>CM019171.2:8200808-8231824 GCA_009739505.2 Apolygus lucorum
GGAGAAATGACTAAACAAGTGAACCTCTGTTACAAAACACCGCGAAAAATCGAGGAGTATTGTTGACGTCATACGAAAAAAAAAAAAAAAACGACGCGAAAGCAACGACAACAGACAGAGTTCTAGCACGCCACACAAAACGATCCAGTGAAATGGCTACTCGAATAATGTGATTCAAATCTTGAAACTAAATAAGAGAAGATGAAGAATAATAATGCTTGATAAACTAGTAGATAGATTCGTATTGTAAAAAAGTGAGTAATACTGTTTCTTTTGGTCAATTTTGTGTCAGGGTTCTTCCTGCCAGATCGTGGCGCACTCTTGTGCGCACTACTCGGAAGGTAAAAGTTCGTGTATGTGCCGCTTCTGTGGTAAGCACCACAGAACCTCCTTTGAAGTCAGATTGGTAGAATATCCGTCACGTTTGAAACATGGCTGCCTCTTACACATTGCCACCACATTTAAAATTTCCATCTTCCTTAAATTCTCTAAATTTTTTGGATGCGTTTTCGAGCAGCTCACTATGGTGTTATTCCATAAAAATAAACCCTCATTCTAAAAAAATAAAATAAAAAAATGTGAGGCAAATTCCCATTGTAGAAGTTATGACTGTGGCACGGATTTCATTACAGACTGACCCGGAAACGCCAACCCGCAAAATCCCTGAAAATTTCATCGAAATCGGACAATAAGTTCCTATAGTTTTGCCTGTTAGAAGGATTTAGTTTTATAAGATTTATAGATAGAAGGATTTATAGAAGGATTTTTATTAGACACGAAAATCAAAATTGTTCAGAAAAGACTGAAACGTAAAATGCGAGTGCAAATTTTGATTTTGGAGAACTTTTTTTCTCGAAAAGTGAAAACAAAGCTTCCGCTACCTTGGAAGACTCAGAAGAAATATAATAAACTTAAATACGAAATAACTACGATATAACCACTTGAAGTGATTCTCTATCAATAGAAATTGTGATCAAAATTCATGAGCAGATCCTATTTTGAACATTTTGACGTTCTAATTTTCGATCGAGCGGCTTTTGGACTGATACGAAGGATTGATGGCGTGTCGGGTCAAAAGATGGATGGTTATTCGCCCAATCATTACCTGCTTAAAATCAGAGTCAAATTATCGAGCTCGCGTCAGTGTATCCTTCTTATCTCCCTTTATTTGCTTGGCCAACAAGAACCGTTCGCGATTACCGACAGATGTGGGGATTTAGCAATTGTCCCAATTACGTTATCACGTGTAACCTATACTTCGTAGCCTGAGGATCAATGGCCTTCTCTTTTGGTTTGGTCCCAAAGATTTCCTCCAACGTAATTTTGAGATGATAAACTGAATAATGAACTCCTTCCTAGCCGAGCTTTCGGTTAATATATTACCTTCTTCAGGGCTCAAAATGGCTCTTGGTATGCTCACTGAGTAAGCCATCCTTCGAGCCCTGAAGAAGGTAATAATATATTATATTAACCGAAAGGTCGGCGAAGAAGGAGTTTATCATTCAGTGGACCCCATTCCCTATCCGTTTGACATACTATAATTTGTTGGGTCTACATAGTTGTTGTAATTTTGAGACTGTGCAAAGATGATAATGGGGTATTTCAGTAATTTTTTTTTTTTTTTTTTTTTTCGGAAGAGTAGGCTCAGAAATAACGGTAATCGGGTCTGTTCGTCGAGAAAATGTTTTTAAAAAATCAGAGAAGCTAAGGAAAGTTGAAGATTTGAATGGTGTGACGTAGCTAGCCAATCGTGACGTAGCTAGCCAACTGTCTTTGAAAAGAGTATCCATGCACAGAGAAGAGATGAAACCCTTGGAGAATCTCTTGGATACTACAAAATACTACTCATACACGCTCGCGGCTTAGTGTGTGTGCATTTATGGCGGCCTGCCTTTTTTTCAAACGTGTGATCTCTTTAATTAAATTTTCTAACCACATGTTATAGTATCATTGGGCTAAAAGTTGGAGTATATAGGTTTTCAAGGGTGCTGATTCCAAATTTGAGGTCAAAACCTGAATTTTCGACCCACTAAAATAGCCCATTGCGTTCTCGTCTCTAGTACTCTGTGATTGCGTTACTGAAAGAAGCTCATCAACCGAGAAAGGCGTTGAAGGAAACGAAATTAAAAACCTATTTACTCAAAGATTTTGCAAAACTCACTATTTTAAGAGATTTTAGTTCTCCAAGTCTCAATAGATTCTAAAAATTCAATTGTAAATAAAATTAGAAAAAAAAACCAAGAACAATGCCTTTGCATCAGAAGTTCTCAAAAAATGATAACTCCCATTTTTCACCCCTTAGAAATGACTGGGAGTACAAACCTTCATTAAACCATCAGACCCCAAAAATGTTTTATTTTTCTTCATTTTTTTGGATTCAAAATATGGCTAATTATATGTTTGGTTAATTTTATTTGAAGGTGCACAATCAGGGAAAATTGTTTCGTGAGAAATCACACGCTCGTGATGCCACGAATGTCACTTCCACCCTGATGCTTCCTCAGCTCGCAAATATTCAACTACATTGTAAGCTCGTTGACGTCTATCACAAAATACGTGCAGGTGACTGATGATTATACACAACCCCCCCCCCCCACCTCCACCATCCCGACAGCAGTCATCTCCAACCTCCTTTTGATTATGTCTCTAACTCCTAACCCGTTCAAATTTGACTGACAAACTCGTTCCTAACTCGTTACTTCTGCCACTTCGCAGCGAGGCATTGCTCCCTTCTCCTCTATAGCATTTCCAAGCCAAATTAAACCTATTGAGAACATATTGTTTAGTAATGCATGCATTCCAGGGGACGTCCCATTGGATAAGCATTAGATCAGTTTAACCAGTTGGTAAGCGATAAAACTGTTTCACTCGATGTAATGTATTTATTATTTTAGGGAAGAAATAGTGACCCCCCCTCATCGCCCTTATCAACCATAACATTTCTAGCGGCGTGGGAGCCTCGAATCTGAAGAGCATTTTAAAATCCATGATCTACGATACCCAACATGCGAATGCGAGTACACCCCCCCCCCCCCCACCATCACCAGCACCAATGGTGCCAGTCTGGCACCAAAGCAGAAATACGTCGTAACATTGAACTTTCATCTATTAGTTTTAGTAGGCTGTCCGTCGAGGTTCACATCCCTATTCTAGGTGACTCACAAAAGACACCAACGAAATATGCTATTTTTGGTGCCCTGGCACCACTATTAGTTCCATGGCGGTACAGAGAATAATTCATGAAAATCGGGAGGTATAATGAAAATTTTTCCTCAATTTCAAAGCTTGGGTACAATTAGTAAGCAGTAAAGGAACCGAAATATTGAAAAATAGGATATTTTGTAAATATTATCTCCCCACTCATCGCCTCCCCTTGCGAATTTTGGTACTCTGGTGAAATTATGTACAACTCGGAAGTTATTTTAGTCAAACAAAAAAAGAAACACGCAAATCGGTTGGAAATTGAGGCCTGGGCAGAGTTTACAAGATTATGCTCGCAGACGCACGTTTTTTAAGCATTAACTCCCCCTTTTCCCTCCCTTAAAAAGCAAAATTCGAAATTCCGGCGCCGTAGTGCACAACTAGATAGTTTTCCGCGTCGAACAAAAAAAAAGAACCAGGAAAATCGGTTGAGAACTAAGGCCTGTGCAGAGTACACAAGATTTGTCACACACACACACACACATACACATACACACACACATACACACACACACACACAGACATACACCTATGGTTTTTTCCGCGGATTTGGATTCAGAATGGTCTAAAACGGATTACTGTGTGGTTATTTTTTTTTCTGTTGAGTGTTGTCCAACTTCACCCCAGATCGATCGCATAAGGACGCCCAAGTCTTACTGTGGGACGTCCTAAAAATGAGTGAAATGAGGTACCTACCTAGAAAGGTAGATACTCTGCAAATTTCAGATCGATGCAATTGTACCTATCGTACAAAGAAGTTGCCAAAATGAAAATTCAATTAATTTTATTCGTAGGATTATCGCAGTAGATCTCACCTTAGTAGAATAGGAAACAAGTAAGTTTGAGAAATTTCTGACTGTTGAATGTGAGTGGGTACCTACTCGCCACGCCCACACGGAGAAACCGATAATTAAGGGGAGTCACCAATACTTACATTGACTGATTGAACCTCTAAGACTGAATTACTGAAATTTTGTAACATATTATTCATCTACGATTGTTTACTTTACAGAAATACACTACCTATGTTTGGAAAAAGTTTCATTTGATTTGGAAAAAGTTTCATTTGACTTGGAAAAAGTTTCATTTGGTTTGGAAAAGGTTTCATTTGACTTGGAAAAGGTTTCATTTGACTTGGAAAAGGTTTCATTTGGTTTGGAAAAGGTTTCATTTGACTTGGAAAAGGTTTCATTTGACTTGGAAAAGGTTTCATTTGACTTGAAAAAGGTTTCATTTGACTTGGAAAAGGTTTCATTTGACTTGGAAAATGTTTCATTAGGTTTGGAAAAGGTTTCATTTGACTTGGAAAAGGTTTCATTTGACTTGGAAAAGGTTTCATTTGACTTGGAAAAAGTTTCATTTGGTTTGGAAAAGGTTTCATTGACTTGGAAAATGTTTCATTAGGTTTGGAAAAGGTTTCATTTGACTTGGAAAAGGTTTCATTTGACTTGGAAAAGGTTTCATTTGACTTGGAAAATGTTTCATTTGACTTGGAAAAGGTTTCATTTGACTTGGAAAAGGTTTCATTTGACTTGGAAAAGGTTTCATTTGACTTGGAAAAGGTTTCATTTGACTTGGAAAAGGTTTCATTTGGTTTGGAAAAGGTTTAATTTGACCAGGAAAAGGTTTCATTTGACCAGGAAAAGGTTTCATTTGACTTGGAATAGGTTTCATTTGACTTGGAAAAGGTTTCATTTGGTTTGGAAAAGGTTTAATTTGACCAGGAAAAGGTTTCATTTGACCAGGAAAAGGTTTCATTTGACTTGGAATAGGTTTCATTTGACTTGGAAAAGGTTTCATTTGGTTTGGAAAAGGTTTAATTTGACCAGGAAAAGGTTTCATTTGACTTGGAAAAGGATTCATTTGACTTGGAAAAGGTTTCATTTGACTTGGAAAAGGTTGCATTTGACTTGGAAAAGGTTTCATTTGACTTGGAAAAGGTTTCATTTGACTTGGAAAAGGTTTAATTTGGTTTGGAAAAGGTTTCATTTGACTTGGAAAAAGTTTCGTTTGTTTTGGAAAAGGTTTCATTTGACTTGGAAAAGGTTTAATTTGGTTTGGAAAAGGTTTCATTTGACTTGGAAAAGGTTTCATTTGACTTGGAAAAGGTTTCATTTGACTTGGAAAAGGCTTAATTTGGTTTGGAAAAGGTTTCATTTGACTTGGAAAAGGTTTCATTTGACTTGGAAAAGGTTTCATTTGACTTGAAAAAGGTTTCATTTGACTTGGAAAAGGTTTCATTTGACTTGGAAAATGTTTCATTAGGTTTGGAAAAGGTTTCATTTGACTTGGAAAAGGTTTCATTTGACTTGGAAAAGGTTTCATTTGACTTGGAAAAAGTTTCATTTGGTTTGGAAAAGGTTTCATTGACTTGGAAAATGTTTCATTAGGTTTGGAAAAGGTTTCATTTGACTTGGAAAAGGTTTCATTTGACTTGGAAAAGGTTTCATTTGACTTGGAAAATGTTTCATTTGACTTGGAAAAGGTTTCATTTGACTTGGAAAAGGTTTCATTTGACTTGGAAAAGGTTTCATTTGACTTGGAAAAGGTTTCATTTGACTTGGAAAAGGTTTCATTTGACTTGGAAAAAGGTTCATTTGGTTGGAAAAGGTTTAATTTGACCAGGAAAAGGTTTCATTTGACCAGGAAAAGGTTTCATTTGACTTGGAATAGGTTTCATTTGACTTGGAAAAGGTTTCATTTGGTTTGGAAAAGGTTTAATTTGACCAGGAAAAGGTTTCATTTGACTTGGAAAAGGATTCATTTGACTTGGAAAAGGTTTCATTTGACTTGGAAAAGGTTGCATTTGACTTGGAAAAGGTTTCATTTGACTTGGAAAAGGTTTCATTTGACTTGGAAAAGGTTTAATTTGGTTTGGAAAAGGTTTCATTTGACTTGGAAAAGGTTTAATTTGGTTTGGAAAAGGTTTCATTTGACTTGGAAAAGGTTTCATTTGACTTGGAAAAGGTTTCATTTGGCTTGGAAATGCTATAAATTCTGCTTTGATCAGCATGTTATGTTGGTTCCTGCTCCTTGACTAATAGTTTTTTTTCATTCACATTGGAGTTTTCTTTTATTCGGAGGCTTGTTTCTTTTTCTTTTTCCTTAATTGAGTGACATCATCAATAATTATTTACAAAAAAATATTAGTTTTGTTGGAACTACGCAAGTCTGTCGATATTAATAACAACGTGAACTGCTCTCGAGCTGAGATAGAAGTTGAATGAGAGATATAGGAGTGATGGGAAATTCATTCGGCGAGAACATACGTTTTGTCAGAGCAGGATCGCAAGCGTCGCAAACCCTCAACAGATTTTGAAAAAAAACCTAAATAGACAAGAAAATTTGAAATTAAAAAAAAAAAAAATTAGGTAATTTTTTTGTGAGTGTATGAGGAAAATAACGTGAGTTGTTCTGGAAATGATTATTGCGTCAATTTATGTATTTATAAGTTAAATACACCCCAATATCGTCAAATTAGGTGATTAATAACTTTCATAGGAATTCGGCGCGGGTTAACGTTGTTCTACCATGAAAAAATCTCGGGTGTGATAATGGTGGGCCACATAGAAAAGATTCAGAGGGTTTGCGTTTAAAAAAATTGAAGTCGAAGAATAAGGGAGGGGTTATGACTATCCGGTACTTTTCCGTTATACCCCCCCCCCCCCCAGTCAAAAGTCTCTTCAACTCGGCCGCCTGATGTTTCTCGGCCCCGGTAATGAACCCTTTCCACAACTTAATTAATGAATGGTCAGTTAGAAAGAATAAAGATTCATTGTTCACTCCTTGGAATAAGAAGAGGGGACGGCATTTTAGTTGGGTCCAATGTCTTCCCGATGAACCGGTTGGTTTATTGCTTCGCTTTGCACAAAGGTACTTAATTTTAAAATTTCTCTTCTTTTTCAAAAAGACAACAATTTTCCACAGCTTCAAATTGTCAAGAATTTCACCTAAATATGTATTCTAAGTGAGAAAGAATGTCTGGAAACATCGGGCGGCCGAGTTGAAGAGACTTTTGACTGGGGGGGGGGGGGGGTATAACGGAAAAGTACCGACTATCCTAGTGTCGCAAGGTCGAAAATTAAAAACTTATTGACGCAAGGAAATTTGCCAGTGAAAACTCACTATTTTAAGAGATTTACCTATAGCTCTCCAAGCCTCAATAGATTCTAAAAATTCAATTGTAAATGAAATTAGTAAAAAAAAACAAAAATAATGCCTTTGCATCGGAAGTTCTCAAAAAATGATAACCCCCATTTTTCACCCCTTAGAAATGACTGGGGGTACAAACCTTCTTTAAACCATCAAATTAAACCTTCATTAAACCATCAAAGAACCTAAAAATGTTTTATTTTTCTTCATTTTTTGGATTCAAAATATGGCTAATTATGTGTTTGGTTAATTTTATTTCAAGTTGCACAATCAGGGAAAATTGTTAAAGGTTTCGTGAGAAATCCAGAGAAATGTCAGAGAATTTTCTATTTTGACGTTTGGGGCCATCAAAGATCTCGAATTCCCTCAAGTTCGCCCCGAGCACTATTTCATCCCCGATGACGTCACCAACAAAGAACCAAAATGCGCCAAAATTACCAAAATAACGACGGGGGAAGTGCGCTGGAAATCGTAACTATCGATCGGCAGCCGGCAGCCGGAGTTTGTAATCACAACGTTCCGTTAGTATCGCACGAACTTCCTACAGATAAAGATGCCATCCTTCGAGTCTGATCACAGGTTTGCATCATTCGATCCTTGTTCATTTTGGTTTAGTTTAAAATGTGTGTAATGAATTTTTTGGTAGATTTTTTGAAATGCTAAATTGTCGTATCTGAATAATTATCATCTACGATTCCTGCGCATGATCATTAATATCTTGGTCCAAAGTTCATTCATATCTCCGTATCATCTTATTAATTTGTTGTCTACATCCATTATGAATGTGGATTTTGTTTTTAATGTCACCACAATTTATTAACAAGGAAGAAGCTTATAGATGGGCGCAGAAGTCCCATCCAGAATGACTGAGGATTGAATTGGATCAGCTAGTAAATATCGTATTGTAATTACAGTAAATGATCTAGTAGTAATGAATGTGTTGGAAACTAAGTAAATTCCTTATAATAAAAAAAAATGTTTGGGTGGTGGGTTTTCTTGGAGGTTTCACGTATTGAATAACTCATCTGTGGTGTCATGAATTGTTTGTCTCGTATTGTGAGAAACCGCGAGTTTCCACCTACTTCCTAATTATTCTGGGTATACCTGCACTCGGACGGGGGAGTTTCAGCTGGAATTTCCGCTGGAATCATCAAAATCGAACAATAATTGCCAGAGAAAAATGGGAAAAACGTAACTGATGGTCTGTTCGGAGAGGCAGTCCTGAACGGTTCGGAGGGGTTTGGAGGAGTCCATTCGCCTCTATCCCCTCCCCTTTTGGTTTATTATTTTCAATAATAAGCCTTTGGAATCGAGCAAGAAAAAAAAAATTTTAACCCCCCCTCAAAATTTGATGTTTTACGTTTCAAGGTACGTAGAATCCGAAAATCGAATAAAAAAATTTCCGTCCGTCCGCCGTACGCCGTCCGCCGTCCGCCGTCCGCCGTACGCCGTACGCGGCACTTTTCTTAGCAACACTGGACCGATTTGGTTCAAATTTGGTATATGGGCTCCATTTGGGGTCTAGTTGTGCCGCGAAGCTTTTGGTTGATGTAGGTCACTTCTAAGGGGTGAAAATTAAGGGTTGCAATTTTCAAGAGTGCCCTAGCTCGAAAACTCTCGAAATAAAGGTATCGTTTTTTCACCAATTTTAAATAGTACAGAATTTTTAAAAATTTTTGAGACCACCCGGAGCTCTGTATGACAAACCGTTCGATCCCTACGAGTATTTGAAGGTTTTCCTTCGATAAAACAGAATCATGAGTGTGAATCGCAAAAGAGGTCTAATCGCCTTTCAAATTTTATCTGACTAAAATGCGATCGCTGTTCATTTCTTCGATTTGTATACAGTTTTGCCTTCTGCGTAACCAGTAATCAAATTTCCATATCAAGCTTTCTATTTTTCGAATCGAGTGTGAAGCGTTTATTTCTTTCTAATAAACTTGATTGTGAAGGTGTGAAGCCATTATAGTGTGGTAGGTAGTACCTAGGTACCAATAGTTGGTAGGTAAAAAAAAAATTGGTAGGTAAAAACAATGTTTGTAGGTAAAAAACGCTGCAAATCATTGCTCACTGATCAGATCACTGATCAGCTGAGTGAGCTCCGAAGCCATTTTCAATGCTATTGAATGGAAGTGCTCTTCCAGGCGTCTCCAGCATTCGAGGATATCTTCTTCACTCCTCACATCACTGATCAGCTGAGTGAGCTCCAAAGCCATTTTCAATCCTATTGAATGGAGGTGCTCTTCCAGGCGTCTCCAGCATTCGAGGAGATCTTCTTCACTCCTCACATCACTGATCAGCTGAGTGAGCTCGAAAGCCATTTTCAATCCTATTGAATGGAAGTGCTCTTCCAGGCGTCTCCAGCATTCGAGGAGATCTTCTTCACTCTTCTGATCACTGATCAGCTGAGTGAGCTCCGAAGCCATTTTCAATCCTATTGAACGCAGGAGCTGAAATTTGAGAGGGAAGGTCAAGGGAGAATACAGATGGTGGTAGGTGCTATTGATGGAGAACCAGTGATCTATACAGAAGGATGATCTATACAGAAAATAATAAACCTTTGAGCAATGATTTGCAGCGTTTTTAGTTCCGGTTTGGTTCCGGACTGCCTCTCCGAACAGACCCTAAATACGCGGGTTTTTCCTGTTTTCGGTTTTTTCCCAACTGAATAGACTGAAAAATGGGAAAATGAAAAGTCGGTTTTTTCCCATTTTTTTCTAGCAATTATTGTGTGATTTTAATGATTCCAGCGGCAATCTTTCAGTTTTCAATTCCTCAGGCCCATGTACTACTAAATTTCTAAAATCCTTGAAAATTTCCAATTTAGCTACAAATTTTAACCGTTTTTGCCACTACAATTTAAAGAAATGCTAACCCGGAACAAGGGATGAACTGCGACCGACTGAGACCCCCTTATAGTACAGTAAAAATAGCACTTTTGATCGGAACTGATTCGTCTAAAGTTGAAACTTGGTGGAGATGTTCTTTTTGGCACCAAATTGTGCTAAAAAAAAGTCTCTAGCGATTGAAGGGGTGGAAGGGGGTGGAATTTCGGAAAACCACGAAATTTTGGCCTTTTCTCCTTTTTGGCTTACAGCTCCATAACGGTGCATCTGACAGAAAAATTTATCAATACACAATTTTAAGATCATTAAATTGTGCGTCCAATGAGCTACTTAAACATTAAAATTGGTTCAGCGGTTTAGCCGCAACATTCAATGGGACAGTATGGCGCCAGGACGCTCTGCCATTTATAATATAAATTTATTACCATATTATGGAAATTCGTGTTGGGTATCATTCATCAACACAACTGATTATTGCTCCAATATGATACTGGATTTTCACGGTCATGTTGATGATTTTTTGAGTTGACGTACTAGGACGTAGTTGATGATTTTCGATTTTCCTTCTTCGCAATCGAATGTAAGGGAGCTTTGTATTAGAGCAGCAGGTCAAAAAAGTCTGCCAAGTGTGTGTGGCACATAGCTTCCTCGTATCCTTAACCCGATTGCACAGTAGCTAATCTCAAAACATCAATTTCTAAGTACCTTGCACTACCCTGGGTGTGGTCGTAGGGGACCATCTACACGCCAACCCGCACAATCCGTAAAAATGTCATCGAATTCGGATAGAAAATGTTGAAATTATGGCTGTTACAAGGAATACATGTTTGCGCATGCTACTATCAGTCCGAGGCCAATGATTTTCATAGGGGACCATCGATACGACCACCCGTACAACCCCTGAAAATTTCATCTCGGACTACAACTTCGTATAGTTTTGCCCGCTACAAGGATTTCCTCACCGACAGACAGACACGGAACAAAACGCTGCAAATTATTATTATTAAAAATGGTTTATTATTTTTATATGGATCACTCGTCTGCAAAGCCACCAACCATCCAACGTGAAGAAAAACATCGATCGCATTTTGGTCAGCTATAATTTGAACGGAGATTAGGCCTCTTTTGCGTTTCACACTCGTGTTTTCGATTTATCGTACGTCCAACCCTTAAATTCTCGTGATGAGCGAACGGTTTGTCCTACAGAGCTCCGGGTGGTCTCAAAAAATTCTAAAAATTCTATAGAATCTTAAATTGAAGGAAAAACAATACCTTTATATCAACATTTTTTGAGTTAGGGCGTTTTCAAAATTTCAAAATTCATTTTGGAACCCTTAGAAGTGACCTACATCAACCAAAATCTTCGGGGTACAACTAGACCCCAAATGGAGCCTACATACCAAATTTCATCAAAATCGATCAATGCTAAGTGGGGAAAGTGCCGCGGACGGACGGCCAACTTTTTTTTCGATTTTTGGATTCTACTTACCTTGAAACGTAAACTTTCAAATTTTGGGGGGGTGTTAAAAAAAAAAAAAATTTTCTTGGTCGATTCCAAAGGTTCATTATTGAAAATAATAAACCAAAATTGTTCAGGAAGGCCTAAAACGTGAAACGCGAATGGAAATCTTGATTTTGGTTGACAATGTAGCAAACTTCTGTCAAAACATATTGTTTAGTAATGCATGCATTCCAGGGGACGTCCCATTGGATAAGCATTAGATCAGTTAAACCAGTTGTTAAGTGATAAAACTGTTTCACTCGATGTAATTTATTTATTACTTTAGGCAAGAAATACTGACCCCCCCCCCATCATTATCCACCTTAACATTTCTAGCGGCATGATAGCCTCGAATCTGAAGAGAATTTTAAAATCCGTGATCTACGATACCCAACATGCGAATTAGAGTTCACCCCCCCCCCCCCCCCCCCACACCACCCCAACGCCAACAATGATGCCAGTCTGGCACCAAAGCGGAAATACGTCGTAACATTGAACTTTCATCTGTTAGTTTTGGTAGGCAGTCCGTCGAAGTTCACATCCGTATTCAGGGTGAAACACAAAAAAAAAACAAAAAAAACACGAAATAAGCGGTTTATGGCATCATGGCACCATGTCCTGGCACCATGGTGGCACCACTATTAGTTCCATGGTGGTACAGAGAATAGTTCATGAAAATCCGGAGGTATAATGAGAATTTTCCCTCAATTTCAAAGCTTGGGTACAATTAGTAAGCAGTAAAGGAACCAAAATATTGAAAAATCGGATATTTTGTGAATATTATCCCCCCACTCACCCCCTCCCCTTGCGAATTTTGGTACTCTGGTAAAATCATGTACAACTCGGAGGTTATTTGAGTCAAACAAAAAAAGAAACACGCAAATCGGTTGGAAATTGAGGCCTGGGTAGAGTTTACAAGATTATGCACGCAAACGCACGTTTTTTAAGCATTAACCCCCCCTTTCCCCCTCTTAAAAAGCAAAATCCAACATTCCGGCGCCGTAGTGCACAACTAGATAGTATTCCGCGTCAAACGAAAAAAGAACCACGAAAATCGTTTGAGAACTAAGGCCTGTGCAGAGTACACAAGATTATGCACAAAAACGCACGTTTTTCGAGCATTAACCCCCCCTTTCCCCTCCTTAAAAAGCAAAATTCGAAATTCCGGCGACGTAGTGCACAACTAGATAGTTTTCCGCGACGAACAAAAAAAGAACCAGGAAAATCGGTTGAGAACTAAGGCCTGTGCAGAGTACACAAGATTTTGTTACACACACACACACACACACACACATACACACACACACACACACACAGACATACACCTATGGTTTTTTTCGCGGATTTGGATTCAGAATGGTCTAAAACGGATTACTGTGTGGTTATTTTTTTTTTCTGTTGAGTGTTGTCCAACTTCACCCCAGATCGATCGCATAAGGACGCCCAAGTCTTACTGTGGGACGTCCTAAAAATGATGTAATTATTGCTTTATTACAGGAACGTAATGACGATCCGGTGTGTAATCAAAGTAGCATAATTTGAACTTCAATCTCAATATAATGGTATATACCATTACCCTTCAAATTTGATAATCGGATGGCGTTGACTTACAGGAAATCCTTCAATCCCTGAAATCCCATCGAAATCGAATGGAAACTATAGAAGTCATGCCTATTAAAACATTCAAGTTGGCGCATGCGCAGTAGCAATGAACTTTTCAGTGATTGTAGGAGAGGGGATGCAGTTGGTCCTCCATCAAATTCATTTCGATAGGATTATCAAAGTGAATTTGATGGGGGACCAACTACATCCCCTCTCCTACAATCACTAGAAATGTCATAGAATTTGGATGGAAAAGTTATGCTTATGCTCATTATAAGGTTTTAACGTTCAGGGTCACCTACACCCCACCCTTCACAATTTCTGAAAATGTCAAGAAAATCGGTCTTTATAGTTTTGCCTATTACAAGGACACAGAGGCAGACAGACATGAAAACTGTTCAAAGAAAAAACGTCTGCCAAGTGGGTGTGGCACATAGCTTCCTCGTATGCATAGTAGTTAATCTCAAAACACCAATCTCTTAGTACCTTACACTACTACTCTCATAGGAGACCATCTACACGCTAATCTGGACAATCCTAGAAAATTTCATCAAATTCGGATAAAAAATTTAAATGTTATGGCTGTTACAAGGATTTTAAGTATGCGCATGCGCAGAGGCTCCTGTAAATTTTAAGGCCTTGATTTTCATTGGGGACCATCTATAACCTAATCTGCGTTATCCCTAAATATGTCATCGAAATCGGGTAGAAAATGTGGAAGTTATGGCCGTTACAAGGAAATTCACGTTTGCGCATGCGCAGTGGCTACTATCAGTCCGAAGGTGATGATTTTCGTAGGGGACCATCTACACACCAACCCGCGCAATCCCTGAAAATTTCGTAGAAATCGGACAATAACATTGTATAGTTATGCGCGTTACAAGGAATTCATGACTGACGGACATACAGACAGACAGACAGACACGGAACCAAAATTGTTCAGAAAGGTCTAAAACGTAAAACGCGAGTGAAAATTTTGATTTTGGAAAACTTTTTTTTTCGTCCTTGAAAAGTGAAAACAAAGCTTCCGCTACCTTGGCACACTCGGAAACAAAATGTTCAGGAAGGTCAGAAAAGAAAAAGGCGATTGGAAATTTTGATTTTGGTGAACAAATTTTTTAACCCTTGAAAAGTGAAAACAGTGCTCCCGCTACCTTGGCACACTCGGAAGCAAAATTTCCTTCACATTTAAAACTTGAATTTTCAGTCGCCTTTGACGTTTTGAAGTTTCTGATAAATTTGTTAGATTTCATGTCATTGATTGCGAAAAAGGTGTTTTAAGAAGGGACCCACTGCGCTCCCAATTAAGCAATGAGGAATTTCACCGAATTCTGTTTGCATTTTTCCTGAATAGTTAATGGTGTGGGATAGATGAAAATCGGGCTGATTTCGGAAAATAAGTCTCCTGTTATTTTTGGGAGACAATCAAAATTTTTGATTTCAAAACTAACCGGGAAAACAGACGTGAAGCGGGAACGCTCGCTGATTGGGCAATTCGGATCGCCGTCTCCTCCCAGTGTTGCCCATTGGGACGACAAAATCATGTTTTCTAAGAGAAAAGTTATCAAACAAAAACAGAGGAAACCTAATTTTCCCCATCTTGCTTTTTCTGGTTTTTTCTTCAGTTTTTCGATTTCGAACTTTACTTTTTCGTGAAATTTTGCATCTGGGGACTATAGATTTCACGATCTCAGCGCTTCAAGCGGCCATAAATGAACTATTCCGGGATGATGTCATTTTCCCGGTTTTTTCAAACATTCGTATTTTCTACACTGTTTTGTTTATTCGTAAATTAGGAAGTTCGGGCTGAAAGTTTGCCTTAGGAGGTTTTTCGAGGTGCTGAATCCGATTTTGGGGTCAAAAATAGGAAATTCCGACATGGTGAAATTCCTCATTTCCGGCCACTGATGCGTTTTTGCATTCATATTTATGATTTTTTTAAATATTAAAAATAGTGGTAAATTATTGCAGGAGCATTTTTTCTCGATCATGCTTTTCCTAAACTTTTCAGAGAAAGTTTTCTTTGATGTTCAGGAGCTCAATGCAATTTTGGAAATTTTTCTTGGGCTTGAATTTGAGTATGGTGGCTTAAATTCGATTCTGGACGAGTAAGCTTTCTGGGCCATGAGTTGAAACATATTCCGGTCCATAAATAGGCTTTTACATTCTACCAAAACAATGAACTGGATAAATCATATCGATTTGGAAAACTGAGGCCTCTCAAATCTCATTAAAAAGTAAAATTATAATATATCGAGTAAGTAAAAGTAAAGTAAACAACACTTTCAGGTTGGATTTTCGTCCGACTGCCATTCCTCGGAAAAAACCGAGTGTTTTTGCTCTCGATAGGGGAGCAAATGATGATTTATTTCCGCTGGCATTCTGTAAAACAGATTTTCCTCCTCTCCTCATTATTCAGTTATTTCTACCCTCGGATTGAAATGGGTTAAGCAATTTAGGTTTGAACTAATTAACTCGTAATCAAGATAATAATATTTATAACTTCTTCAGAGAAAAGTATTGGTAAAAGTTGATTAGTATGCGAACCTGCGGGAGTCGAGAAAAAAGGGGATGTTGCGTAACAGAACTGGAAAACAATTTATTCTGAGGACTTTCAGCTGGAGAGGTAGAAAATAGAAAAACGAATCGATCATCTGATGGTATTATTGTCTTCTCTGAAAAGGTCTTGTGAAATTACACGAACATCCTCAATTCACGAAATTTGAACTACACTTAGGTAAGCCGATTTTTAAAGCATTGTTATGAATAAAAGTCTGCTAAGTGGGTGTGGCACACAACTTCCTCGTATTCATAACCCTGTTGTATGGATGATCCGATGTAACTAATTATCCTCGTTAGGTGATCGTTGGTTCTACAGAGCTCTGAGTGGCGTCAAAATTTCTTAAAAATCGTCGTTAATTCAAATTAATGGAAAAAATCCATTAGGAGGCTGTAAAGCTCAGGAACGTTCCTTGCAATTTTTTGGATTGTAGTAAGTTGTTGTTGTCCACCCATGAAATCACAGTGAAATGAAAGCTTCTAAATAAATGCTATTGTTGAGAGCCTAACACGCAATACCCATCCAGTAGGTGATCAAGTCAAGTTTAAGGTCGACCGATATTTTCCACGTTTTATCTCATTTGGTCGCAAATAGGATGAGGTGATATCAGATTGAGAATCGATCGAGAGGTCGAAGCTTTCAAGAAAACCGAAGGTAATTAGTGTCTCGAAGCATTATTTTAATTTCACGCCATTCAGGTAATTATTTAGAAATGTACTGCTCGAAGCCCACATCTGAACAAGATTGTAGAGAGAGAGAGTTGAGAATTCAAGCGTTTATTAATAGAAGATAAACATACATAGTGCTATATAGCACTATAGTAATGGTGAACGCTTATACTGCTTAATCTTTCGATTGTCGCAGGAAGTTGCACGGTTAATTAATAATTAATTTTTGATAATTTATATCTCTACAAGGTATATATATTCTTTTTTTCTTCAAACCACAAATAACAAATACTATTAAGTTTTAATAAATAAACAGCAGCTCAACAAATAACAAATCCAAAGAAGACCTAGAAGTTCAACTATTGCTTTCTTATGTTTTATATAAATACATGCTATCTTTTTTCCATCACTGAACAATTTTTCCCTGCCACCAGTTTGATTTAACGCTAACTTTTTTTAAAATAACTTGTTCGACCTACCATTCTTATTCGACTTTCTTTTCTTTCCTATCAATCCTCGGTGATTCTTTTAACCCCAAATTTGAGAGTTGTATAGGTTCATATCTATGAAATATCCTCTATTCATCCTCCGTGTAGTTAAACTCGTTCACTAAGAATTTCCTATAACTTCTAGCTTTTTCGACATACTTCACTAGGGCCATCAACATATCACCACCATTCAAAATTTCAATTAGAGCTTGTATCGACAATCGCGGAGTCCTTAGATATAATTGTCGAAACTCCCTCAATACTGGACAGGTTGCTAAAAAATGGAATGTGGTCTCCTCTTCCCTTAAATTACACATCGAACAGCAATTTATCATCCCCTCTCTCCACCATCTGAAATTTACATCCAACATTTCAGATCTTGAAAACCGTTCGTGTGATGTACAGGAATTTGTTTGACAAGTAGTTTCTCTCCCCTTCTATCGTTCTATCCAATTGAGCATACAGCGTGTGGTGCTGTGATTCAGCCACAGCTTGACTCAGTTCTGATTTCCACACTTCCACCAACCTATTCCTAACAGACAGCAAACTCAGTTCCCAATCCCGACCCTGGCTTATCACTTGAGAGGGTTAAGGGTTAAGGGTTAAGGGTTGAGCCCGTTTGTCGTGGCTCGTTCCCGATAAGCTTGGAACCAGGAAACCTAACACCTCACAATCTCCTCAGCTATGATCCGAGGGTACCTATGATTGGGAAGCTTTAGTGCACGAACCACGTAATCCATCTGTAGCTTCATAAAATAAAATTCCAGTGGTTCCACTCCGCTTTCCGCATACAAAATGTAATTGGGCGTATTCTGGGGTAAGGCAAATACCTTTTTAAGATACCTAATGCCTATTCAACTTTTCCAGTTGCTCGAAACATTTCCACCCCCAGACCTGGGCTGCGTAGCCTATTACCGAGCGAGTTGTGGCCAGGAATACCTTGTGTTTCACTTCAAAGCCAACGTTTCTCTTCCTAACCAATTCCCCCCAAACGCTATTGAGGCCATCAAACAAGATTGTATTTAATGTGATCAGTTGGGACAAATTTAAATCCACATCATTCAAGTACAACAAAAAAAAAAACAATGCGCTGGAACTGAATTGGAAAGTTTGGATTTAACTTTAAAGGATTGATTACTTATTTACCTACCTAGGTACCTAATTATTTGAACTGTCTGATTTTTCAAGATACAAGTGAATCGGTTTCTTTTAAAAGGGCGTCCTTGCAACCAAACTTTCGGGAAATCAAGTAAAACTTCCTGTATGCCGCTATTGATAAAATTCTGAAAGGAAAACTGTTTCCCCTGTCTCAGCAATCCATTTGACGCATTTTACGTATTTTTCCAGATGATTTTTATCCCTCGTCTCATAAATTAAACCATGACTATTTTACTCCATTCATCATTGGCAACCCGGAAAGTCGTAAAATAATGAAACACTGATTTAAAGATGGGTATCGTTACAAAAGTATCGATATTTTGTAGCGATACTGTATCGTATTCGAGTATCGATATCCCATGTATCGCCTGGCATAAGTATCGATATTTCAAAATATCGAGTATCGATAATTTCGAGTCACAAAATATCAATATTACTTAATATTCTCAAGGAAAATATTTTGCTTCCGAGTCTACCAAGGTAGCGGAAGCTTTGTTTTCACTTTTCAAGGACGAAAAAAAAAGTTCTCCAAAATCAAAATTTCCATTCGCGTTTTGCGTTTCAGACCTTCCTGAACAATTTTGGTTCCGTGTCTGTGTGTGTGTCTGTCTGTCTGTCATGAATTCCTTGTAACGCGCATAACTATACGAAGTTATTGTCCGATTTCTATGAAATTTTCAGGGATTGCGCGGGTTGGTGTGTAGACGGTCCCCTATGAAAATCATCATCCCCGGACTGATAGAAGCGACTGCGCATGCGCAAACGTGAATTCCTTGTAACGGCCATAACTTCCACATTTTCAATCCGATTTCAATGAACTTTTCAGGGATGTTACAGATTAGTATTTAGATGATACCCTATGAAAATCACCACCTTCGGACTGATAGTAGCCATTGCGCATGCGCAAACGTGAATTTCCTTGTAACGGCCATAACTTCTACATTTTCTATCCGATTTCAATGAAATTTTCAGGGATGTTACAGAGTTGTGTTTAGATGGTCCCCTATGAAAATCACAGAGAATTGTTTTTCATGGAGGGATTCATTCATAGAGGGATGGTCTCCTGTGAGAATCTCAAATCCCAAGGCAAGGCTTCGGTAGCTCAGAGAATAAAGTCTTGATCTGAGCTCCTAAGGTCGCGGGTTCGAATCCCAGCCGAGGCTATTTATTTTTTTGATCCAATCACATACATCTACTCACTTAATTTTTCATCCGAATTTGATGAAATTTTCTAGGATTGTCCAGATTAGCGTGTAGATGGTCCCCTATGAGGGTAGTGAAAGGTACTTAGAGATTGGTGTTTTAAGATTAACTACTATGCATCGGATCATCTGTATAATCGGGTTATGGATACGAGGAATCTATGTGCCACACCCACTTGGCAGACGTTTTTTCATCACTATTTCTTAATTTCTTACTATCAAGATAGAGTCCAAGCCCTATTTACACATTTACATTTATTTATAAATATGTCTTTTGGTTAGGGGTCGTGATAGAAAAAAAACGTCTGCCAAGTGGGTGTGGCACATAGCTTCCTCGTATCCATAACCCGATTGTATAGATGATCCAATGCATAGTAGTTAATCTCAAAACATCAAAACAAGTTAATCTGTAAAATCCCTGAAAATGTCATTGAAATCGTACGGAAAATGTAGAAGTTATGGCCGTTACAAGGAATTCACGTTTGCGCATGCGCAGTGGCTACTATCAGTCCGAAGGTGGTGATTTTCATAGGGGACCATCTAAATACTAATCTGTAACATCCCTGAAAATTTCTTTGAAATCGGATAGCAAATGTAGAAATTATGGACGTTACCAGGAAATTCACGTTTGCGCATGCGCAGTGACTACTATCAGTCCGAAGGTGGTGATCTTCATTGGGGACCATCTACAACCTAATTCGCATAATCCCTGAAAATTTCATCGAAATCGGGTGGAAAAAGTGGAAATTATGGCCGTTACAAGGAAATTCACGTTTGCACATGCGCAGTGGCTACTATCAATCCGAAGGTGATGATTTTCATAGGGGACCATCTAAATACTAATCTGTAACATCCCTGAAAATTTCATTGAAATCGGATAGCAAATGTAGAAATTATGGACGTTACCTGGAAATTCACGTTTGCGCATGCGCAGTGACTACTATCAGTCCGAAGGTAGTGATCTTCATTGGGGACCATCTACAACCTAATTCGCATAATCCCTGAAAATTTCATCGAAATCAGGTAGAAAAAGTGGAAGTTATGGCCGTTACAAGGAAATTCACGTTTGCGCATGCGCAGTGGCTACTATCAATCCGAAGGTGATGATTTTCATAGGGGACCATCTAAATACTAATCTGTAACATTCCTGACAATTTCATCGAAATCGGATGTAAAATGTGGAAGTTATGGCCGTTACAAGGAATTCACGTTTGCGCATGCGCAGTCGCTTCTATCAGTCCGGGGATGATGATTTTCATAGGGGACCGTCTACACACCAACCCGCACAATCCCTGAAAATTTCATTGAAATCGGACAATACCTTCGTATAGTTATGCGCGTTACAAGGAATTCATGACAGACAGACAGACAGACAGACACACAGACACACAGACAGACAGACACTGAACCAAAATTGTTCAGAAAGGTCTAAAACGCAAAACGCGAGTGAAAATTTTGATTTTAGAGAACTTTTTTTTTTCGTCCTTGAAAAGTGAAAACAAAGCTTCCGCTACCTTGGTAGACTCGGAAGCAAAATGTAATAGGTAACTAAGTTGTTTACTGTGTGTTGTTTCCTATCGTATTTACGAGTAACTAAAATTTTTTGGAGCGACAAATGTTGAAAATTCCGAAATCTTCAAATTTGAAAGTCATAACTGGGAAACCTAGAAGTAGGTACGTACTCACCTGCGAATTCATTGTTTTTGACATTTTCATGTCTGCTTTGGCACATGAACTGAAAAATCGTCACGAAAACTTTGATGCTTGGGTACATGAACTAGCAACCTTACTTCACTACCTTGTTCTGTAGTGGTGGACATGAAAATGTCCCAATGTGTTGCAGACTCGTATGCGAGCATTTAAAATTGAGTTTAAGATTTCGAATCGAGTGTGAAGCGTTTAGTTCTTTCTAATAGACTTGATTGTGAAGGTGTGAAGGCATTATGGTGTAGTTGGTAATACTTCATAAAATTATTTGATCGCAAAATGAGAATGAATACTTGATTCAATAGTTGATTCAAAGGAGCTAGGGTCAGGTAGAAAAAGGGTTCCACCTA
This sequence comes from Apolygus lucorum, assembly GCA_009739505.2. Taxonomy (NCBI): domain Eukaryota; kingdom Metazoa; phylum Arthropoda; class Insecta; order Hemiptera; family Miridae; genus Apolygus; species Apolygus lucorum. The sequence goes on from CM019171.2 coordinate 8,222,244, forward strand.
CCCATATGATGTCACAGTCTAGTCCTGGTCACGTTATTGTGTTAAGACGTTTCTGAGAAATCCCAAGATGGGATCAGGCTAGTTTTTAATGCGAAAGACCTCCCCCCCCCCCCGCAACGTCCGACAGAGCATGAAGGTACCTGCATGAGCGAATATTCTGGGAAAAGTCTAAATAACTGGTGATTTTACAGCTCTCTCAATGTCTGAGATGCTCAAAGTACAACAAGCAGTGTTGTGGAAACCCTGGGATTCTGGGTAGGGACTCCAAGGAACCAGCACGTGTGGGTCTCAACCTCCAGGTACCAAGAACCTATCTTTTCCTAGAATCCCCAAGAGGAGCAACCACTTGTGAGTGAATTTAAATACCGTTCGGCTCTCGGGACTGAATAGGAAACGAAAGTCCATTTATACAGCATGAGGTAATGAGCGAATTTTCATAGAAATCTAATAGGTTTTTTTACAGCCATCACAGGAGATTAGAACGCTCCAAAACGGATTTCAGTGACTTTTTTTTCTCAAAAAAACTCCATTCTGAAAATTTTGTAGCCACAATAGCTTCATTTCCCTTGAAAGTTCGCTAACAAGTGAGCTTATGTCATACAATGAATCATGCATCTTTTGGTGTAAACACATTTGAAAATTTGGAGAAAATAGCCGCTGCAAATTTTATTGAACATTTTCTCCATAATAATAATTAATTTTATCCGAGTTAAGACCCAACAGCCTCGCTATCTTCTTAATCATTCTTTTCATTTTTTAGCCATTATGTTTAACTAGCTGAAAAGCCTGCTAAAAGCAGGCAAAAAAATTGTAAATTGTAAATAATATATTATGTAAAAAAAAAATTGATGTCGCAGCCTGGAATCGAACCCGGGACCCCCACGTTCGGGCGACATACGTACGTACGTACGTACGGTTGGCGTTTTATGTATATAGATTGTCCGCGAGAACTGTATCGATGTTCGATATTTAGAAATATCGGATCCAAAGTATCGATATCCGAAAATATCGGATAGTGCAGCATCGATACTAAAATATCGGGAATCGGTACAAAAGTATCGATATTTTAAAATATCGGGTATCGATACCCATCCCTACACTGATTGAGTCGTTTCCAATCGTCTGCCGTAGGGTGGCACGTAGCTTTCTCGTATTTATAGAAGATCCGATTCATAGAAGCTAATCTCGAAACATCAATCTCTAAGTACCTTGCACTACTCTCATATGGGGACCATCTACCCGCAAACCCCCACATTCAATGAAAATTTAATCAAAATTGGAGTTTTCAAGGATTCAAGACAGACAGACACGAAAAACACGAAACCTAAATTGTCCAAAACGTAAAACGCGTTTGGAAATTTTGATTTTGGAAAATATTTTTGTTTCAAACCTTGAAATGAGAAAACAAGACTCGGAAGCCACGTATGGAAAGCTTGATAAAACGTGAAGAAGCAAAACACTAAAAATTCTTCATAAATCACTTCTATTTGTTCAGGAAAGCTTGTTTTGTTGGTCATTCATCAAAACGAAAACAGCTGACTTCAGGACCACCATTTGTTGGCTAATTTTTATTTTTTCAATATTCTTTATTGCACCTAGTATAACTTATTAACAATATTATTTTGAAAATATGGACAAATATTCAAAACTAAGATACATCACTGAGTTTTGTTGATTATGGTGGATGTTTCCCTTCACTGCTTCACAAGTAAGCTAGGTCAAGTGGTTTGGTACGCTTCAATCTTCTGATGATGTCATCAAGGAGCTGGACAGCTTCCTCTTAGCCGCTGTAGGTGTCTCACAGCTTGTCGCTTTATAGCATCGTTTATTGTTTCGATCCGAAGCTCATGATGGAGACGTTCGTTTCGAAAGTACCTACCATGGTGCATTGACCACCGTTCTTAGCACATTGTTCTGGAATCTTTGGATGATGTTTCGATTTGGCTGAGCCGTACAGCCCCAAAGCTGAGCTCCATATGTCCAGACTGGTTTAAGGACTGGGTTGTACAATGTAAGCTTGTTCTGGATTGACAACTTCGACCGTCTCCCCATTAGCCAATGCATTTTTCTGGATTTTAGAAGGAGTTCTTCCTTCTTTTTTTTGACATGGGCTTTCCATCTAAGTTTGGCGTCTAGTGTCATGCCTAGGTATTTGGCTTCATTAGCATTCGGAATAACTTTTCCCATGAAATGTACCGGAATATACTCGATTCTCTTGTTAGTGAAATCGACATGTACCGACTTAGTTTAATTTATTTTGATTCTCCATTTTGCTTTCCACTTTTGTATGCTGGATATTGATTTATTTAACTTGTTGGTGGATTCAGTGTTACATTCTCCGACTGCCAAAATCGCTGTATCATCTGCGAAGGTGGCTGTGGTGTTCATTCCAATTTCTGGGAGATCACTGGTATAAAGGACATACAAGAGCGGTCCAAGAACACTCCCTTGTGGGACTCCTGCATTAATTAGCTTTGGCACTGAGTAGGCGTCTTCTTGCTTTATTCTGAAGTAGCGATTGGTGAGATAAGACTGAAGCAGCTCAGCATACTTTATTGGTAGATTTTTGCGCAGCTTTTAGTTGAGTCCCTCATGCCAAACTTTGTCAAACGCCTGAGCGACGTCAAGGAAGACGGCTGAGCAGACTTTCTTTTCCTCAAGGGCTTGTTGAATTATATGTGTTATTCTATGTACTTGATCGATCTTGGAATGTTTCTGTCGGAAGCCAAACTGGTGCCTTGGAAACAGCTTACGTTCTTCGATTATGGATACAGTCGCTTGTGGATTAGTTTTCCAAATAATTTTGATAATACTGGTAGAAGTGAGATTGGCTAATTGGCGATTTCAGCGTAGAGTTCATCATGCTCTCCTGGAATATACTGCTTGGTCTTCTGACTATCAGCAATCTTGTTACGGTTGATCAAGACATTCCCGCTGGGGTAGGTCAATGTCTCATGGGAGGTAGCTATGGTTTTGATGTATTACGGAAGGAAGCTATGATGCACTCAGTTATCCGACAGAGTGCGGTAAGTCCGGACTTACGCTCTTCTAAAGGAAACCAGGGTCATTTCTATCATGTTAGAGACGTCATTCGCATGCCCTTTTAATTGCAAACAATGCGCCTATGGTTGAAGAACAGAAAAATGGAAAAAAACCGAAATGGCGTTTTTGTGGACTCAAGCCCTTTTTTAAAACCCGATTCAAGTACGTACCTACTTTTTGTGACCTACCTGTGCAAGATTTTGAAATAACCAACAAGAAGGTAAATTTCTAGAGATGGAAATAATTATTATGTCACTGACCAGCACGACCGCTCGGTCTTGCAGGTGAGGTTGCTCCAACGCCGTTTTGATCGAATTCAAAAACGACTGCTCATTTCAATGTGCCATCGGACGACGATTTTTAACTATTTTTTACCCCTATGCCTGAACATTTTGCGTATCTTATTGTCAACAAAGTTGGTCGGCAGAGTTTTGCCTATTACAAGGACACAGAGGCAGACAGACATGAAACCAAAACTGTTCAGGAAGGCCTAAAACGTAAAACGAGTGGAAATTTTGATTTTGGTGACAAATTTTTCTTTAAAACTTGAAAAGTGGAAACAACGCTTCCGTGACCTTGGTAGACTCGGAAGCAAAGTAGAAACTTTTTCTTCCGTTGACGACGCTTTAAGAGTTGCGACGCTCTCCATTAAATTGAACACGTTTGGTTTACTTCAACAATTTATTGTAGCACCAACGCTTTCCCCCTTTGCCTTTTCTTTTTAATAATTCATTAGTATAATTTAATTCCGAGAATAGGTATCAGGGAGTTTCCAAAAAAAGGAGTTTTTGCGAAGGGTTCAAACTTTTTGGAACTAAATGTTTTGAAAATGTTCGTTATTAGATTTCTAACCCTAGACGTTCCCTTTCTTGAGTCTAGAGAATCAGTTCTTCCGTATCCGTTTAAATGTTTAAAAAACTTGCTCAATACTTTCCCCTTTAAATAATTCGCTCGAAAGTCGCATGGAAATCTCGGCTGGATGGGAGCGAGTCGCGGGTCGGATCTTCTTGCACGGAGTCGGTTGCCAGCCCTAGAGTTGTCCAAAATTCCTGGCTAACGAACCCGTCTTCTTATGAACATTTTGGCACAAATTTGAAATTTTTGCTGATTTATTGCTGAAGTTATCATTTGTAGTGGACCAGGAAAAACGTCAGGAATCATTATAAAGTGTTCCAATTTCTGTGAATTTTTTTAATTTTCTAAAAACTTCGACAATTTAAAAAATGTCCAAATATACATATACAGGGTGTCTACCATTTGGATGGACCAAACTTCAAGGAGCGATTCTACAACTAATTTGCAACAAAAAATGTCTTAGCAATTTTTTCTTAACCCGCTAAAAATTTTTCCACTTTAATGTTTTTATTCGTATTTTCGACCTTGCAACACTAAAATGGTCATAACTCCCTTATTTCTCATGTTACTTCGAATCTGAGTACACCGTTGGACAGAGCGTTAAATTTCCTATCCATTTAGTGGGAAACCCAGTTTCTTAAAGCCATTTGTAAAAGCAAAAAAGTAAATCAAAGTCAACATTTATAATTTTTTCCGAAAATCGACATTTTTCAGGCTAACGATTCTCCCGTAAAAAATACCGCTATCGAGGTGCACTCAACGGGAAAAACTACCCCAAGATCTCACCTTTCCAACGGTATGTCAGTTTCAAGGTTTAAGAGGAAAGTTTCTTGAAAAAATTTAGTTTTATGCGAAAAATGCTTTTTTAGGCATATTCCGCTATAGAGTCGACCAACTCGTATTACTGCCTTCATTTTTCAAGGATTGCAATAAAAAGTCACCAAATTACATTTCCACGCGTGTTTTACGTTTTGGACCTCCCTGTACAATTTTGGTACCGTGTCTGTCCATACCGTGAAAGCCCTTGTAGATGGCAAAAGCAATACGAAGGTACTGTCCGATTTCGATGTAATTTTCAGTGCACCAATTTAGCGGTAATTTTTACGGGGGAATCAGCCTGAAAAATGTCGATTTTCGAAAAAAAATTATAAAAGTTGACTTCGATTTATTTGTTTGTTTTTACAAATGGCTTTAACCCTTAACATCCTGAGGTATCTTTCAGGAAGTTCGATTTTTACCTGCAACAGTTTATCCATTTTTGAACCAAAACTGATAGCCGTTGGCTATCTTGATACTCCAAAACAGTAAGAAAAATTTTGTTAGAAAATGTAATAATAATAATAACATTATAAAGAGTTGGCAAACTTTAATAGGGCCTTTGAGGTACCTTTTACCCCCATTTCTCACCTTGTAGGCTATTAGTTGGGTTTTCTCAGAAAAGGCAGCACAGATTTCTCTATGAAGTGAATCTTCTCCACCTTATTTCTTGGTTCTATACTTTACGGGAAATAGCAGATGCTAACATCCCACCAAGGATTTTTCTAAGTCTCCTTATTTTACTCTATCAAAATGTGTTTTTGAACGGGTTTTGCTGATGCAGATAGCGCTAGAGTAGCCCTTGGAAAGATCCTTCTTGAGGTGACAGATTCTACAGTGCCTTTTAGGTACCTTCTGCTCGAATATTCTATAAATTTGAATTCAAAACTCCGGAAAAAAACAGTTTTTTAAACAAGTGGGAAATTGAAGGTAAAGAAACTGGGTTTCCCACTAAATGGATAGGAAATTTAACTTAACGCTCTGTCCAACGGTGTACTCAGATTCTAATTAACATGAGAAATAAGGGAGTTATGACCATTTTAGTGCTGCAAGGTCAAAAATACGAATAAAAACTTTAAAGTGGAAAAAAAGAATTTTTAGTGGGTTAAGAAAAAATTGCTAAGAGACATTTTTTGTTGCAAATTAGCTGTAGAATCGCTCCTTGAAGTTTGGTCCATCCAAATGGTAGACCCTGTATAAAAATTTCTCAAAATATACTCCTAAAATAGCTTAATTTTTCCTCAAAAATGCGCTAAAATAACTGAAAATTGGTTTAAATATTTCTTTGAAAATATGCTCATTTACTCATGTTGTAAGAATGGGGCTTATTGTTAATAGTGATTCCAACATGATTCCCATAGACAGAGTGAATAGCATTGTTTCAACTGAAAGAGAAAGTTTTACCTGACCTGCATTATAGGTTGATTTGTGATGAACACAAACAAAAGAAAGGATTAGTTGGGTGGTCGTTATTATGGTCCTTCCTGGAAACTGAGCTTTTAGCTGCCATGGAAAGGTGCCCCGCGCATGCGCAGTGGCGTCCAGCTCTAACTGAAACACCAAGGGGATCACAATCCAATCAGTCAGTACAGGTTTTAGGTTTGTAGGTATTTCTTCTTGTTAGGTCGGGGTGAAGGTGATACGTTCTAAGTTGTGGTTCCGGAATTTTTCAATCAAGAAAATTCAAGTGCGATGTTCCTTTTGATTAGGTCCGTCCATTTACTAAACGGGTTGTGCATGGCCATTTCGAAACAGCGGTCGGAGTGCAAGTGTTTTTGAAGTGATAAGTGACCAACTCCACCATCCCAGGAATTTCCAAATCTACGCCAGCCGTACTTCTCAACAGGTATCAGCTTTTCAAGCCTAATATATATTGTAGGGTAACCACACTTCCAGATCTCCCCGTACATGTTCGGAATCTGAGGACCAAAAGTCGAATTTTCAATGATACAGGCGGAAATGACGGTTGTGTGAATTGGGGGTCAACTCTTTCGGCTTCCTCTTTCGGATTAGTGCAATGGGCGTAGGTACAAACAATCTGACTTGAAAATTATTCTTCTAAATAAACTCTTACTTCACCTCTATTTGGGACCATTCATGACCACTTTGGGATTGAAGGTTTTCGCACTTTTCAGTCTGATTTCGGTGTTTTCCAATGCTGTTATCAGCATTCTCTCTATTATTGCAAGTAGATTCTCATGAAACATCAGTCAGCTATTGACATTCAAATTATAACATTTTTTAAATGATAATATAAAATGATGAGAATTTTTTACAGTCAATTGTCGGCCTATTCCAATGCGATTTGCTGCATTCTCTCAGCTTTGAAATTCAAATGAGGCCATAATATTTTATAATTATACAGTGACTATCGTTTAGGTTGACTATACTGTAATAATCGATTCTACAACTAATTTGTAACATTTTTACAAGCTTTGATTTAGTTCCACCTGTGCGTTGTCTGTCTGTAATCAAATCTCGCTGGTCCACTTCCCGGTTTCCGATTGAGCTGAAATTTTGCATGCATGTTTAAATCGGATGACAATGGAATGTTATTATGACAGAGCTGATTATTAACAAATAATAAAAACGTGTTTTAAAAAAGGGTGTTTCCAAACAATCGCTAGTTTGTCCTATAACTTAATTTTGGTTTATTATTTTCAATAATGAATCTTTGGAATCGACCAAGAAAAATTTTTTCAACACCCCCCTCAAAATTTGATGGTTTGCATAAAATAAAATAATAAAATATAATAAAAATTAAAAAGCCAATAAAAATTTGGTCGTCTGTCCGCCGTCCGCGGCACTTTTGCCACTTAGCATTGACCGATTTTGATGAAATTTGATATGTAGGCTCCATTTGGGGTCTCGTTGTGCCCCCAAGATTTTGGTTGATGTAGGTCACTTCTAAGGGTTCCAAAATGAATTTTGAAAACGCCCTAACTCAAAACATTTTGATATAAAGGTATTTTTTTCCTTCAATTCAAGATTCTATAGAAGTTTTAGAAATTTTTGAGACCACGCGGAGCTCTGTAGGACAAACCGTTCGCTCGCTACGAGAATTTAAGGGTTTTACGTACGATAAATCAGAAACACGAGTGTGAATCGAAAAAGAGGCCTAATCTCCGTTCAAATTTTAGCTGACCGAAATGCGATCGATGTTTTTCTTCATGTTGGATGGTTGGTGGCTTTGCAGATGAGTGATCTGTATAGAAAAATAATAAACCGTTGTGTAATAATTTGCAGCGTTTTTTTAAAATTAAAATCCTACTTTCTTACTTTTAAGATTTTTTTCGTGTTTTCGACCTTCCCTGATTTAAACGGTCATTAGTCCTTTAATTTACTAGATAAACTCAAAATAAGAAAGCACCGTTGGAAAGAGCGTTAAATTTCCCATCCGTTTAGTAGAAAACACAATGTTTTGAGTACAACCATTAAAAAAATTGGCCTCAGTCAAAATTTAAATTTTTTCTAAAAAAAAACTCAGCAACCGAGAACCAAACTAGGTACCTACATTATAATATTATGACCCAAACCTCTCGAATAATGAGGTTTTTGTGGATTTGATTTAAAGTTGAGCGATAATTATGAAAACCGTTAACCGTTGAGTAATAATCAACCGTTAAGTAATCATTTGAAGCGTTTTTTGATGGTGTTGCATCAAATTGAGAATAAAGGCGCCTCCTGTGGTACCTATAAAGTCGCTTCTGAGAGGTGAAATTGGAGGAAAGCGTTTATTAAACGTCATAGTTCAAAAACTGTCTATACAAAATTGTTGTTTTTTATTTATTTAAAAGTTTTAAGAATTAATAAGACACTACCCAAGAGCTTTGTGAGACCATACAATCGATCAATGAGGATAATTAATTATTTTATTAATCGATTTTATTAATCGATCTTAGCAGGTTCACATGGTAAATGGGGAGGAATAATTTTTATTTTATTTGGCTAAACAACGCTTTTATTTTTATTATAAACATAAAATGAGTCATTCAAAATAAGTTCGAGTGTTCTAAAATATTACATTCAAAAACATACAAACAAGTTCATTTTTTGGTATGATAGGACAAAAAGCATTTCACGCAAAGCCCAACGTCACATTTGATGCAAACAGTTTTCACTTGGGATTTGCAGTATTCTTCATTATATCTTCTTCTGTTCTCTATTGGTGCAACCAAATGGCCAATGTTGTCGTACCGGAGGCTTTCAAGTGGTCTGTTTCTGCTTGAAGATGTTGGTCCAGGGCATTTATTTGGCGTCCCATATCGAATCAAGTATGATTTGACGAGGAAATATTTTTTTATTTTTATGGGGAATAACGTCATTTTCTATTTTTTTTTAAATTTGAAAAATCATATTTTGTAAGGAGTTGAGCAAGGAAGGTTCGGTTGGTGGCATTCTGCTCCACCTTCTTATGTACCTTTGTCACACTCGGTAGGATCCACCCTGCATAAAAGCTGCATAAAAATGAAAATTGCAAAAGAATATTACTTGGATTTTGGAGATCACTTCTGACCAGCTGCCTGAAAACAAAGCTTCTGTACCTTAAGTGGAAAAATATCAAAAGTGTTTCTCTGAAAAATCGTAAATAAATAAATTGTTTTATTTCCCATTGCCATTTCCCATTCTCTAAGCCATTGCGATTCACGATCGTATTATGAGTGAACATGTGTAACGACATGGCTACTCGGACGTGGAGAAATATGGAGCTGTTATCGGCAATTAATTGGTAGCTTTGTCACTCGATGTTTCAGTATCTTGTATGCACTTCTATTCAGCTCTACAATTCCTTCACCGTTTGAATCTGGTTTGAGTTCAGGGTTTGTGAAGGATTGTGAGCGTGACATTCAACTCGGGGAAGGATGCCG
>CM019171.2:8231924-8260513 GCA_009739505.2 Apolygus lucorum
TCCTATTGAATGGAGGGTGCTCTTCCAGGCGTCTCCAGCATTCGAGGAGATCTTCTTCACTCCTCACATCACTGATCAGCTGAGTGAGCTCGAAAGCCATTTTCAATCCTATTGAATGGAAGTGCTCTTCCAGGCGTCTCCAGCATTCGGAGGAGGATCTTCTTCACTCTTCTGATCACTGATCAGCTGAGTGAGCTCCGAAGCCATTTTCAATCCTATGGAACGCAGGAGCTGAAATTTGAGAGGGAAGGTCAAGGGAGAATACAGATGGTGGTAGGTGCTATTGATGGAGAACCAGTGATCTATACAGAAGATGATCTATACAGAAATTAATAAACCTTTGAGCAATGATTTGCAGCGTTTTTTCCTAGCGTTCCTTATTGATTTGAAGGGGATGTGTGTGTTGTGTGTATTTCAATTAAATATGCTGTGCTGGGTGCGAACAAGTTCGTTTTTTCAGGGTCGCAGAAGAATAGATTCAAGTTTGCTTCCCTCCCCCACCATTTTGAGTTGAACATCAAACGTTTTCAGAAACGTATCGAAGAATTGAGGTTGATGAGTCATGCATTACGTCTGGAGGAAAAAATAAAAATTTTATTGGATTAAAAAAACTATTTGAAAAATTGAATACAGCACAGAAGAGTCCTGAGACAATGGAAAACGGCATAATTAAAAGATGTTTTATAAACTCAAAACCGGTCTACTGTAAAATAGTACGTCATTGCCTTAAAAATGTCTATAATTTATTTCATTTTACTTAATTTCATTTTTGTAAGGATTGGTCCCGTTAGAATCAAAGTTTTCAGTCATGAGATTATTCATTTTACGATTCAGTCATGAGATTACACTAGATTACAAAATTTAGGGGTGGTCTGGCTGCCTCGTTCTTTCACCTCTTTTCTTATGGTATTTGGTGCGCTGAATCCGAATCTGACGTCAGTTTTTTTTGTTTACGTCGAATTTCCAAGATATAGCTAGTTTTAAGATTTTTCTAGTTCTCACTTTTCTTCATTTTCTAGTGAAAACTCATCTTGCTCAAATCTCCTCAGAAAGTACTCAGACTTATAGGAAATTTCATGTAGAATCCGAATATGTACCTAGTTTTTTAAGTAAAACTGTGTTAAACCCCCTATTTTCCACAAAACGTACCAAAAAACACCGGTTCCCAACGTTTTTTCTTCGGTTTTCCCCTTTACATTTTGCCACTTGAAAAAATAATTTAGGCTAAAAAAAAGTTTTCGGGCCTTTACTTTGTAGGGAAGCACCTCAGAGGAGAAAGAGACCAATCGCAGCCTCCTAAACCCATTAATATCGAAGGAATTAGCTTTTTCATGGCACTGAGATGAAAATTCACAAAAACTGTTAATTAATTTTTCGAGATAAGTATGTGCGTTCCAATACATGTTTTCCTCAAATGGGTTTTCCTTTCTTCTACATTTTTTATGCTTGTCACCTATTAAGAGTAAGATCGAAAATAGGTACTCAAAGGGGGAGTAAATCATAATTGGGAATCTCTTGTTTTGTTAAGTGATTTTAATTCAGTTTTACAAACGAAACACAATAAACTGCAGAAAACTTAACGGTGTAAATCTGTTTCATGAAGGCTCAGATGAATTAAAAGTTGGTACAATGTTTGGTTATTCCTCCACCTCAGAGGTTTCGTCGCCGGCATCTATGAAGAGAAAACTTCGCCGCCTGAGGTAAAATCTCTTTTTACGGTCCAACAATAGTCCGCCATCATGTGAACTTCCCAATACCCTTTGTACCGTTCTTCCATGGTTTTATATCTTGGGGGAACCTCTGAGGTGGAGGAATAACCAAACATTTTACCAACTATTGATTCATCTGAGCCTTCATGCAACAGATTTACACCGTTAACTTTTCTGCAGTTTATTGTGTTTCGTTTGTAAAAATGAATTAAAATCACTTAACAAAACAAGAGTTTCCCAAATATGATTTACTCCTCCTTTGAGTACCTATTTTCGATCTTACTCTTAATAGGTGACAAGCATAAAAAATGTAGAAGAAAGGAAAATCCATTTGAGGAAAACATATTTAGGAACGCACATACTTATCTCAAAAAACTAATTAACGGTTTTTTGTGAATTTTCATCTCAGTGCCATGAAAAAAGCTCATTCCTTCGATATTATTGGGTTTAGGAGGCTGCGATTGGTCTCATTCTCCTCTGGGGTGTCCCCCCTACAAAGTAAAGGCCCGAGAAATTTTTTTTTAGCCTTAATTTTTTTTCAAGTGGCAAAGTGTAACGGAAAACCCGAAGAAAAAACGTTGAGAACCGGTGTTTTTTGATACGTTTTGTAGAAAATAGGGGGTTTAACACAGTTTTACTTAAAAACTAAGTACATATTCGGATTCTACTTGAAATTTCCTATAAGTCTGAGTACATTTTGAGGAGATTTGAGCAAGAAGAGTTTTCACTAAAAATTGAAGAAAAGTGAGAACTAGAAAAATCTTAAAACTAGCTATATCTTGAAAATCCGACGTAAACAAAAAAAACTGACGTCAGATTCGGATTCAGCGCACCAAATACCATAAGAAAAGTGGTGAAAGAACGAGGCAGCCAGACCACCCCTAAATTTTGTAATCTAGTGTTATCAATTTTACTTCCGAACACATCCCCTTCAAATTAGTAAAAAAGAAGAAAAAAATTGAGTTTCATTTTTAGTTCCGAAACTACGAATAAAAGATGAAACTACTTTAGTTTTTATTCGCAACTTCGAAACTAACTTTTGAAACTAGATTAGTTTTAGTTTCAACTGTTGAAACTAAAACTAATTTAGTTTCAAAAGTTAGTTTTGGAAGTCGAACTAAACACTAAATTAGTTTTTAGTTTCCACTTTAGTTCACCCAAATTTTTATTAGAATATCCCAACTCTGGCTAACGGAACGGCCAGTTTTTTGCAGCATCCTACCAGTACCTCCACAGGACCTTGAACTGTCGTTAGGAAACAATTCTGCCTACTTGATACCTAATTTTGGAAAAACTGAAACTTGCTTGTATTACGAAATTTAAACCATAGTTAATAACTCTTTGTGGTCGGCGCCCATGACAGGAAAAGGTTGCAGGCGCCTAAATAAAGTTAAAAAAAGCTAGTCACACTCGTGTTTCTGATTTATTGTAAGTTCTTAGTTAATGACATGAAAACGTCTTACAGCTAGCGATCATTCCAGTACCTCTCTGTGACTGAGCTACAAAATTCCTCCATGATCACCTGAGGGAGCTACATTCACATTAGTCCTGTTGTTCCTTCAAAGCTGGAATTTCACAGGGAGCTTTTTCAACAACTGAGTCGAATGACTAACTCATCTTTTCCCTGATCAGCTGAGCAAGCTTGATTCCCCCCTAAATGGCTTACAAATTCCTTAAGGGGGTCTCACTAACTGAATAAACGGGTTTTCCCACTTTCCGCCGGCAAATATTGTTCGATTTTGATGATTCCTGTGGCAATCTTTTAGTTTTTAATTCCCTAAATAGATGCGATAATAAATTTTGAAAATCTTTGAAAATTTCAAATTTAGGTACAACTTTTAACTTTGAGCGCCGGTTCTTGAGAGATATACAAACCCGGAACGAGGAACAAACGGCGACCGACTGAGACCCTCTCAATACTGAAATTTATCGAGGAGTTTCTCTGAAACTGTTGAGTACTGCTGACAAATATCTGAGTTCAAGAGCCCCTGACTACTACTTCCCAATTGTGTAATGCTGTGCAGTGGCGTCTCCTCCAGGCAAACATAGCAAACACTGTTTGCCTTACTACAAATATGCAAAATAAATAAATTAATTTTTGTTGAGATTCTCCTATATTTCCATTTTTTTAAGTAATATATAGCTGATTTTGGAAAACTTTTATAATATTTAGGGACTATTTCATTATTATCAAGGAAAGTACGTATTTGCCTTGGATACTAGCCCGCAACACACCAGAGACTAAGAGAGGTCGGTAATGTAGATGATTGCGGAAGATAAGGGGGCTGGTCCTCCTTGCATCGCTGGATGCAAGGCAAGCAGTTCAAAAAAATGAATTTTTCGGGACTGTTTAGAGTGAGAGGCGACGATCGGCGGGGTGGCGGGGGGTCAGCGCGGGGTCCAGTATTGCCATACCCCCACTACCACTCTATCAGCTGTTGCAAACAGTCGGAAAACTGTTTCGTGACCTTGAATGCAGAGAGATTAGCCCACATATCCATAACATATCCACATTAACATATCCATCCACCCACATTATCTCAAAGAAGGAAAGCAGTTCGTTTTTTCGCCGCCGCAAATATCAGCTGTATGACGTTGACTGGTGTCCAGTTCCCGATTTTACTGTATTTCACTGTACCTAATCGTTTTTCTTGTTGATAGACACTAGGAAATAATTTCAAAACATTTTAGAATGAAGGTTTCACATCTTATTAGGTCTAGGTCAGAGTCTCCCTTTTTGGTTAATTATTTTCAAGAAAAAAGTTTGACCACCCTCAAATTTGATGGTTTACATTTGTGGTAGATTTTGAAAATCGAATATAAAAAAAAAATCCGTCCGTCCGCGGATCTTTCCTTAATTATCATGGACCGATTATGATAAAATTTGGTATGTGGGCTCCATTTGGGGTCTAGTTGTGCCGCAAAGCTTTTGGTTGATGTAAGTCACTTATAAGCGGTGAAACGGAAGGGCTGAAACTTCCAAAGGCACCCTCTCTCGAAAACTCTCGATATAAAGGTATTGTTTTATCAGAAATTTAAGATTGTACCATTTAATTTTCGGAATCGAATGAGACTACCCATACCTTTGTAGGACAAACTGTTCGCTCCCTACGAGAAGTTAGAAAAACGAGTATGAATCGCAAAAGAGGTGTGATCGCCTTTCGAATTTTAGTTAACCAAAATGCGTTCGCCGAACATTTCTTTGGGATGTACTCGGTTTTGCTTCCTTAGCAACTAATAATCAAATTTCTAACGAAGGAATTCTTTATTTCTTCCAGTGGAGTGTGAAGCGTTTAATTTTTCCAAATAAACTTGATTGTGAAGGTAAAACATGGTTGGTAGGTGGTGACAATGACAAAGCTGAGTTCTTTGCTGGCACGTGATCAATACAGAAAAAAATGAACCTTTGTGTAATAATTTGCAGCCTAGCTGTTTGCCTGACGAATATTATCACGCGACGCCCCTGATGCTGTGGAGAATTTACAAGAGATCTATCTATATTTCGGCCAAATATTCCTTTGGACAACAGCTATTGACATCTTGGCTCCGAAAATTCACTGCAGCTAGAATTTGCCGGAAGAATTGCAATATTGTTAGGAAGCCTCTATTTTGTTGGAATAGTTTTATCCGATATTTTCGCGGAACGAATTTTTGCGCAATCGCCATGGAACCCAAATCAAAACACCGCTCCAAGAACGAATCTGAATTATTAGGTCGGTAGGTACAGCAAATGAATTCTGGTTCTTGTATGCGTCGCTTAGCAATAAAACGCATAGAAAACTTCCTTGGGATTAAAACTCACATTTTCTGAAATGTTCATTGAAATAGTTACAGTGAAAAGTGATTCTGCCTAAGATAGAAAATGTTGAAAAACTCGGGAAATCACAGAATCGAGTAAGTTATCCAAAAATATCTGATATTTGTTTAAGGGTGTCCTGAAACCCATCGCCCCAGAAAGTACAAGTAGACTATGTAAGTTGAGATTATTGATTAGCGTACCTACTGTATGGTTGGTGTGGGGTAATAATAGGTAGGTACCGTATTTACAAGACTCACGAATCTCTTTCATGTTACACCTTTCTGCAAAATACAATTTTTCATTGGTTGTTTGATTTGATGTGATCAGCTGTCTCTTCGCATTTCTTTCCATTCACTTCCGTGGCCTTAGCGGTAGCGGGCCCGACTCAGGTTAGTACCTATAGTTTATTGGGAAAGTAAGGAGATCGATCCCTAGTCGAGGGAAGCTAATTTTTAATGACACAACAAAATTTGTTGTTACATTTAATGTAACTTGAGTTACGGAGATGATTATACAACTGGGAAAACCTATCTTCCACCCTCAGGTCCACCGTATAACAAATGCCCCATATTTCTTTCAATTAGATTCCATTTTCTCAAATAAATCTAGTCAACAAACTCGATTTTACAGTAATTTGTATCTGAAAGCTTTTGAGCTGAGGCCTCGTTCAGCAATAATAAGTGAGGAAATATTGAACAAAACTCCTTTATTATCTTATCTGAGGTTTAAATCGATACTTGCGACCATTTTTATAAACTCGTATTTTATTATGGTACTTGATCGGGGAATACATAATCTTATCGAAATCACTGTTATGTACACAACTACTTGAAACCGAACACCATAAATCATTGCCTTTCCACCCGCGCACGGTCAATCTGATTGCAAAATTGCAATGATTCACAGGACTCTTATCAACCCACCAAATGTCATGGAGTTCGTACTCTTATTGCTTCCGAGTCGGTCAAGGTAGCGGACTCATTGTTTTCACTTTCAAGCTGAAAAAATTCTCCGAAATCAAATGTTCCACTCGCTTTTTAGGACGTCCCACTGTAAGACTTGGGCGTCCTTATGCGATCGATCTGGGGTGAAGGAGGACAACACACAACAGAAAAAAAAATAACCACACAGTAATCCGTTTTAGACCATTCCGAATCCAAATCCGCGAAAAAAACCATAGGTGTATGTCTGTGTGTGTGTGTGTGTGTATGTGTGTGTGTGTGTGTGTGTGTGTGTGTGTGTGTGTGTAACAAAATCTTGTGTACTCTGCCCAGGCCTTAGTTCTCAACCGATTTTCCTGGTTCTTTTTTTGTTCGACGCGGAAAACTATCTAGTTGTGCACTACGTCGCTGGAATTTCGAATTTTGCCTTTTAAGGAGGGGAAGGGGGGGGGTTAATGCTCAGAAAACGTGTGTTTTTGGGCATAATCTTGTGTACTCTGCCCAGGCCTTAGTTCTCAACCGATTTTCGTGGTTCTTTTTTTCTTCGACGCGGAAAACGATCTAGTTGTTCACTACGGCGCCGGAATTTCGAATTTCGCCTTTTAAGGGGGTGGAAAGGGGGGGTTAATGCTTAAAAAACGTACGTTTGCGGGCATAATCTTATAAACTCTGCCCAGGCCTCAATTTCCAACCGATTTGTGTGTTTCTTTTTTTGTTTGACTAAAATAACTTCCGAGTTGTACATGATTTCACCAGAGTACCAAAATTTGCAAGAGGAGGGGATGGGTGGGGGGATAATATTCACAAAATATCCAATTTTTCAATATTTCGGTTCCTTTACTGCTTACTAATTGTATCCAAGCTTTGAAATTGAGGAAAAATTCTCATTATACCTTAGGATTTGCATGAATTACTTTCTGTACCACCATGGAAATAAAAGTGGTGCCACCATGGTGCCAGGGCACCATAAACCTCATATTTCTTGGGTTTTTTGGTGTTTTCACCTTGAATACGGATGTGACATTCGACGGACTGCCTACTAAACCTAATAGATGAAAGTTCACTGTTACGACGTATTTCCGCTTTGGTGCCAGACTGGCACCATTGGTGGAGGGGGGGGGGGGGGGTGTGAACTCGAATTCGCATGTTGGGTGTCGTAGATCATGGATTTTAAAATGCTCTTCAGATTCGAGGCTATCATGCCGCTAGAAGTGTTATGGTTTATAATGGTGGGGGGGGGGGGTGTCACTATTTCTTCTCTAAAGTAATAAATAAATTACATCGAGAGAAACAGTCTTATCGCTTAACAACTGGTTAAACTGATCCAATACTTATCCAATGGGACGTCCCCTGGAATGCATGCATTACTAAACAATATGTTTACGTTTTGGACCTGATAGTTCAGTCAAAATGGGTTCAAAAACGGACCTTCGCATGACAGTTTTTGGGAAATTCTGATTTCTTCGATTTCTTATGTTTTGTGGAGTGCTGAATCCGAATCTGAGGTTTGCCACCAAAATTTCGTGGCGGAACATTGGAAAAATTCCAGGGGACGTCCCATTGGATATGCGGTAGATCAATGTAAACGTTAGTAAGCGATAATACTGTTTCACTCGATGCAATTTATTTGGTATTTCAGGCAAGAAATAGTGGTATCCCTCCCCCCCTATCCGACATAACGTTTCTAGCGGCATGGGAGCATCGAATTTGAAGAGCTTTTGAAAAACCATGATCTACGACACCCAACAAGCAAATTCGAGTTACCTCCCCCCCCTCACCACAGCAATGGTGCCAGTCTGGCACCAAATCGGTAATACATCGTAACGTTGAACTTTCGTCTATTAGTTTTGGTAGGCAGTGCGTCGAAGTCCACATCCGTATTCAAGGTGAAACAGAAAAAAAAAACACGAAATATGCAGTTTATGGTGCCCTAGCACCAAGGTGGCACCACTATTAGTTCCATGGTGGTACAGAGAATAATACTACATGAAAATCCGGAGGTATAATGAGAATTTTTCCTCCATTTCAAAGCCTGGGTAGCCGAAATATTTAAAAATCGGATATTTTTTGAATATTATTACCCCACTCTCCCCCCTCCCAATGCTAATTTTGATACTCTGGTGAAATTGTGTGGAATTTGGAAGATTTTTGTGTCGAAAAAAAGAAACGCAAATCGGTAGGCAATTGAGGCCTGGGCAGAGTTTACAAGATTATGCCCGCAAACGTACGTTTTTTAATCATTAAGCCCCTTTCCCCCCCCCCCTTAAAAGGTAAAATTCGACATTTCAGCGACGCAGTGCACAACTAGATAGATTTCCACTTCGAATAAAAAAGAACCACGAAATCGGTTGGAAATTGAGGCCTGGGCAGACGACACAAGATTTAGTCACACACACACCCACACAGACATACACCTATGGCGGATTTGGATTCAGAATGGTCTAAAACGAATTACGGTGTGGTTATTTATTATCTTTTTTATTTCTGTTGAGTGTTGTCCTCTTTCACCCCAGATCGATCGCATAAGGACGCCCAAGTCTTACTGTGGGACGCCCTAAAAAGGCGAAAATGTGTTTTTTTTGCTGGATTTTTGTCTATAATTCAGAAACCATCAACTTTGTCAAAAAACTTGCACATCCAAATTGGAAGCACGTTAAATTTGGTAAAAATTTTATTTACTACGGTTTTTTGCTAGACGAACCGTTTAAGCCTGCAGGTTATAAATGTGCGTATTTTTGCTGTGACCGAGAAAATCACCCTTTTCCACTCAAAAACTGTACCAAGTACATAACTAGTGATAATAAATTAAAGGTTCTAATTTGTGAATTTGTATTAATCGGTATTATGCTATCTCTGGTAGTTAGGTGATCTATGACTGTATGCATGTGCTGCAGTACTATGAACACTCGTGTGGAAGGGCTCCTGAAGTTTCTCAATTTAATAAATTTAATAATCTCTATTTAATAAATCTTTTTAATAATTTGGGGTTTTCAGGATTCGTAACTGAGTAGTAATCTCAGTAATATATGAATGACTAAATTAGAGTTTCTGAGTAGAGGAAAGGTAATGTTTGAAGTGACATCTGAGACGCAAATTTTCAACCAGCTCAGGGGTCCAAACGGTTCGTCTAACCAAAAAACGTACGAAATGAAATTCGTAGAAAATTTAACGTGCTTTCATTTTGTACATGCAGTTCTTTGCCAAAAGTTGGTCGTCGAGTTATAGGCACAAAAAAAAAAAAAAAAAACAGCAAAAATAACTTTTTTCGCTATTTTCCCAATGTTCCGTCACGAATGTTGGTGGCAAACCTCAGATTCAGATTCAGCACCCTAAAAAACATAAGGAATCGAAGAAATTGGAAACCCCCAAAACTTTCCTGAAGAAATCACATTTTGACTGGGCTGTGAGGGTCCAAACCTGAACAAATATGGTGTCAGTATGTCTGCCTGTCTGTCTTGAAATACTTGTAACGGACAAAACTATACGAAGTTATTGTCCAAACTTGTCAGGGATTGTGTGGGGTGGCGTGCTGATGGCCCCCAGATAGAAAATAGAAAATCATTGTCAAACGTATCAGCAGAGTCCAGGCAAATACTGAACAATAAATCGACGCAGACAAGATTCTGAATCGCAACATGTTTCGGTTGCAAGAGTTCCAGTGAATACTGAAATTAGCAAATTGCTTCCGAGTCTACCAAGGTAACGGAAGCTTTGTTTTCACTTTTCAAGGTTGAAAAAAAAAATGTTTTCCAAAATCGAAATTTCCACTCAGTTTCAGACCTTCCTGGACGATTTTCCGTGTCTGTCTGTCTGTCATAAAATCCTTGGCACAGCCATAACTTCTACAATTCTGATCTAATTTCGATGAAATTTTCAGATTGGCGTGTAGATGGTGCCCTATGAAATCATCACCCCCGGACTGATAGTAGCCGCCGCGCATGCGCATACCTCAACTTCCACATTTTTTATCCGATTACGATGAAATTTTCAGGAATTATGCGGATTAGGTCGTAAATGGTCCTCTAAGGAAATCAAGGCCTCAAAATGGACGGTAGCCTCTGTGCATGCGCAAACGTAAAATCCTTGTAACAGTGATAACACTTACATTTTTCATCAGAATTTGATGAAATTTTCTATAATTGTTCGGATTGGCGTGTAGACAGTCCCCTATGAAAATCATTACCCCCAGACGAATAATAGTTGCTGCGCATGCGCAAACGTGAATTCCTTGTAACAGCCATAACTTCTACATTTCCCATCAGATTTCGATGAAATTTTCAGGGAATATGCGAATTTAGTTGTAGATAGTCCCCTATGAAAATCATTGTCCCCTGACAGATGTATGCGCAAACATCAATTCCTTGTAACATCCATAACTTCTACATTTTCCATCCGATTTCAACGAAATTTCTCGGGATTGTTCAGATTGGCGCGTAGATGGTCCCCTATGAGGGTAGTGGAAGTTAGAGATTGATGTTTTGAGATTAGCTACTATGCATCGGATCAATCGGATTATGAATACGAGGAAGCTAAGTGCCACACCCACTTGGCAGACTTTTTTTCTTTACAATATGATGACGGCACCTTAACTTTACAGTTGTAAGACTGCGATTCTCTTTTTGAAGCTCCATCCAAGGGAAGAATCTCAAATTGAAAAACCTGCTTACCTACGTCGTAACCGAGATTCTCAAGTTCCTTAGAATAACTTGATATCCCCTGAGATAACTTCAATGAATCTGCTACACACGTGGATGAGTCTTCTATCTCCGTCTCTCCTCCACTCCCCGTTCAAACAAAGACTTAATCAACGGGCCTCGCTAGAAACCCTCAAGGGCTTCCTTGAAGTCTTGGAGATTACGACGATGGACACCCCCCTGCATCATCATCGTCTTCGTTTTCCACTACGACGCAGCGCCGAGGGGAAAAGCAATGACTCTTACTTGGAACTGACCTAAGTCAAACTCCATAGTGAAGCAGGGAGGTCAAATATCCGTTCGGGAAGAAGTTGTACAAAGTTGAGGGACTCTGAAGAGGAAGGGTATTTTCTTCGAGGGCTTTGAAACGGATAGCATTCTATCGAAACCTACCCTAGCGAATATAAAACTTAGTAATCCTATGTCACAAAGGATGGAGCCTTGAAAATCGAGCTACCTACCTAGTATGAAGGTAACCAAATCCAAAGTATTCTCCTGGGGGATCTAGAAAATGAAGTTAATTAACGAGGATAATCAAATAGACGATGTATTCTGCCCCTAGAATACGTTTTGTTTGAATACCTATACTTAACTCCTAACCAACCCGAGGAATTTGAATATGCGTTTTATTGTCATTATACATAAAATGTATATAACAATCGTCAATAAAGAGTTATAAAATCAAACACTGGTAAAAATAGTGCTATAAAAAGTAACATGTCATAAAGTAAGTAATAATGTGAAAAATAATTTAAAACTCGGCGCTTTGCGCCTCGGCGGGGGGCTCCGCCCCCCTGCACCCCCCGGTTTATTTCTTTTCCCATACTCTGTATGAAATCATAGGAACACAGAATGTGTTTTTGCGATGCTAGTCATCCGTTAAATAAAAAACAACAATAATAAATGTGGAGTCTTTGGCAATAATAAAATAAATAATTGTTAGACATTTAATTTGGTCTAAAACCCTATAAATGTTATATAAATAAATATGTAACTACAAGAAAAATACTATATAAATTGAGAGCTTTCCAACGAATGGTGAACAATTTCTGTGCAATGAACACTGCGGGAGTTCTATTTCCTTACCAACGGCTTGGTTGCACGTGAAAATCATTATAAAAGGCGCGTAACGGTTTTTTCTGTCGCTTTTTCGTGACGATTTTTTTTCGGTAGGTCATCGCAAAAACACATTCTGTGTTAAAAGAGGAAACCGGTCATTCAATGTAAAAACAAGACAATAATGAAGATAACAAGTTGCGTGATGCGCTATAGCCGCAGAAAAGGACAAGTGATGATGAATAATAGATTGATACAAATTGATGAGGAAACATTGTTAAGTAATGCATGCATTCCAATTTAAACCAGCTGGTAAGCGATAAAACTCTTTCACTCGATGTAATTTATTTAGTATTTAAGGCAAGAAATAGTGGTCTCTCCCCCTCCATAACACTACCTACCACCATACCTAACATTTCTAGCTGAAAAAAAAAACAGAATAATTCCTGAAAATCCGGAGGTATAATGAGAATTATTCTTCAATTTCCAAGCTTTGGTACAATTAGTAAGCTATAAGGAACCGAAATATTGAAAAATCGGATATTTTGTGAATATCATCCCCTCCCATTGCGAATATTGATACTCTGGAAAAACATTGAGCAATTTGGAAGATTTCTGAGTCGAACAAAAAAAGAAACACGCAAATCGGTTGAAAACTAAGGCCTGAACAGACGGCACAAGATTTTGTTATACATACACACACACACAGAGATACACCTATGGTTTTTTTTTCGCGGATTTTGATTCAGAATGGTCTAAAACGGATTAGTGTGTGGTTATTTCTTTTTCTGTTGAGCGTTGTCCAACTTTACCCCAGATCAATCGCATAAGGACGTCCTAAAAATAGATGGATAATACATTATTATTATCCTATAAGCGGCGAGGCTTCTATCTATTTATGGGGGTGGGAAGAGAGAAAAGTATCAATATATTTCCTATTAAATCGTCGATAATTTCAACCCTCTTAAATTTGACCGAAATTTTTGGTTATTTTCAGTCACTTCTGAAGTGTAACAAGAGAGAGTTGATTGTTTTCAAAACGCTATAGCTCGAAAACTTTCAATATAAAGTTATTGTTTTTTCATTAAGTTAAATGGTGACGATTTTCTAGAATCGAATGATACCACTTACAGCTCAGTCGGAGCAACCGCTCTCCTCCTGTGGGGATAATATCAATACCCCCACACTGATTGTGTGTTAGGAACATAATACGGTGCCTTATCAAATTCATTGTGATCAGATCATTGGTAGCCACTGTGCATGTGCTAACTTGAAATCCTTAAGAGGTCTCAGTTAGAGCTGAAAAACTTAACTGAATAAACAGTTTTCCCATTGTTCTCTGGCAATTATTGTTACATTTTGATGATTACAGCGGCAATCTTTTAGTTTTTCAATTCCCCCTTATGAATTTCAAAAATCCTTGAAAATTTCAAATTTAAGAGAAATTTCCTTAAGTTTGAGCGCCGGTAATTTTGGGAAATACTGACCCAGAACGCTCGACCTACAGTTTTGTGACCTCTCTCCCTACCTTCTCTTCTCAACACCAGGTGTGCGCCACCTGCAGAGCTATGTTTTCGGCTTCGATGTTTCCTTGAGATCGATGCTTTGCTTGCGATTCTACCTATTCTAGAGATTATATTCTGCTTGTGTTTCTTTTTTTCCCCCAGTTATGTCAAGCCGATGTTTGGTTTAGATGGATTCTTTTGGGGATAAAATACTGGAGAATACAAAGTTAAAGACAAGACAAACAAGTCTGAAGATTCTCCTAACCAGAGCCTACTCTTTAAAATCATTATATTATATCCAGTGTAGAAATTTGTTTGTAATTTGTGTTCCTCATTTTTATAAATACAAAATGTTGTCACTAATATTGATGAGATAGTACCTACTCAATTTACCAAGTTCATAATTATAGCGGAAGTTTTATAATTATAGCGGAGATAGTACTCAATTTACCAAGTTCATAATTATAGCGGAAGTTTTCACAGCTCAGGAGTGATAAACCTGCACATTGTTTGGGAGCTTTTATTATTATTGACATGATATTCAGTTCGGTGCTTTGGGCGAAATCCTCATTGGTCAAATTTTGTTCTTAAAACACGGTTTATTGAAGTTTATGAAAAAATCGATGTTTTTGGCCGATGTTTTTGTTTACCACGTTGGTGGGTTTTTTAAATACAATGAATTTAAACATTTTCGCAGCCCTAAGTGAGAGTGATGGCTGAGTGACATGCTCCCTTCGTCTCGCCTACCTCTATTTCGTCTAGCTTGATCTCACAGGAATATTCATGAAAACTCCATGAAATTACATCCATGGAATTACAATCCATGAAATTACATTCATCACCAATTCCTAATTCATGTTCTTAAGCATGATTTTAATGGAGAAATTTTAAAAGGGTACTGCGCTTGTTTAAGGGGGGGATTTAAAGATTGTACCAATGGAAACCCCTTGTTCTTTACAGACGGGTAATCTATACAGGACAAATAATAAACCCTTGTAAAATAATAAACCCTTGTGTAATAATTTGCAGCGTTATCTTTTTCATGATTTTCTTATCCCTTAACACCTTTTGGTAGGTAACTTTTGGTAATTAACGTATTAATTGTTTATGTCCTAGTCTGTAAGTCATGTCGATTATTATGCTGTGTCGTATGGAAACCCAGTACATGGGCAGCACGCCAATTTTATTTTAATAAAATGGTTGTTCTCTTTCGATTGTATAGACGTCAGAGTGTTTCACAACGTTATGCCACATCATGGAAGAGTTTAATTGCCATGTTACTAACACTTAGAACAGGCCCTTACGCACCATTTGGGCCAGAAATGGTTCCCCTTCCTGGGTTTAATGAAAGTCTCACCTTTCTATCGTTACAGCTCTAACAGTGTTGACAGAGCAGTGATCACACATTGGGGCCGGCATCCTTCCCCGAGTTGAATGTCACGCTCACAATCCTTCACAAACCCTGAACTCAAACCAGATTCAAACGGTGAAGGAATTGTAGAGCTGAATAGAAGTGCATACAAGATACTGAAACATCGAGTGACATAGCTACCAATGAATTGCCGATAACAGCTCAATATTTCTCCAAGTCCTTGCCGTTTTTCACTTGCACATTTTCACTCATAACACGATCGTGAATCGCAATGACTTGAAAACAATTTATTTATTCACGATTTTTCAGAGAAACACTTTTGATATTTTTCCACTTAAGGTACAAAAGCTTTGTTTTCAGGCAGCTGGTCAGAAGTGATCTCCAAAACCCAAGTAGGTAATATTCTTTTGCAATTTTCATTTTTATGCAGCTTTTATGCAAACATGCTTTTATGCAGGGTGGATCCTACCGAGTGTGACAAAAGGTACATAAGAAGGTGGAGCAGAATGCCACCAACCGAACCTTCCTCGCTCAACTCCTTACAAAATATGATTTTTCAAATTAAACAAAAAAAGAAAATGACGTTATTCCCCATAAAAAAAAAACAAATATTTCCTCGTCAAATCATACTTGATTCGATATGGGACGCCAAATAAATGCCCTGGACCAACATCTTCAAGCAGAAACAGACCACTTGAAAGCCTCCGGTACGACAACATTGGCCATTTGGTTGCACCAATAGAAAACAGAAGAAGATATAATGAAGAATACTGCAAATCCCATGTGAAAACTATTTGCATCAAATGTGACGTTGGGCTTTGCGTGAAATGCTTTGTGTCCTATCATACCAAAAAATGAACTTGTTTGTATATTTTCTTTTTTTTTTATCAAGTTACCAAAATGCAATGACTCTGAATGTAATATTTTAGAACACTCGAACTTATTTTGAATGACTCGTTTTATCTTTATAATAAAAATGAAAGCGTTGTTTAGCCAAATAATATAAAAATTATTCCTCCCCATTTACCATGTGAACCTGCTAAGGCCGAGTGATGCATATATGCATCATGGGCTCATGGCCATACTATGGTCCAGGGATTTTTTTAATTATTTTTTCGAGGCCTGAGGGACGATTAAAAACAAGATTCAGGAAGAAAATCTCAATTATTCGAAAATTTTGAATTCTCGGACCTGATGGGTTAAAACACTTTTTTTTAACTTTTGATCAAATTTTTGGAATCAGCATCAAATTTGTTGTACGACTAGCGTACCCTCTATATAGAGAAGTATTAAGTGAAACGTAAATACAAGAAAACGCTTGCATACGAGTCTGAAACACATTGGGACATTGTATGTCTTTAGTTCCCAAATTAAAACAAAATAAGCGGTTTACTACATCCATTAATAAGTATAACATGAAAGCCATAAATACCAAGAACAAGTACGAAGAAAATGCGTGATAAATCGAGAGCTTTCCAAGGAATGATGAATAATTTCTGTCCGTTTAAAACTAAAGAAGTTTCATTTCCCCAGAGTTGGTTGTACGTCAAAATCATCAGAAATCAAAGAAAAACATAAAATGTCTGCAACTTATTACAGAACGGTATATTTCTTTTCTGTTATATCACCCATCAGACGGAAGATCGAATGAGATTGATCAGCTGAAATTTGCCTCACTTCCGTCGGTTAACGTTCATTTGCGATTCACACTCGTGTTTCTGATTCATCGATCGTCCAACCTACGGAGTATCGGAGAGGAGAACCTCCTTACTAAGGTCCGAAGAGGATAATATTATGTAGGACCGACGAACTAGGAGTAAGGTGGGTAGGATAAGTTTCACGATAATTACTCATTTAAAGATAGTGGATTTTACTAGGTCGTATCGCTTTTGTTTTCATCACTTAAATTGATGAAAAAAAGTTATGAAACATTAATTAATAAAATAATTAATTATCCTCATTGATCGATTGTATGGTCTCACAAAGCTCTTGGGTAGTGTCTTATTAATTCTTAAAACTTTTAAATAAATAAAAAACAACAATTTTATATTTGACAATGTTGTATTGACAGTTTTTGAACTAGGACGTTTAATAAACGCTTTCCTCCAATTTACACATCTCAGAAGTGACTTTATACCACACGAGGAGTCTTTTTTCTCAATTTGATGCCAACACCATCAAAAAACGCTTCAAATGATTACTTAACGGTTAACGGTTTTCATAATTATCGCTCAACTTTATATCGACAGAAAGCACCTTCCACAAAAATTAATTCATTATTCGAGAGTTGTGGGTCATAATATTATAATGTACTTTGGTTCTCGGTTGCTGAGTTTTTGAGAAAAATTTAAATTTTGACTGAGGCCAATTTTTTTAATGGCTTTACTCAAAACATTGTGTTTCCTACTAAACGGATAGGAAATTTAACGCTCTTTCCAACGGTCCTTTCTAATTTTGAGTTTATCTAATAAATTAAAGGAGTTATGACCGTTTAAATCAGGGAAGGTCGAAAACACACAAAAAATCTTAAAAGTAAGAAATTAGGATTTTAATAAGAAAAAAATTAAGTTATAGGACAAACTAGCGATTGTTTAAAACACCCTTTTTTAAAACACGTTTTTATTATTTGTTATTAATCAGCTCTATGTCATAATAACCTTTCATTATCATCCGATTTAACATGCATGCAAAATTTCAGCTCAATCGGAAACCGGGAAGTGGATCAAATTTAACCTGCGAGATTTGATTACAGACCGACAGACAGACAACGCACAGGTGGAACTAAATCAAAGCTTGTAAAAATGTTGCAAATTAGTTGTAGAATCGATTATTACAGTATGGTCAACCTCAACGATAGTCACTGTATAATTGAACCCATTTTTTTAAGGGTATGTCATTTAAAGTATGTGTCATTTTCGGCCATTTTCACTTTTTTTTTATTTTCTGGGTCTCCATTGCATCGATTGCGATTAAAAGGAACCTCGAATCATTGACGCTTCCCATTGAAAAACGCTGCAAATTATTACACAATGGTTTATTATTTTTATATAGATCACTCGTCTGCAAAGCCACCAACCATCAAACATGAAGAAAAACATTGATCGCATTTCGGTCGGCTAACACTTGAAAGGCGATTAGGCCACTTTTGCGATTCACACCCGTGTTTCTATTTTATCGTACGGCCAAACTTTAAATTCTCGTAGTGAGCGAACGGTTTGACCTACAGAGCTCCGCGTGGTCTCAAAAAATTCTAAAAATTCTACAGAATCTTAAATTGAAGGAAAAACAATACCTTTATATCAAAATTTTTGAGTTAGGGGCGTTTTCAAAATTTCAAAATTCATTTTGGAACCCTTAGAAGTGACCTACATCAACCAAAATCTTCGGGGCACAACTAGACCCCAAATGGAGCCTACATACCAAATTTCATCAAAATCGGTCAATGCTAAGGGGCAAAAGTGCCGCGTACGGCGGACGGCGGACGGCGTACGGCGGACGGCGGACGGACGGCCAAATTTTTATTCGATTTTTGGATTCTACATACCTTGAAACGTAAACCATCAAATTTTGAGGGGGTGTTAAACTTTTTTTTTTCTTGCTCGATTCCAAAGGCTTATTATTGAAAATAATAAACCAAAACAGGTTGAAATTTCCGATGTTTTTTGAAAGGGGCTATGTGAGCCATCTACACGTCAACCTGCACAATATCTGAATATTGTTGCAAAATGTAGAAGTTATGGCTGTTACAAGGATTTCACGTTTACGCGTGCGCATAAGATACTTTCAATTTGGGGGCCATGATTTTCATAGGGGACCATCACCATCACAACTCGCATAATTCCTGAAAATGTTATCCAAATCAGATGGGAATTATAGAAGTTATGGCCGTGGCAAGGATTTCACGTTTGCGCATGCGCAGTCGCTTCTATCAGTCCGGGGGTGATGATTTTCATAGGGGACATCCACACTCCCACCCGCACAATCCCTGAAAATTTCATCAAAATCGGATGAGCAATGTAGAAAGGCTGTGGAAAGGATTTCATGACAGACAGACAAACACGGAACCAAAATTGTTCAGGAAGGTCTGAAACGTAAAACGCGAGTTGAAATTTTGATTTTGGTTGACTGGATTTTAATTTTTAATAAACTGATCACATACATCTTATATGTTATGATGTTTTATGTACATATTTTCATCAAAATATGTTTCATTCAATGAATAAAGCTTTTATTTAAACGATTTCAGTCCTGAAAAATCGATTTTTTTAAAAGGGGGTACGTGAGAGCATTTCAAATTGCAATTTGATACTCTCCCTTGCTGAAAAAATCTGAAATATAATGGAGGATTGTAGAGTATTTAATAATATTGGAATATTTCAAAAAAATGGGATGTTTTGATCGTTTTGACGACTTGGGACAGTTTTTTGCGTTTTCCCGAAAGTTTCACAAATGTCACATAACCCCTTTAAAAAAACGCTGCAAATTATTACACAATGGTTTATTATTTTTCTATATAATCGTCTATAAAGCCACCGACCATCCAACATGAAGAGAAACATCGATCGCATTTCGGTCAGCTTTAATTTGAACGGAGATTAGGCCTCTTTTGCGATTCACACTCGTGTTTCTGATTTATCGCACGATTATTATTTTTATGGTTTATTATTTTATTATTTATTATTATTATTTTAATGGTTTATTATTTTTCTATATAATCGTCTATAAAGCCACGGAGATTAGACCTCTTTTGCGATTCACACTCGTGTTTCTGATTTATCGTACGTTTATTATTTTTATGGTTTATTGGTTTTTAATGGTTTATTATTTTTCTATACAATCGTCTATAAAGCCACCAACCATCCAACATGAAGAAAAATACTTGGAAAATGTCACCCCACGCATATTTAAGCAAAACCTCTTTTTTGGCCGGTTATTTGCCCATAACTTCTATACGAATTAAGCGGTCGGAATAGTTCGACGTTAGGACCAACTAGACCCCAAATGGAGTCTATGTGCGAAAGATCGGGTTTTTTAGACCGATTCTAAGGCCTTTTATGGCCCGGACGGCGAACGGCGGACGGCGGACGGACATTTGGCAAATTTGGCAAATTTGGATTCTACTCACCTTGAAACGTAAAGTGACAAAGTTTGAGGGGGGGTTATAAAAATTTTTTGCGATACGATCACATAGGCTTATTATTAGAAATAATAAACCAAAAACGGATTAATTCATAATAAACGGGTGTTAGGCAATAAAACGGGTTAATTCATAATAAACGGGTTAGGCCATAAAAACGGGTTAATTCATAATAAACGGGTTAGACCATAATATTTTATAATTGTTATAAAATATTATGGCCTAATTTGAATTTCAAAGCTGGCTGATGACGCCTCGATAGAATTTCAAAATAAAGAGAATGCCACAAACCGCTTTGGAATAGGCCGACAACTGACTGTAAAAAATGCTCATCATTTTATATTATCATTTAAAAAATGTTATAATTTGAATGTCAATAGCTGACTGATGTTTCATGAGAATCTACTTGCAATAATGGAGAGAATGCTGATAACAGCATTGGAGTACACCGAAACCAGACTGAAAAATGCGAAAACGTTCAATACGAAAGTGGTCAGGAATGGTCCCAAATAGAGGTGTAGTAAGAGTTTCTTCAGAAGAATAATTTTCAAGTCAGATTGTATGTACCTACGCCCATTGCACTAATCCAGTACGAGTAGGAAGCCGAAAGAGTTGACCTCGAGTCACACAACCCCGTCATTTCCGCCTGTATCATTGAAAATTCGACTTTTGGTCCTCAGATTCCGAACATGTATGGGGAGATCTGGAAGTGAGGTTACCCTACAATTTATGTTAGGCTTGAGAAGCTGATACCTGTTGAGAAGTACGGCTGGCGTAGATTTGGAAATTCCTGGGATGGTGGAGTTGGTCACTTATCACTTCAACAACACTTGCACTCCTACCGCTGTTTCGAAAAGGCCATGCACAACCCGTTTAGTAAATCGAGGGACCTAATCAAAAGGAACATCGCACTTGAATTTTGTTGGTTCAGGAAAAATTCCGGAACCACAACTTAGACCCTATCACCTTCACCCCGACCTAACAAGAAGAAATACCTGCTAACCTGAAACCTACTGTACTGACTGATTGGATTGTGATCCCCTTGGTGTTTCAGTTTGAGCTGCGCATGCGCGGGGCACCTTTCCATAGCAGCTAAAAGCTCAGTTTCCAGGAAGGACCATAACACCGACACCCAACTAATCCTTTCTTTTGTTTGTGTTCATCACAAATCAACCTATAATGCAGGTCAGGTAAGACTTTCTCTTTCAGTTGAAACAATGCTATTCACCCTGTCTATGGGAATCATGTTGGAATCACTATTAACAAGAAGCCCCATTCTTACAACATGAGTAAATGAACATATTTTTAAAGAAATATTTTAACCAATTTTCAGTTATTTTAGCGCATTTTTGAGGAAATATTAAGCTATTTCAGGAGTATAATTTTGAGAAATGTTTATACAGGGTGTTCTACCATTTGAATGGACCAAACTTCAAGGAGCGATTCTACAACTAATTTGCAACAAAAAATGTCTCCTAGCAATTTTTTCTTATCCCACTAAAAATTATTTTTTTCCACTTTAAAGTTTTTATTCGTATTTTCGACCTTGCAGCACTAAAATGGTCATAACTCCCTTATTTCTCATGCTACTTTGAATATGAGTACACCGTTGGACAGAGCGTTAAATTTCCTATCCATTTAGTGGGAAACCCAGTTTCTTAAAGCCATTTGTAAAAACAAACAAATTAATCAAAGTCAACTTTTATAATTTTTTTCTCGAAAATCGACATTTTTCAGGCTGATTCCCCCGTAAAAAATACCGCTATCGAATTGGGACAGTACCTTCGTATTGCTTTTGCCATCTACAAGGGCTTTCAGACAGACAGACCGACTGTCAGATGGACAGACACGGTACCAAAATTGTTCAGGGAGGTCCAAAACGTAAAACACGCGTTGAAATGTACCTAATTTGGTGACTTTTTATTGCTATCCTTGAAAAGTGAAGGCAATAATACTTGGTCGACTCTCTAGCGGAATATGCCTAAAAAAGCACGTTTTTTCGCATAAAACTAAATTTTTTCAAGAAACTTTCCTCTTAAACCTTGGAACTGACATACCGTTGGAAAGGTGAGATCTTGGGGTAGTTTTTCTCGTTGAGTTCACCACGATAGCGGTATTTTTTACGGGAGAATCGTTAACCTGAAAAATGTCGATTTTCGGAAAAACATTATAAATGTTGACTTTGATTTATTTTTTTGCTTTTACAAATGGCTTTAAGAAACTGGGTTTCCCACTAAATGGATAGGAAATTTAACGCTCAGTCCAACGGTGTACTCAGATTCGAAGTAACATGAGAAATAAGGGAGTTATGACCATTATAGTGCTGCAAAGTGGAAAAAATAATAATTTTTAGTGGGTTAAGAAAAAATTGCTAAGACATTTTTTTTTGCAAATTAGTTGTAGAATCGCCCCTTGAAGTTTGGTCCATCCAAATGGTAGACACCCTGTATATGTATATTTGGACATTTTTTAAATTGTCGAAGTTTTTAGAAAATTAAAAAGAAATCACAGAAATTGGAACACTTTATAATGATTTCTGAGGTTTTTTCTAATCCACTGCAGATGATAACTTGAGCAATAAATCAGCAAAAATTTCAAATTTGTGCCAAAATGTTCATAAGAAACTAAAAGACGGGTTCGTTAGCCAGGAATTTTGGACAACTCTAGGGCTGGCAACCGACTACGTGCAAGAAGATCCGACCCGCGACTCGATCCCATCCAGCCAAGATTTCCATGCGACTTACGAGCGAATATTTGAAAGAGGGAAGTATTGAGCAAGTTTTTTAAAAATTTAAACGGATACGGAAGAACTGATTCTCTAGACTCAAGAAAGGGAACGTCTAGGGTGAAGAATCTGATAGCGAACATTTTCAAAATATTTAATTCCAAAAAGTTTGGACCCTTCGCAAAAACTCCTTTTTTGGAAACTCCCTGATATTCTCGGAATTAAATTCTACTAATAAATTAGTAAAAAGAAAAGGCAAAGGGGGAAAGGGTTGAAGTAAACCAAATTGTTGAAGTAAACCAAACGTGTCCAATTTATTGAAGAGCGTCGCAACTCTTAGAAAAAGTTTCTATTTTGCTTCCAAGTCTACCAAGGAAGCATTGTTTTCACTTTTCAAGTTTGATAGAAAAATTGTCACCAAAATCAAAATTTCCACTCGCGTTTTACGTTTTAGGCTTTCCTGAACAGTTTTGGATTCATGTCTGTCTGCCTCTGTGTCCTTGTAATAGGCAAAACTATGCCGACCGATTTTGTTGACAATAAGATACGCAAAATGTTCAGACATAGGGGTAAAAAATAGTTAAAAATCGTCGTCCGATGGCACATTGAAATGAGCAGGTCGTTTTTGAATTCGATCAAAACGGCGTTGGAGCAACCTCACCTGCAAGACCGAGCGGTCGTGCTGGTCAGTGATGTAATAATCATTTCCATCTTTAGAAATTTACTTGTGTTGGTTATTTCAAAATCTTGCACAGGTAGGTAACAAAAAAGTAGGTACGTACTTGAACCGGGTTTCAAAAAAGGGCGAGTCCACAAAAATGCCATTTCGGTTTTTTCCCATTTTTCTGTTATTCAACCATAGGCGCATTGTTTGCAATTAAAAGGGCATGCGAATGACGTCTCTAACATGATAGAAATGACCCTGGTTTCCTTTTGAAGTGCGTAAGTCCGGACTTACGCCCCTATTAAAGAAAAGTGGAACCACACTCTGTCGGATAACTGAGTGCATCATAGCTTCCTTCCGTAATACATCAAAACCATAGCTACCTCCCATGAGACATTCACCTACCCCAGCGGGAATGTCTTGATCAACCGTAACAAGATTGCTGATAGTCAGAAGACCAAGCAGTATATTCCAGGAGAGCATGATGAACTCTACGCTGAAATCGCCAATTAGCCAATCTCACTTCTACCAGTATTATCAAAATTATTTGAAAAACTAATCCACAAGCGACTAGTACCCATAATTGAAGAACGTAAGCTGTTTCGAAGGCACCAGTTTGGCTTCCGACAGAAACATTCCACGATCGATCAAGTCCATAGAATAACACATATAATTCAACAAGCCCTTGAGGAAAAGAAAGTCTGCTCAGCAGTCTTCCTTGACGTCGCTCAGGCGTTTGACAAAGTTTGGCATGAGGGACTCAACTACAAGCTGCGCAAAAATCTACCAATAAAGTATGCTGAGCTGCTTCAGTCTTATCTCACCAATCGCTACTTTAGGATAAAACAAGAAGACGCCTACTCAGTGCCAAAGCTAATTAATGCAGGAGTCCCACAAGGTAGTGTTCTTGGACCGCTCTTGTATGTCCTTTATACCAGTGATCTCCCAGAAATTGGAATGAACACCACAGCCACCTTCGCAGATGATACAGCGATTTTGGCAGTCGGAGAATGTAACACTGAATCCACCAACAAGTTAAATAAATCAATATCCAGCATACAAAAGTGGACAGCAAAATGGAGAATCAAAATAAATGAAACTAAGTCGGTACATGTCGATTTCACTAACAAGAGAATCGAGTATATTCCGGGACATTTCATGGGAAAAGTTATTCCGAATGCTAATGAAGCCAAATACCTGGGCATGACACTAGACGCCAAACTTAGATGGGAAGCCCAAGTCAAAAAAAAGAAGGAAGAAAAATTCAGAAAAATGCATTGGCTAATGCATGGGGAGACGGTCGAAGTTGTCAATCCAGAACAAGCTTACATTGTACAACCAAGTCCTTAAACCAGTCTGGACATACGGAGCTCAGCTTTGGGGCTGTACGGCTCAGCCAAATCGAGACATCATCCAAAGATTCCAGAACAACGTGCTAAGAACGGTGGTCAATGCACCATGGTACTTTCGAAACGAACGTCTCCATCATGAGCTTCGGATCGAAACAATAAACGATGCTATAAAGCGACAAGCTGTGAGACACCTACAGCGGCTAAGATGTCACATCAACAAGGAAGCTGTCCAGCTCCTTGATACAAGTGACATCATCAGAAGATTGAAGCGTACCAAACCACTTGACCTAGCTTACTTGTGAAGCAGTGAAGGGAAACATCCACCACAATCAACAAAACTCAGTGATGTATCTTAGTTTTGAATATTTGTCCATATTTTCAAAATAATATTGTTAATAAGTTATACTTGGTGCAATAAAGAACATTGAAAAAATAAAAATTAGCCAACAAATGGTGGTCCTGAAGTCAGCTGTTTTCGTTTTGATGAATGACCAACAAAACGATATTTGTCCATATTTTCAAAATAATATTGTTAATAAGTTATACTTGGTGCAATAAAGAACATTGAAAAAATAAAACGTCTGCCAAGTGGGTGTGGCACATAGCTTCCTCGTATCCATAACCCGATTATATAGATCATCAGATATATAGTAGTTAATCTCAAAATACCAATCTCCAAGTACCTTCCACTACCCTCATAGGGGACCATCTACACGCTAATCTGGGTAATCCTAGAAAATTTTATCAGATTCGGATGAAAAATTAAGTGAGTAGATGTATGTGATTGGATCAAAAAAATACTTAGCCTCGGCTGGGATTTGAACCCGCGACCCCCTGGGGGACAGTTGAAGTTACGGCTGTTACAAGTAATTCACGTTTGCGCATGCGCATTCGCTTCTATCAGTCCGGGGATGATGATTTTCATAGGGGACTATCTACAACCTAATCCACATAATCCCTAAAAATTTCATCGAAATCGGGTGGAAAATGTGGAAGTTATGGCCGTTACAAGGAAATTCACGTTTGCGCATACGCAGTGGCTACTATCAGTCCGAAGGTGATGATTTTCATAGGGGACCATCTAATCACTAATCTGTAACATCCCTGAGAATTTTATTGAAATCGGATGGAAAATGTAGAACTTATGGCCGTTACAAGGAATTCACGTTTGCGCATGCGCAGTCGCTTCTATCAGTCCGGGGATGATGATTTTCATAGGGGACCGTCTACACACCAACCCGCACAATCCCTGAAATTTCAAAGAAATCGGACAATAACTTCGTATAGTTATGCGCGTTACAAGGAATTCATGACAGACACACAGACACACAGACAGACAGACAGACAGACACACAGACAGACAGTCACGGAAGCAAAATTGTTCAGAAAGGTCTAAACGCAAAACGCGAGTGGAAATTTTGATTTTGGAGAACTTTTTTTTTTCGTCCTTGAAAAGTGAAAACAAAGCTTCCGCTACCTTGGTAGACTCGGAAGCAAAATTAGCCAACAAATCGTCGCTTAAGATGCATCATGGCACATCTAACTTTTGCCTACTTTTCAGGAGAGCAAAAAAACTGATTTGGTCGATAAATTTTATAGTTTTTAACATTTTTATTCATCGGTCTACCTTTATTTACAGTCCGCTAACTTGAATTGCATTTAATAGTACAATAAACATCGTATGTCAAAAAATCTTGTAGATGTGCCATGCTGTTGAAATTTTTCCTCTCACTTGTGCTATGATGTACCACATTTTCTCTGTGTTTCGTGGTGAAATGGCAATACTCTGTAGCTGGCAGTGATGTAGTTTACTGAAAAACTATGAAATTCATCCTTCTCCAAGTAAAAGCACGAGTTCGAGAATTAAATAAGAGAAATCATTGCAATTCTGCAAATCCGCACAATTTCTGAAAATTTCATCGGAATCGGACAATAACTTCGAGAGTTTTATGTCAGACAGACACGGAACCAAAATTGTTCAGGAAGGCTAGAATCGTAAAACACGAGTGGGAATTTTGATTTTGGAGAACTTTTTTTTTCAACCATGAAAAGTAAAACAGTGCTTCTGCTACCTTGGTAGACTCGGAAGCGAAATGTAATAGGTATAATATTATGGAGAAGTCACAATTTTAATGCAACTTTATCTTCAGAAGAGAGTTAAGAAGTTTCAAGGTTTCATTTGTGAGATCGTAGACCACCAATAAAATCACGTTTTTAGTTTTCCCAAGGCACAATCTCAAGTCAAGAACCAAGATTGCCTAATATCACGTTAGTAGTACTAACACGGGTATTGAAATTTTTCTATTTCTAGATTTTTTTCTGTCAATAGGTAGTTGAGTTTTTCTGATAGGTAGTTTAGTTTTAGCTAATTTCCGCGCCTTACAACTTGGGACTATAAAAATTTAAATTTCAGCTGTAGGGCCCCAAAAACTTTAAGAAAGAAGTTTAGAGAACTCAGTTTTGTGATTTAGAGAATACAGCCATAGAGTAAGACCAATTGGAGAGAGTATCTTTTTTGGTCGGTAAACTAGAATGCCAGAATTGGGCCTGTTTTGCCTTTTATAAGGAAGGTCATGAGTGAAAGGCTTGTCTTCACTGTGGTTAGGGTCTTCCTCCTAACAATTTGTCATACATCGTGGATAAAAATAAGTTTTTTTTGGTATTTTAAAAAATTTCCATGTAGGCGATCTTGCAGCAACGGAATACTTAGGGTGTTTCTTCCCCTTGAAATTGGCAATGACTTTTCTATAGGAAAGCTGCTAGAAAAACATGAAACATCATGGGACATCAAACTTTCTCAGAACATACCATCATAGCACAAGTAAATCTGCACCTTTCAACGAAGAATTAGTTGTCATTCCAGATAGCTTGGGGCATGGTAATTTGTTTTTATTGAAGCTTATTTAGTGGAGAATAGATTACAAAAAAAATTTTCAGGAAAAACTCCATAATCATTAACGTAGTCAAACAAAACCCAGCTCATCATCTGAGCTGTAGCCTTCCGCCATGTTGAAGACTGTAGATGTGCCAAGATGTCAGATGATTTTAGTTGTGCTATGATAACTAAATCAGAAATTACAGCGTTTCAAGTGGAGCAATCAAAAAACTAAGTCCACCAATCACTCAGGCGCGAAAATTCATATAAGAAACCGTTCTAACCTCATTTTCGACAAAATGTTAGATGTGCCATGATGCATCTTAAGCGACGAAATGGTGGTCTTGAAGTCAGCTGTTTCCGTTTTGATGAATGACCAACAAAACAAGCTTTCCTCAACAAATAGAAGTGATTTATGAAGAAGTTTTAATGTTTTGCTTCTTCACGTTTCATCAAACTTTTCATATGTGGCTTCCGAGTCTACCAAGGTAGCGGAAGCTTTGATTGTTTTCTTATTCCAAGGTTTGAAACAAAAATATTTTCAAAATCAAAATTTCCAATCGCGTTTTACGTTTTGGACAATTTATGTTTCGAGTTTTTCGGGTCTGTCTGTCATAAAATCCTTGAAAACTCCAATTTCGATGAAATTTTCATTGAATGTGGGAGTTTGCGGGTAGATGGTCCCCTATGAGAGTAGTGCAAGGTACTTAAAGATTGATGTTTCGAGATTAGCTTCTATGAATCGGATCTTCTATAAATA
>CM019171.2:8260613-8280467 GCA_009739505.2 Apolygus lucorum
AGCGCTTGGTCCGCGACAACCAGTGCGTGGCATTATTTAACGTACCTGTATTTAAATCTTGGTATACTCTATCACCTGAGACATATGAATTTTGAAATATGATTTTCATGACTGAAGGTATTTTGGTCATATCTCAGCAGGATATGACGCTCCCACCAGGGGCGGCTACTGATAGGAGCATAGGCGCAAGTGCACCCCAGCCAATTAAAAAAGAAAAAAAAATTCAAAGTTTTTTCCTCTTCGTTTGAAGAGTAAGTTGGCTAGGACAGAAGACATCGTCGTAGGTACTGTGCTAGTTGAATCTACGCGCGAAAACTGTGGCAGGAGCTCCCTCTTTTCTGACCAATCACACCCGTTGGAGCATCGCCTTTCCTCTGCACCGTTTCGGGGGAAAGTGACGTCATCTTGACATATTTCGAGGGAGGCAGGCACGTGAGATTGACCAATCAGAGAGCAGGACATTTTCTCGTCTTGTGCAGAATTGGTTCGTTGCTCCCCCGTCAGAGAGCTCTGCAATCCGGATTTCCTTATAGAGAAATAAGTAAACAAACAAACCTGATGAGGGAATTCCGTTTTACGTTTTTGGTTTACCGTTTTGATCAAAGTATTGTGATTACTTAGGAGTGTTGTAGGTACGATGAGTAGTTTACATTAAAGTAAAGTAAACTATTTGCGTTTGTCGATTGTGGAAAAGTGCGACATTCGAGAAACTGGCAGCCCCTTGCTGTCTCTATCTGGACTCCAGCAGACGTTGAAATTAAAAACCGTGCAGATTTGTACCGTTAGTTTTAATGTCGACTATTATAAGAAGGTAGATTGGCTTTGTGGGTGTGAAGTGACTAACTTACAATTTCGCCTACTTTGTTCTACCAACCGAAATGAGGCTTGAGTTAAAGACGGCATAAGTGATCTCCCATTTAGCCAAAAAATTGAAAAACGCTTAGGCTGTCTCCCATAAGAACGCTCTGGTAGATTTGTGTATAGTGTGTCGTCAAATGTAATGCAACAACTCGACAGTGCACATCGTCATAAGATCGAAAAATAGGTACATTTTTATCCCGAATCATTGAATGTATCAAGTTCTGTGGTGTTTTCGAGCTAGCCGTGCGTGGGCATGATTAGAGGGAAGATTCTTCGAATCTCGGAATTTTCAAGGGGCTCGTTAATTTTTCTTCCGAATTGGACGATGTTTTGAATCGTCACGGGCAAATATACATTTCAGTTATTGCAATTAGATGGATGAATTTCTTGGGTTTAAACCTTTGATGATTAAGTTCCTGCGTGCGGCAGCCTAAACTCCTTTTTTTGAAATGCGTGCTATGCAGGCTGTGAGGGTCAGAGAGGGATGGGCGTGGTCCCATTTGACAGGTGGGGTCCTAAAGTTTTGTACCCCTCCAAGGTTAGTTGTCACTATGCGTTGGAACGATGAGCAACGGGCTTTCGCCCTCGAGACCTACTTTTCAAATGGGCAGTCAATCGTTGCTACCCAATGCGCGTTCCGAAATCGTTTTAATGTCGCGCCTTTGGGCCCTGTTCCTGACCGAAAATCAATTCTCTCGTGGGTCAACAACTTCCGACGAACGGCTAGTGCATCACGACGGAGACCTGATCCTCCCAACCTGTGAGATCACCCGAGAACATTGAAGCAGTGAGAGCCTCCATCATGCAATCGCCAGGGCGTTCAGCACGCAAACATGCGGCTGCTCTCGGAATTTCTGACTGTTCAGTATGGCGAATTCTTCATCTGAACCTTCACTACCATCCATATAAGTTGGCGATTGTGCAGGAACTAACCCCACGAGACTTCAACTCTAGGAGGGACGCGTGTGAGGCCCTTCTGGAAATGTTCCGGAGGTACGCTGTGGTGTTCTTTAGCGATGGGGCCCACTTCCATTTAAATGGAACAGTAAATAAACAAAATATGCGTTACTGGGCTGACGTCAATCCACGTGAGATGCATCAAAGGTCTTTGCATTCTCCTAAAACCACGGTGTGGTGCGCAATTTCACTAGCTGGAATTATTGGTCCCTTTTTCTTTGAAGAAAATGGGGTTACTGTAACAGTGAATGGAGATAGATATGTTAACATGTTGGAGGAATTTTTTACCTCAACTTGATGAGTTGGACTTGGGAGATGTGTGGTTCCACCAAGATGGAGCCACAGCTCACACATCAAGGGCATCAATGGCGGTTCTGTGAGAGCACTTCCCGGGACGCCTCATCTCGTTGAGGGGTGATTTGCAGTGGCCCGCCCGCTCCCCTGATTTGGCCCCCTGTGATTATTTTTTGTGGGGTTACTTGAAATCCCTTGTGTACGCCAACCGTCCAACAACCCTACAACAACTGAAAGCCAACATCCAAGCAGAAACTGCCAACATACCCACCGACATGCTGGTGAGGGTCATGGCAGACTCAAGAAATCGGTACCTTCAGTGTATAGATAATGGGGGGGATCACCTACGTGATATGATTTTTAAAACCACGTAAAACCAAACATTAAATATAAACAAACATTGTGCTTTGAAAAAATTCAATTTTCTGATCTATAAAATGTGTTTTACTGTGTCTTGAAACATATTGTTTAGTAATGCATGCATTCCAGGGGACGTCCCATTGGATAAGCATTAGATCAGTTTAACCAGTTGTTAAGTGATAAAACTGTTTCACTCGATGTAATTTATTTATTACTTTAGGCAAGAAATACTGACCCCCCCCCCCCCCTCACTCTTATCCACCATAACATTTCTAGCGGCATGGGAGCCTCGAATTCGAAGAGCAATTTAAAATCCATGATCTACGACACCCAACTGCGAATTCGAGTTCACCCCCCCCCCCCCCCCCCACCACCATGGTGCCAATCTGGCACCAAAGCGGAAATACGTGATAACATTGAACTTTCATCTATTAGTTTTAGTAGGCAGTCCGTCAAGGTTCACATTCGTATTCAAGGTGAAACACAAAAAAAACCAAGAAATATGAGGTTTATGGTGCCCTGGCACCATGGTGGCACCACTTTTATTTCCATGGTGGTACTGAAAGTAATTCATGCAAATCCTAAGGTATAATGAGAATTTTTCCTCAATTTCAAAGCTTGGATACAATTAGTAAGCAGTAAAGGAACCGAAATATTGAAAAATCGGATAATTTGTGAATATTATCCCCCCACTCACCCCCTCCCCTTGCGAATTTTGGTACTCGGGTGAAATTATGTACAACTCGGAAGTTATTTGAGTCAAACAAAAAAAGAAACACGCAAATCGGTTGGAAATTGAGGCCTGGGCAGAGTTTACAAGATTGTGCACGCAAACGCACGTTTTTTAAGCATTAACCCCCCCTTTCCCCCTCTTAAAAAGCAAAATCCAAAATTCCGGCGCCGTAGTGCACAACTAGATAGTATTTCGCGTCAAAAGAAAAAAGAACCACGAAAATCGTTTGAGAACTAAGGCCTGGGTAGAGTACACAAGATTATGCCCAAAAATGCACGTTTTTCGAGCATTAACCCCCCCTTTCCCCCCCTTAAAAGGCAAAATTCGAAATTCCGGCGACGTAGTACACAACTAGATAGTTTTCCGCGACGAACAAAAAAAGAACCAGGAAAATCGGTTGAGAACTAAGGCCTGTGCAGAGTACACAAGATTTTGTTACACACACACATACACACACACATACACACACACATACACACACACACACACA
This sequence comes from Apolygus lucorum, assembly GCA_009739505.2. NCBI lineage: Eukaryota > Metazoa > Arthropoda > Insecta > Hemiptera > Miridae > Apolygus > Apolygus lucorum. The sequence continues at coordinate 8,264,309 of CM019171.2, forward strand.
CAGACATACACCTATGGTTTTTTTCGCGGATTTGGATTCAGAATGGTCTAAAACGGATTACTGTGTGGTTATTTTTTTTTCTGTTGAGTGTTGTCCAACTTTACCCCAGATCGATCGCATAAGGACGCCCAAGTCTTACTGTGGGACGTCCTAAAAAAGGAGTTTAGGCTGCCGCACCCTGTATTTCAGAATTTGTTTCGTGTCTATTGCACCTACGTATTTAGTACCGTTTGCAATTTTAAGATGAAAAAGTTACAAAGATTTATCCCATTTGCATATTGTTGAAATTTCTATTTGGCAGAGAAAATCACCTATTCTGTCCCTTCTCGATAGCCTCTCCTGATCTCTGTGCACCCCCTGGATTTCGGGGCAGGAACCGCCACTGGCTCCCGCTGTACCAAGGCAGTGAATGGACGGAGGTGCTGAAGAGATAGCTGATCACAATTTAGTCACAAAAAATATTCTATCGATTACAGGTCCGAAACATCGACAGAGGTTCCTCTGTGAAGTGAGGGTTCAGGGCCACAATTATGTCGGTGCTGGTAACTCAACGACGAAAAAAGACGCTCAATCCAATGCCGCCAAGGACTTTGTGCAGTACCTTGTCCGACAAGGGGTCGTGTCAGCTAGTGATGTTCCAAGTGAGGTAAGAAGTTCAGTACACGATATTCTCTTATGATTTTAGAGATACATACCTAATACGACAGCCGTTGCATCTATATTGTTGCTTTCAAGTTTATATGAGCCAGTTCTTCCAACAATGGGGTATTTTGGTGGGTCGGAAATTCTGGTTTTTGACCTCAAATTTGGATTCAGCACCATTGAAAACCTCCAAACTTCAGCTTTTTGGCCATTGATACTATATCATGTGGTAGAAAAATTAAATAAAGAGATCACACGTTTGAAAAGAAGGCGGGCCTCCCTGAACGAACACACACTACGCCATGGGCGTGTGTGTGTGTAGTATTAGTAGAATCCAAGGCCACGAGGCGTTAGAGACCACATAGGATCTACGGTGGAACATTTCGTTTCAAGGCCAGCAATTTACTACGTCACATCATTCAAATCTTCAACTTTCATTACCTTCCCTAATTTCTTCTAAACATTGTCTAGATGAACAGACCCGTTTACCGTTATTCCTGACCCATGCTCTTTTGAAGAAAAAAAATTTAAACATGGACTGAAATACCTCATTGTTCCAATATGTTATCTCATTTATCCAATATGTAAAAATACACAAGCGTTTAAGATTTTGGCTTGAATGAGGAATTTCACCATGTCGGAATTTCCTACTTTTTACCCCAAAATCGGATTCAGCACCTCGAAAAACCTCCTAAGGCAAACTTGAGGCCCGAACTTCCTAATTTACGAATAAACAAAACAGTGTAGAAAATACGAATGTTTAAAAAAACCGGGAAAATGACGTCATCCTGGAATAGTTCATTTATGGCCGCTTGAAGCGCTGAGATCGAGAAATCTATAGTCCCCAGATGCAAAATTTCACGAAACAGTAAAGTTCGAAATCGAAAAATTGAAGAAAAAACGTCTGCCAAGTGGGTGTGGCACATAGCTTCCTCGTATCCATAACCCGATTGCATAGGTGATCCGATGCATGGTAGTTAATCTCAAAACATCAGAAAATTTCATTGAAATCGGATGGGAAATGTAGAAGTTATGGCCGTTACAAGGTAATTAACGTTTGCGCATGCGCAGTGGCTACTATCAGTCCGAAGGTGGTGATTTTCATAGGAGACCATCCACAACCTAATCCGCATAATCTCTGAAAATTTCATCGAAGTCGGGTAGAAAATGTGGAAGTTATGGCCGTTACAAAGAATTCACGTTTGCGCATGCGCAGCGGCTACTATCAGTCCGGGGTGATGATCTTCACAGGGCACCATCTAAATACTAATCTGTAACATCCCTGAAAATTTCATTGAAATCGGATGGAAAATGTAGAAGTTATGGCTATTACAAGGAATTCACGTTTGCGCATGCGCAGTCGCTTCTATCAGTCCGGGGATGATGATTTTCATAGGGGACCGTCTACACATCAACCCGCACAATCCCTGAAAATTTCATAGAAATCGGACAATAACTTCTCATAGTTATGCGCGTTACAAGGAATTCATGATAGACACACAGACAGACAGACAGACAGACAGACACACACACACACAGACAGACAGACACGGAACCAAATTGTTCAGAAAGATCTAAAACGCAAAACGCGAGTGAAAATTTTGATTTTGTTTTTTTTTTTCGTCCTTGAAAAGTGAAAACAAAGCTTCCGCTACCTTGGTAGACTCGGAAGCAAAATATAAAAGCAAGATGGTGGAAAATTAGGTTTCCCCTGTTTTTGTTTGAAACTTTTCTCTCAGAAAACACGATTTCGTCGTCCCAATGGGCAACACTGGGAGGAGACAGCGATTCGAACTGCCCAATCAGCGAGCGTTCCCGCTTCACGTCCGTTTTCCCGGTTAGTTTTGAAATCAAAAATTTTGAATGTCTCCCAAAAATAACAGGAGACCTATTTTCCGAAATCAGCCCGATTTTCATCTACCCCACACCATTAACTATTCAGGAAAAATGCAAACAGAATTCGGTAAAATTCCTCATTCTCTATTAGCAAATGTCTCTTATGTTGGTACATTCTATATTTATTCAATAATTCTTGTTAGGAGCGATGCTGTTAGTGTGTAATACAATTGCGTCACAATGTACATTTTATCATACTTACAAATATTTGGACATAACATTTTCTTTACGGTTCCAATTCCAGCTGGCGGCGTCCGTTCCGACGATGGATGGCGGATCCGGTAGTTCTGGGATTTTCCGGCCCGTTTTCGCTGCTGGGCAGACGCCTGACGTCATGGGAGCAGCTTACACGGCTGTAAAGCGGGAGTACGGTCGTGATGAGGGTGAAGGGGGACGTCCTCACACTTACCTCGATGTCCTAGCTGATCAAAAGACCGTCGAAGAGGCAAGCATAATAATAATAAATTTTAATTTTTAATAATAGTAATGCCCACATTTACCAAACATTCGAAACGAGTTTAAACCAAAAGAGGCGAGAGATAATCGACGTTTAGCAATAAACGTCTTTCACTAGAGGGGGTTCGAGTTTTAACGGTCTAAGGCGGCCGAATAAACTAGGTATACTTGTTTAAGGGGGTTCATGAGTCGGTTCTAATTTAACACTTTTTCATGTACCTGTTTCTCTGGATATATTCATGATATCTTCATACTTTTTTTAAAATGCTTTATCAGATAAAGAGTATATTCTACTCTTCACATAACCACTGAGCGAGTTTCAACTCTGTTGTGTATATTATTTTACCTAGAGACAATATAGCAAAACAGTTTTTTCATACTTTTCATGCTTATGATTTTTTAATTCTACCCATGTTTCAGTTGGGAGTTTTCCGTCCAAACTTTTCAATGACTGTAATAAACCCCTCTGGACAATATAAAAAAAAATGAAGTTGCCAGCTCTATTGGCTGTCGAGAAACAGGTACCTAAGTGACAAAAAACAAGGGTTTTCCGATTTGGAGAAAAACTGCGATTTGTGAAAGGTTACCGTTTTTTGAGGTATTTGATCGATAGTTCGTAATTAATTCATATTGAAGGAATTGAAAAAGAGGTCTGATTATTCCTTATCTATGATTGTTATCACTCATTGTTTGCACCAGTTAGGTAAGATTATTTCAAACCACGTAGTACTGATAAGAATAATGGTTATACACTTGACTATGGTTCACTTAACTAGCTATGGTTAACTTGATTTCTTCATTAATATAGTGCTTGCTATTTTTGTACTATTTGGTGGCATGGTAACCTGTGCTGGAACCATGGAGAACCTTGATAAAGTATATCAATGAGAACTAATGAACAGCAAAAGAACGGTAGGTAGTTACAGAAATATGGAAACTATGAACCTGGAGCGGGAAACAGCTATCCCCCGGAAACAGCGATTGGCTTCTCAATCTTTGAAAATTCATATCTCTGCTTTCCACTGCTCAAATTTAATATTATTATATGCCAAAATGTCTGGAAAAACCTGCAGACTTTTATAAAATAAAAACGAAAAAGTCGAAAAATTTTCGATTTTGACTCATGAACCTCCTTAACTACAAATTCAATATGGTCGCGCATTGATTTGTGATTGTTTTCGAAATGAATTTGGGATTGCGAATATGTTTGACTCGTCTGACGATGAGAACGACGTCCGAGTCGAATCCTGGATCGGATTCCACATTCCACATACATCAAGGAAGGTACTTGAGTCTGGAGAAATACTGGGGTATTGCGCTCGTTGTGGCTCAAAAGATGATGTGTAATAACTCAATAGGTAGGTGATGAAAATAATCAGCAAAATAAAACGAAGGAATTCTTATGAACCGGAAAACTCGAAACAAACCACAGAAATCAGTAGACTTTTAATTAAATAAATTTTGTAGAACTGTAGTTAGGTGTGTTGGTAGATGAATAAATAATATACAACATTAAATGAAAAACAAGGGTGTATTAATTCAGAAATTTCATTGACATTCAAACAATGTAAAATTCGCACAGAGTCAACAATAGTATACGATGGATTCACTTGATCTTGATGCGAAGATAACAGAATTCTGGTGACGAGTAGTTTGTTTCGAGTGATGAAAAACTTGATAATTCCCGGGAAAAAGAAAACTGTTCTACAATTAAAGCTAAAATCGAGAACATACACCGAAGTCTAACGTCACACAACATAAAATCCTGCTACGTCCGATCTAAATTGAAAATAGTCATAAAAGTGTGAGATTATGAAGGGTACAGTCGTCAAAAAAGCCGTCGTCCATGACGACCGAGCTCGCCGTCCGAGTCGTCACGCATGCGCAGTCACCATTTTCAGACGGTTTCATGGACGGTCGTCACAAAAGACGTGGCGAAAACTCTCTATTTCCCTAAAAACTGTTTCTGTTCGCATGGTTTGACCTTGAATACTCGTATTTGATTTTGGTTCTTGAGACTTTAAATTTTCTTGGATACTACTACGTTTGATTGAATGTTGTAAACATTAGTCAGAGATTGGTTCTTTTCTTATCAATGATCATTGCATACCTCACTTGGCCTCAAATTAATTTTTATGCTCTTGAAAATGTAATTAGAATGATTTTCAAAAATTTCCAGGCTGAAGAAGTTGACATGAATGCAGCTATTCATGGAAATTGGACTGTTGAGAACGCAAAGTCCAAATTACATCAGTATCTTCAACTGAACAAGTTGAATCATTGTGACTACAAATATCAAGTTGTTGGACCGGATCATGCTAGGTAAGATACATCCAAAAATGCAGACAGCTTCAGGTGATCCCTAATATTAGTCGACAAATCTAGAATATTTCATGGCATTTTCCTTTTTGGTAGGTCATAATAATGAGGTAATATTATTCCTCATTTTCTGAAAGTATTCTTTAATTTCAGCTTCCTAATTACCCATTTATTTCTAACTAGCTGAAAAGCCTGCTAAAGCATGCACGAACATGCTGAGGCACAGGCTGGCCGCGAGGTGGCCTGGGGGGGGGAGTGCGGGGTAGTTGTTCTGATCATCGAGTTGCACCGGCGACGTGCACATACATAAATAAAACAAATCATAGATATGTGAAAAGAAAACCGTAATACCGTAACAATAAATGTAAACAACAAAATTATACATAAACACGTAGTTTATTAACCCATTTCAAGCCAAGGCTAGAAATAACTGAATAATGAGGAGAGTAGGATGAACTATTTTACAGAATGCCGGCCGAAATAAAGCATAATTTGCTCATCAATCGAGGGCAAAAATACTCGATATTTTATGAATTTTACTTTTTAATGAGATTTGAGAGTTTTCCAAAGCGATATGATTTATCCAGTTCATTGTTTTTGGTAAAATGTAAAAGTCCGAGGACCGGAATCTCTTTCAACTCATGGCCCAGAACGCTCACTCGCCCAGAATCGAATTTGAGCCACCATAATCATGCCTTTGGCCAAAAGGCCTCATTTTCAAAAAAAAATCCAAAATCGCATTCAGCTCCCGAACGTCTAAAGAAAATTTTTTCTGAAAATTTGAGAACAGCATGAATGAGAAAAAAAAATTTTTCTAAGATTTTTCACTATTTTTTCAATATTTAAAAAATTATAAAATATGACGATGCGAAAACGCATCAGTGGCCGGAAATGGGTTAAATTAGAGAAAAATGTTGAAGTCGCGGCCTGGAATCGAACCCAGGTTTCTCAGACGATCGATTTAAGTGAATAATTTTGTTGAAGTTGGATTTGAATTATGTTCTGCGTCATGCGCCTTAATTGTGAAAGGTCAATCCAACTTTTACGATTTGAAAAGTCACGTATTTTCCTTGAAAGTACTTGTTGAGTAGTTACTAGAAAAGTGAGTTTGAGTGGATGATCCTACGAGCCAAGATTAAAATTATATCCGCGAATCAGGATTCTGACGTTTCACGAGAAGATTATCGTCCGTGGATTAACCGAAGGTAAGGACCTTTCAATATGGCGACGGCTTTGGATTGGAAGATAATTTACGGGTCAGAAGAAGGGTGGTTTTAAGTCCAGGTTCAAGTCCATGATAAGAGCTAGATAACGAGTCTAGTTGGAGGAATAAAATCACTCGCGATGAGATTGTGGTAAACCATTTAATAAAAACGGAGTTGAGTAGAACGTTGTCTATTTCCACGAAAATAATGAGTTACTAGTTAAATCGATTTCGACGGTTAGGTAATCAGTAACATTCTATATTTTTTAATATTTTATACTTACTTATAACTCGTTATTGTTTGTTACTGATGATGACCTAACCGTCGAAATCGATTTAACTTGTAACTCATTATTTTCGTGGAAATAGACAACGTTCTACTCAACTCCGTTTTTATTCTAGTTGGAGGGGTCTCTGTACGTGAATAAACGGGGTTTCCCCTTTTCTCTGGCAATTATTGTTAGATTTTGATGATTCCAGCGACGCTTTAGTTTTTCAATTCCCCAGGCATCTGTACTAATAAAAATCCTCTAAAATTTCAAGTTTAGGTACAACTTGTTATTTTTTCTTTTAAGTGCATGGGTGTAGAGATTATAAAAATAAGAAGAATGCCACAGAAACATGGAAATTTGATGTTTGATTATTACTGAGAAAAATGGGAAAAGCTGTTGATGAAAATTGACCAGCTATGAGAAGGCTGGGGGATGGGGGTGGTGATTGGCAATATTGCTGCTTCTGACGGGGGGGGGGGGGGGTGCGCCAAACGCCGGTTCGTAAGAGATTAGACTAACCCGGATCGGGGAAGAAACGGCGACCGACCGAGACCCTCTGAATCCGCGTTGATAGGTTTTTTCTCAGTTGTCAAATACACAACAGGTAAACTGTTCTCGCATATAAAATTGGCTAATAGTATCCATAATTTATCCCATCGTTAAAGTTGACGGAGGGATACATAAACCTCCAGTAACTTTGTTGATTGATAACCGACCCTAAGAAAGCCTCGTTCACGATGAAAGACGTGGTTGTACGCCAACAGACATTGATTTGTATAAATATCCGCATTGGCAGATGTTTTCTCAGTTGTGGAAATACTCAACAGGTTAACTGTTTACTCGAACAACGTGGCTTAGAAAGCCTCATTCGCGTCAAAGGAAGTCGTTAAGTCGTCATACGATAACAGATATTGGATTGTAATTGTTTGTAATTAGATAAGATTATCAACTGTTTGCTCAAAAATCCTCGATCATTCATCATTTTTTCCTCATCCATATTTGTTTGTTCATCTCGCTATGTATTCCATATCCTTAATTTTCTCGAATGTATTTCTATTTGTGAATACACTCTTGAAAATTATTCATACGTTCACCTTTCCTCTCTCAGGGTGTCTCCAGCATTGAAAAAGTCATGAAATCTCAGTTGAAAAGAACGATATCAGGGAAACAGTCAAAGCTTTTTCTCTTTCCCCAAATATGGTAGTATTTTCAAGTTATCGCTCTCAAACAAAATCGTAGAAAAAATTGATTTTGAGCATTGTTTCGTAGTAAAACGGTTGTATTTCACTTAATTTAGAATTTGATGGATTCATTTCAAGGATTTTCCAGCAGTCTCATACAGGATAGATACCTATCAACATTCTTAGTATAAAGTTGATTTTTAACAAGTAAAAATAGTTCAAATTACTTAATGAAGTTTGAAAGACTCTATTTTCAATAATCTAATGGATTTTCGAAAATACAGTCGGAGTAACATTGTCGTTAGATCTGGAATATGAGAATTCAATTCGGATTTCCCTGTTGACACCCTGCGTGAGTTTAATCACTGATGTTTTACTATTTGGGAGAATACTCTACATTTTTGCGTATTTTCTCAAATGACGTACCTATTTTAGAAAGGACCATCATCAACTGGATACAAAAAATCATCAACCGAGTTCTGCTGTGAACTAGTGGAAATCAGTTGATATCTCTATTGCTATGTATTGCGACAAATTATTGTGATGGTTACTTCTGAGGGTACTCCTACAGTTGCAGTTCTGGGACGTGTTCCCTTGATAGTATCCACAGAGTTGGTGATGGTCCTTTCTGTCTCGCTGCGTCTCCATCTTGCTAGCTTCGCTATTGACTCCAGAGAAGGTGTTTTCGTCGGTAAGAATTGATTTATAGCAAAAATTTGTTGATTAATCAATTACTAAAACGAAAAAGAGTTTGTTTCCAAAACCTGATATATATACACTTGTAATGAGATTTTGAGAGGAAATGGGTTTTTAAACAACTAGTAGAGCTGATTTTTGATTGTTGCCGGTGGTGCAGAGGCGATGTATATCAAGGAGAAAAAATTGTTTTGAGACTCCTCTGCTAAATAAGATTCTCTTTATTGGAGACCGGTTTCGGGTCAGAACCCCATCATCAGTCCAGAGACTGCTCTTGTAGCACTTCAGCTCTTGAACGTGACGGTTCTGCTTGAATATAATACAGTATCCGGACTGATTATGGGGTTTTGACCCGAAACCGGTCCCAATTAAAAGAGAATCTTATTTAGCAGAGGAGTCTCAAAAAAATCGTCTCCATGACCGAATAGAGCGTTTCAGTCTAAAACCAGACACATTCTGCCATTAGCTGGTCATGAAAGTCAGTATTGCTTCCAAAACCAGACATCTTTGATAAATACCCAGGCGTAGGTATCCTGTTTTATGCTAGGTTTTCGTTTTTTTTTTTGTTGTTTTTTCTTTGTGTTCTCTTCATAATGGTATTTTCTAAAATTCTATGACGAAACCTGATAGAAGGTCACAGTCCTGGTTCGGGCAAATCGAAGTCTGGCCATCAGAGAGCTTGGTGAAGTTTGTGATGTCATTTGCATCATGTTGACGAGATTTTTACTGAAAAATTGAAAATTCACATCGTTGCTGCGAAATGCATGCGAAAATAATATGCGAGATTCATTTTAACTCGTGAGGTTTTGGCCAAACATCACTGACGTTCCGTACTGTTACCCAAGCTCAAATATTTCAGCTTACAATTGATATTAATGGAAGATAAAGTGAAATAAAGCCGAGCAAAAAATAAATCTCCAAAATTGAAAACTACTTGCTTTCCTGAACTTTGAATTGAATAAAACGGATTTGTTGGTTTTGGAAACACAAGCTCATGAACTCTTTCAGAATTTTGTTTCCACTTTGACTAGTTTCGTAGGTTATTTGCCTACAGTTTCATAATCAATTATGAAATATAGAATACTTAATATATATTTGAGAGTTTTTGCTAGCCAAGAACGTGCTCGTGGAAACGAACATCTAAACGACACCGTCAGCATTGGTTCATGTATCCTCCGCTAGGGATAGTAGAGCGTTTTTCCCTTGAATCTTAATATGATTCATGTTGTGAGATAAGCTCAGGAAACTATTTTGATAGATTTCGAAATGCGAAACAACTGATTCAAGGGAAAAACGCTTTACTATCCCTGGCGGAGGGAGGATGAACTAATGCAGCTGGTTTGGTTAGACATTTGTTCCGTGGAACCTTTCACAAAGCGCACTATCTAAATAAATTGGTGACGATCCAACTGCCAATTATGACTGAGTCCGTTTAGAATCCCTGAATGTGGCTGGCCCGTGACTAACCTTTCTATTTATAACAGAACATATTTCGATTGTTAACCAGCTTCAATTGTCATCCGTTACAAGGAAACACAACCAGAACAAAGTGTGGCTCTAGCACTTTGCATCACTTGGGACGTCAATGTGTAACATATATAGGTTGAATTCAATCTGAAATACACCTAATTGTTCTTAATTAGTCAGAGGAGGTGTGACGACCCTACCCCTTCAACCAGTGATTAGATTAATCAGCTGGCCTGAAGAGAATATAGATTCATATCTCTATGAATCGGATATCCCTAAAGGCGTAGCTCCAACAAATCGGGAACAAACCATTCGGTTTGTCCCTTATAAAAAAGTAGGATCGTCACAAATGACAATGGATAAAACATCTTTTCCAGCTGGCTTACTCCCATGGGCGGTTAGCAACTGATTGCACTCTCTCGGTTGAAACCTTCCCGGGCTAATTATGTTCCTACGATCAATTTAGGATATTACAAGTAGTATTTCCGTGCAAATACAAAACTTCTCACGTACGCAGAGAAAAATTCAAAAAACGCGCGAAGCACGTCTTTTTGAAAAATTGCGGCCACCGACAGCTGGCACCAGACTTGCCCGAATCCTCCCCCCTCGCCACCCCACCATCACCGAACCTCACTTTTTTCGTGAGAATCAAAGCGTAATCACGTGTGCGGTTTTTTCTCTCCTCATATTTTGCGTTTTTTTCGTCGTTGTTCAGCATTAAAACAACGTTTTTTGCGGATATTTGCGTCGGATAAAGGTTTTTGAAAGTTTTCTTCAAACGGTAAGTCCGATTTTATTTCAATTTTGGGGAGTCTGCGATGTTCAGGAGATCGCGTTCTCGCTCGCGTCGTCCCCATCGGAGGCGCGCGGACTCGACTCATCGTGAGCGCAATGAGGAATTTTCGAGAGAAATTCGTTTCTCTCGTACACGATCCGATCGTGTTTTTCCGGATACTTCACGTTCGCGGAGGCGTTCGCGATCTCCTTTGAGTCGGAATCCCCGTGGTCGGGAACGACGCAGTTCTCCTCGGGATAGTGACCCCGACTTTGAGTCAGGGAGCTCCAGTTCATATTTTGACGGCGACGACGACTTCGAGTCCTCGCATTTCCCCGTTGATGATTGTTTTCCGGATGACCCTCAAATGGGTACAGTCCGAGAGGGAAACCAGATACCAAGTGAGGCTACCCACACTTCGAGTGTGGGGGCCAAGGTGACCCAACTTCGAGTGCGGGAGCCAAGGTGACCCACACTTCGAGTGTGGGAGCCAAGGTGACCAACACTTTGGGTGAGGACACTGTGGTATCGGGTTTATCTGATGATTTTGCGGGATTTCCTCCACCTGCGGAAAGTGCTTGTCAGGGGGGGCCAGTGGCGGGTTCTATGAACCCTGATGTGGGGTTAGACCCCACATTGCTACAGGCGTTGGGGGTGAATCCTCAGATTACCCCTCCCCCAGCACCCCCTTTGCATAGCAGCATAGCAGCCAGATGGACTCATCATTTAATGAATGGACTCCCTTCGGATACGTTTTCTGCCCTTCGGGAGAAATACGTGGTTCCGTCCAACCTTCCTCAGTTGAACCCACCACGATTGAACCCAGAAATTGGTGTTTCAGTCAATAGCACGCACAGAACGGTGGATGCCTGTTATATGGGTTTGCAGGCGCAGTGTGCCACAGCTATTACAGCCTTAGGTCTAGGCCTCACCAAACTGGTTGAGCAGGGTGGAGATGTTTCAGCTATTGTGGGACCAAGCTACGAACATATATGTGATGCCGGTCGAGCAATGACTGCCTTGTTCTACGATATTAATCGTATCAGGAGGTTAATTCAGAATGTCTGTTCGACTGTCCTGACAGAAATATCGAAAATGTACCACCATCGGATTTACTCTTTGGGGACAACCTGGCTTCCCGTTTCTCAGCACATTCAGGTTTGGCTACCACTGTGAAAGGTTTGGTTCCTCTGAACCGTTTTCCTGTGAACCCATCTCGTCAACAGCAGCCACAGACCTCAGTAAGCCTGCAAAATAGAGGTCCGGGAAACGGGAGAGGCCGAGCTGCCTTAAGGGGTGGGCAGGCTCAGTCGAAGGCGAAACCCCAAGGGCCATCACAGATGGGCAGGACACTGCAGCCAGCCCAAAGGGACTTCCGTCAGAACAAGAGGAGAGGACAACAATGGCGCCATTGAACACAAAAGTGCCATCGTCTACTGCTTCACAGGTAACTCTACCACCAATCGGGGGTAGATTACGCCATTTCAGGCATAATTGGGAAAATATTACTAGCAGTAAGACAATTTTATCCTGGTTAAGAGGTTACGAGATCCCTTTTGCTTCTACCCCCGACTCCTCATCCTTACAGAATCCCAACATCGTTGGTGACAACTGAGGGGCTGATCCTGATGCAGGCTGTGCAAACTTTACTGGATCAGGGCGTAGTTCAGAAATGTGAGCCTCATCCTTTTCAGGTAGTCTCTCCAGTTTTCTTGGTGGATAAGTCATCAGGGGGAAAGCGTTTGATTCTGAATCTAAACACTTAAATTCATTCATAGAAGCCCCCCATTTCAAATTGGAGGACCATCGCACTATGCGGGATCTTATTGCTCCAGGATGTTTCGGATCCACCATAGATTTGGCGGATGCGTATTATTCATGCCCAGTGGCCGAAACGTCAAGAATTTATCTTCGTTTTATGCTTGGAGATGAACTTTTTGAGTTCACTTGTTTACCCATGGGTATGTCACTCTCGCCATTTATTTTTACCAAAATGATTCGTCCAATAGTGGGTGCAATGCGCTCCAAAGGGATCACGGTGGTGAGTTACCTGGATGATTTTGGGGTATTGGGATCCTCACATCAGCAGTGTTTGGATCACGTCAAGGAGTTAATCCAGTTACTCCAGCATTTGGGTTTTCTCATCAATGAGACTAAAACCAAGATGAGACCCTCTCAGTGTTTCACTTTTCTGGGTTTCCAATTTGATACCGTGGGAATGACCATATCCCTACCTAGAGACAAACGGTTACATGTACAATCAATGCTGCTAAGTTTTTTGAAGAAGCGCAGTTGTTCAATTCGTCGTTTGGCTCAGGTCATTGGAACTTTGGTGGCAGCTTGTCCAGCAACACCATATGGAAAGTTATATACGTTGCATCTGGAGTCCATCAAAACAGGGTTTCTAAAGGTCAACAACGATGATTTTGAGACAAATATCTCCATACCAGATACGGTAAGAAAGGATTTGGGCTGGTGGTACGACAATATAATGTCAATCTCCAACCGACTGTATAATGGTGATTTTTCAGTCGTCATCACGACAGATGCATCCCTATCTGGGTGGGGGCCACAAATGCAGCAGATAGAATACATGGGTGGTGGTCTCAAAAGGAGGCTTCTTGGCATATAAATGCGTTGGAACTTAGAGCAGTGGAGCTAGCCCTTCAACATTTTTGTGATGGAATTTCAACTCTCGTATTTTACTGAGGGTTGACAATACAACTGCGATCGCCTGCATAAATAGACAAGGTTCAATGCGATCTGAATTTCTTTTCCAAATTACTGGTAGAATTTGGAATTGGTGTGAGGCTAGGAAAAATTTTATTTTTGCATCTTACATAGCCTCAGAGGATAATACCATTGCTGATGAGTGTTCTCGAATCCTGCCTGGGGAGTCTGAATGGTCCTTAGATGACCAGGTTTTTCAGGGCATTGTTGACAGGTTTGGGAAACCTACGATTGACTTGTTTGCTTCAGCGGTCAATACAAAATGTGATAGTTTTTGGTCATGGCATCCTGACCCTAGAGCAGCTGGAGTCGATGCTTTTACTTGTGTATGGTCAGACGTTAATTTTTATGCTTTCCCTCCATTCTCCCTGATCCTTAGGGTACTCAGTAAAATAAGAACAGAGGGAGCGACGGGGATTGTAATTGTGCCAAATTGGCCAACTCAATCTTGGTATCCACTTTTTACTCAGATGTTATGCTCCCAGCCTCTCTATTTCGGACCTGATGATGACTTATTGCGTCTGCCTTTTAGGGAGGAGCTCCATCCACAAGCCAAAACCCTTTCATTGATAGCAGGGATGTTGTCCGGCAGGCTTTGCTGAGGAGAGGAGTGCCAGACGCAGCAGTTACCACGATGTTATCGGCCTTATCTGTGTCGACATACAAGCAGTACCAGTCCTGTTTCAACAGATGGTGGTCCTTCTGTAATGAAAATTATTATAATGTGTGGGAGCCTAAACCTCTGATCGTAATACAGTTTCTACAAAGTGTTCTCCAGTCCTCCAAAGTCTCATATTCGACTTTGAATTCTTACAGATCAGCCTTGGCGCTAATTGCACAACAACCTCTAGGTTCAAATCCACTAATATCTCGTTTCTTAAAAGGAGTCTCAAACTTACGTCCCCCTGCAGCTAAATATGAGGTTACCTGGGACCCACACAAGGTCTTAATGTGGCTAGAAAACCCGTTTCGGAGCTGCAGCAGGTGGCTTCCAAGCTGGTGGTATTACTTTTATTGGCAACTGGGCAGCGCCTTCAGACGATTTCCTCTATTCAGTTGAAGGAAGTTACTATTTCACAGGAAACTGGTTAACTATTTTCGTGAATGGTAAGCTGAAAACATCTGCAGCTTATAAGTGTCAACCATGTATACAAATCCCTTTTTCCCACAGAGGCCTCTTCTTTGCTATCTTCGCTCATGCGACAATATTTGGAGTTGACCTCCCCTCTGCGACCTCCATCAGTTTCTGCTTTGTTTATTATAGCCAGGGACCCACACACAGCTGCTTCTCGTCAGACAATTTCAAAATGGGTTGGGTCAGTACTTAAGGAGGCTGGTGTGGGGGGACTTGTTCAGGCCTCATTCTACAAGGCACGCTACTGTTTCGGCCGCCAGTAGGGCAGGGGCCTCAATAGACCAAATTTTCAAATCTGCTGTTGGGCAGATAATTCCAAGGTGTTCGCAAATTTTTATAATAGACCTTTGGCTCCACAGAGCACCTTATTCTCTCACTGGTTGCGACCACGCCACAGGTACCTAATCGAATTTAATGTAGAAAAACATCTCTTTTGCTTACAGGTCAAAATCTGGGTTTCTTTGTTGAGGGGAGATCTGGAGAATTTTCACTTTGACTCCCTGACGACTTACTTCGAGGTCGTATGTTTTCAATGAGAAATTTTGATATTTGTTCGTCAAAGTGTATTTTTTATATTGTAACAAACAACTATGTTTTGGAGTTTTTCACACTTTTAATTCTGTTTTTTTCCTTTTGGATACTGAATTTGTGGTTGAGGGTATTAAATTAGATATTGGACGAAATACTCACTTATCTTGTTCATTCGATACAAATCATTTGCGATGCCTCAGGTGTTATCTCTGTGATTTTATGATCTTGTTATTACATGTTTTTTCGTTCACACTATCCAAAGTGTTGTCATTAAGGGAACACAATTGTTCCCTAGGAAACAGATCCTATCTTCCTGCCCCCTTTTTTCTGTTTTTCAGTGGTTGTAGGTAATCACTGGAGGGGTTTTTTCGTTTCTGAAGGGCCATTTACAGTTTTTCTTTCACGGCCTTCCAAGGGTCTGGTTTGGTCGCCACCCCTACCTAGATCTTTCTGTCTCTGTACAGCTACTTGTAATATCCTAAATTGATCGTAGGAACATAATTGGTAAATAAACGAACTCGTGAAGTTCATTTATAATTATGTTCCGCAGATCAATTTAGGATATTAGAGCCCACCCATTTCCCAGCCCTTTACTGAGGGTGGCTCCCTATCTTTAAACTAGTGAGGTTCGGTGATGGGGTGGCGAGGGGGGAGGATTCGGGCAAGTCTGGTGCCAGCTGTCGGTGGCCGCAATTTTTCAAAAAGACGTGCTTCGCGCGTTTTTTGAATTTTTTCTCTGCGTACGTGAGAAGTTTTGTATTTGCACGGAAATACTACTTGTAATATCCTAAATTGATCTGCGGAACATAATTATAAATGAACTTCACGAGTTCGTTTATTTACCAATTAAACTGG
>CM019171.2:8880567-9178177 GCA_009739505.2 Apolygus lucorum
ATCAGCGGTCTAAGCGATAAATCGCACTTCACTCTTCTAAGTCAATTTGGTAACGTTTAGCTCCTGAAAGGATGAACCTTCAGAAAATAATTGGAAGTAATCTTCCTCAAGAGTTTGTGGCTCCTATTTGTGGTTTGGCTTCACTCCTGAGGGCTTCACTTCTCATGTGTGACTTGTAATATCTATAATAATTATTGTGGTTCATTGTCATTTTGTAGGCTGCATAGGTATTTTCGAACCGGCGCAAGGGTATGCAATAAAACGCAATACCGCTCGGTCATGATGGTCAGGTAGATCTGCGATTCGCGTCAACATCTTCTGCTTCTCTGTCCGTGAATTCCATGGTTCGTCATTCTTCGTGTCCTTGAGGGTTCTCAATCGCGTTTTGGCTCAGAAATGGAAAAAAACACGTTCTTTTCAAATTGCGGCAATTTTTGGGAAAACGTGAAATCGGTTGTCCCAAGTGTTTGCTCCTCTAAACAACCATATTTTTGAACTTTTTTGGGGTTTAATCGAAGTTTTTTTTTTACTGCAACTCCCAAACAATCTTTTGATTGCTTAAAATTTAAGCAATATTATAATATTATAATATTATATTTAATATAATATTATAATACGGACATTAATATTACCTATCCAAAACATCACTTCCTATTTTATCGTGTCTCACACCGGCCTTGCTTACTTTATCAATCAGTAGAGTCTGCATGTTGGGACTCCATTCTTCAATTTTTGTTTCATGGAGTTGTTCTCTGTGTCTTCTGAGTTTCAACAGGTTATGAAGTAGTGACGAGGCTAATGAAGTTGTGATGAAAGTGCTGACTTCGTCTCACATCAAAAGTGATATTGTACTTAGTCCATTCAGTTATTTAGAAATAGTGAGTACATTAAATAAAAATTGATAGCGGGATAACTGTAAAAGGTTCATTTTTTGAAGGATGGTAATTACTTCATAATCTCCAAAATCAAGCAGTGTTAGGGTTGGGAGAAAATTGTGGGCTGATAATTATCTAAACAAGCAAACCTTTTCGGCTCAGATGAGTTTAGATTAGTTTATTCCCTAGACATTGTTAGTGAAAAGTATAGAGTATAATGTTTTGCTATAGGTTCTCTGGTCAAGTCCAATGTAACTAATTTTGAATGAGAATGAATGTGATTTCATAATTTGAAAACTATGGAAGTAAGATTCTTGGTTGACCTACTTAGTTTATAAACGACTTTTCGAAAATAAGAGGGGAAATTGTTGAAGATGTCCTAGTGAAATGCTGTCAAAAGTGATTGTTACAAGAGCATTTTTCATACATTTCGAAACAAGTTCTAGGTTAAATGAAAAATTGAAGGAAAAATTAAAACCAAAACAGAATACTGACAATCTCATTATATTGATAAGTAGAACGGGATTCCAGAGTTTCAAATTATCAATCTCCAGAGGATCATTCCGTCTTTGAGATATCGAATTCACTCTGTACACTCATGTTGAATCAAACTGAAATAAAATAAGAACAAAACTAAACAAACTGAAACTGACGAAAAACAAACGAAAGTTCACAAATAAAACAACTTTGGAGATCCAAAATTGAGAGAGAACAGGGGAGACGAAATTGATAACAGGAGAACGTCATGATAACGGAAAAAGCGTGAAGGACTGACTCGGCAATGTTCGTTGAAAGTGGAAGCCAGGATGGCCTCCCAATAACGTCTAGTATCATTAAATGATGATGAAATTTTCTTCATTTTATCGACTTGGAAAAAAATCTATTCAAGTTTCGATTTAAGGTTGGCCAACTATCGCATAAGTTCACTAAGTAGGTAATAAGCGAGTCTACAGTAAAAAAAGAAAAAATCAACCTCTAACCCAACTTTTCAATTTTTCTTGAAGTTCGTCGGATTTTACGTTTTCAGTATGACGATTTACATTTTTAACAAAAACAAAGGTTTCTGAAGAAAACTGTACGGAAAAAATTACTGAACTGGATGCTAATTTAAAACCTTGTGTGCATCATCAAGGTCATCTTCACAGATGGGTAAAAACATGCAGAAGGAATTGAAGGAGGGTAGGGAATATGACAAACCAGATATAAAAATGCAGAAGGAAAAGGAAGGGGAAATTAGGTACATACCTACCTTGTGTTAGAAACAGTGTGAAACATACAGAAGGAATAGTCATTGTTAAAAACCTGCGGAAGGACCTTCGGAAGGAATAAGAGAATGATATGTAGGGATGTCCGATACTTCAAAAGTATCGATATAATATCGTATCGATACATCTAGAAAGTATCAAAAAGTATCGATACGACACTTTCAAAAAGTATCGATATTTTGAAGTAGGTATCGACACTTTCCGATACTTTCAAATAAATGGGTGAAAATGTCGTTTATGTTTCTCTCCATCACTGTGACGTCTCTCCATCGCGAGGATAATAATTAATATAGAATAAACAAAACAGTAAATCCATTTGTTTATTAATTTTTTGTTTAGGCACTTGGTTGGGTTAACATTTTGGTGGTCCTTCCTAGATGATGGAAGACAGCAGGTTATCATAGAGAGCTGGAGGTGGTGGTACATCATCTTTGTTTAACCCACCCAACAATCTACTTAGAGATAGAGGTACTGTCAAGTAGGTACCTTCATGTCGTAGGTGTTGAAACAGATAAAATGTGAGAGAAAAAATGTATCGCCTCCGATACTTTTTTCAAAAAGTATCGATACTTTGGAAACATCCCTAATAATATGTCACTCTGTGTTATAGTCCGTCTACGAGTAAACGGAGGTTTACTTCCTGCAATTGAAACTCGTCATTTTGAACAGAACGGCAGGGTGATTAGTCGAGTTTCTAGCCAGGATCAGAAAGTTCTTCTTTTTTTTTCATAATTTACGGTTGCAAGAGTTCGAATGATGACTTGCAAAACGAAAAAATTCTCCTAAAAATACCCGTGAATTATACCCATTTGAGCCTTTCAAACTTGTAATTGTCGCAATAACTCTCCAAATACCTAAAGTAAATAAATACACCAGCATGATTTCGTGATCCTAATTTACTTCGAGCTTCTCTATTTCTACTGAGATAATATTACGGGAGCATATCTCAGCAGTCATCCGAGCGTTTGCCTCTGTTGAGGTCACTCTCATAAATCTGCTCTTGGATTTAATATCGCGTGAAACGTTGACAGCTAGAGAAGACGAGGGTCTAGTACGTCCTAACCCTCTAAATAAAATATGAGATCAAGAGAACCGTAACCCCGAGTACACCCGTATTTACCGAGTTGACCGGATGAATATTACCGACGAAATAAATAGCCAAGTCCGCCAGACCCCTACGTCATGCCTGTTGTATATCTTCGTTTATTCGACGAACCGTATTTGACCTTTTGGAGATTCGTCTATCCACAGACACAAGTTCTGTGGCAATTGTCTGTTTTCAGTGTTTGCTTCATGAACTTCAGACCTTCATGAACTATTATTGTTTCGTGTCTGTCTGTGTGTCTGTGATGGAATCCTTGCCACAGCCATAACTTCTACAATTCCCATCAGATTTCGATTAAATTTTCAGGGATTGTGCGGGTTGGCATGTAGATGGCCCCTTATTAAAATCATCGCCCCCAGACTGATAGTAGGAGCATCTAGGGAAAGAAAGTGGTGGAACGGCCCGAGAGCTATCTAGCGACGATTAGGTAGATGAAATTTCTGTTCTTTTTTGGCAAGATGGATGCACCTCCGTTATCGACTGGTGATAATGTCTGTAGATCCTTGCCTAATCTGTAGGAAACCAGCAATTTTCCCTCAATGAAAAAAACAATCTAATCTGTTTGAGGCATCAATAAGAAAGGCATTCAGTCTGAAATGGAAATCTATGTACTCGTAGGTAAACAACATTAATTTTCAAAACATTCTATTATTTACGAAAGAATTTGAAACCACACAAGATACCTACATTGCATAAGCCAACTGATAAGAGAGATAACCTAGGTTTTTGAGCTCCGGAAGGTTCATCTTGTCTTCGCTAGGCAGCGCTCACGCTGTTCCACCACTTTCTTCCCCTAGATGCTCTTACTGATAGTAGCCTCTGCGCATGCGCAAAAGTATATTTCCTTATTACAGCCATAACTTCAACATTTTTCAACAATATTTAGAGATTGTGCCGGTTGACTTGTCCTCTATGATATTGATGGTCCCCTATGAGGGTAGTGCAAGGTATTTAGAGATAGTTGTTTTGAGATCATCTACTATGCATCGGTTTTCTGTATAATCGGGTTATTGATTCGAGGAAGCTATGTGCCACACCCACTTGGCGGACTTTTTTTTTTTCATTTTGGAATTAATTTTGTAAATTTCTCGATCTATTTAATTAATTGTGGAACAAAACATCTTGCTATGAAGTAGAGATGAAGGACGATGATACAAGATGTTTTTCCTCATCAATCATTGGAAAAGTTTGCTAAGTTGACATGAACTAGTAGGATTAGTTGCGTGATTAGTTGCTCCCCAATGGTGATGATGGTTTTCTGTGTAACAAAAAGTAACAAGATTGAGAAGTAGTTTGCGAATATGTTTGTAAAGAATTTTCATTTTTCCTCATCTACTGTGTGGTTCGTTTTAATCGAATCAGGACTAAATCAATGAGTATTTTAGTTTTTTTTTAGCCAAGAGAGAGAGAGAGAGAGAGTGTGTATATTTGTGGAAATACAATTCAGGTATATCACAATTGTCGAAAATGCAGATAATGGAATAACAAATCATAAACAATTGATAGGAATGATAACAAAACAATGGAACGGTCGTGTATAATAAAATGTCACTGTGTCTTATCGTGTCACTGTGCATATTGCAATGCGTGGCAGGTGTGAAGGGGCTCTTAGGACTCCCCCCTGTGCCGGCCGGGGGCCACCCGACCAGCCAAGGGCCCCACCCACCATGGCGGCTTCCCGATACCAGACCGCCATCGCCAGAATGAGCGGCCACTAAATAGGACCACCCATCCTTCCGACAAAGGCCAGCAACTTCGCAAAAGCGAATTCGAGCGCCCCCACCCAAACAATAAATAAATATGAAAATTATTCACTTAAACAATCACTCAATAAATTACAGACACACTAGCACACAGTTTACAACTAAGTTACAAAAAAAGAACATTGAAGAGGGACAAAACTATATCACAAAATATATCACAGTAGTCTGAACACAGTACTTTTTAAAAACATTCCTCTGCCAGCATTACATAACAATCACAAAGAAAACAAAAACATAGGGTAAGCAATCACCATGTCATTAAATCCTCAAGTACTACGTATATAAAATTCCTTGATTCGTCTACTAATATTACTATTTACATGAGAGAGCTTCCTTATCACATACTATACAATCGTTCATATTATAAAAAACTTGTTGACATAGAAATGCTTTCAATTTCGCTCTCAGTTTTCCATAATCTAATTCCATGCAATTAGGCGGCAAGCAGTTAAATAATTGTATTCCCCAATAATTCTGAGCATTATCGCAACTTTTTATTCTATTTCTTTTGATTTCCAGCAAATTGTACCCTCTGGTATTGTGATAATGGATTTCATTTCTGATTTGATATTCATTAAAATGTTTCTTAATGTAGCATATACTTTCGAGAATGTACTTTGACGGCAATGTAAGAATGTTTAGCGATCTAAATTTTCGAGAACAATCATCTTTGTATCCGAGATCAGCTAAAATTCTCACGGCTTTTCGTTGTGAAGCAAACATTTGTGTCGCTGTCGGGGCGTGACCCCAACATATAATTCCGTAGTTTATAACACTATGGAAACAGCAAAAATAAGCCTGCCTTAGTCAATCTCCACTTAATTTTTGTTTCAGTATTCTCAGAAGGAACAGTACGGCTGTAATGAAAACGTGAACCTTTGCAAATATAAGGCTTTAATTCGCTAAACTTGGCGTAAGAACATAGTTTGAATTATGGCACGTATGAACAAATAAGTATTTCAAAAGTGACACGTCAGCAGTTGCTAGCGGGAAGTGTTGATGGCAACCAGTGATAATAATCTCCGATTCACCACATTCTCCCCCTGTTATTTTAAAACGTACTCTGCCAGGTATGCAGGGGGCTTCCTGAACCTTTGCGATCGCCTAAGGTCTTGAGCTTCCTCATTATGAGAGGGTGATACAGGTGAGTTGCTGTCAGCCGTAGATTGATCGGGTGTTGGAGGTGTAGCAGGTGTTTCAGGCAGCGGAGAGCGCGAAGGGGACTGATACTCAGGCGTGAGGGAAGGTCGAGAAACCTGCTGCTGCTGTGATTCTGCTTGCGGAGCAAGGTGTTTCAAGGCGACAGTCGCTTCCCTACCGTCTGGTTTTCGTATGAGAGCATACTCGGGATTAGCTTCGACGAGTTCTACTTCCTCAACCAGCGGACTGTACTTGGAAGTCCGTCCGTGAGTTCTCATCAAGACCTTCCCTGGTCGAGTCAACCATGAGGGTATTGCAGTCCCATTGGTTGAACGCCGGTCATGTTGAAACATTCTTTCATGGGGTGTACAGTTGATGGAAGTGCATAGGAGAGAACGGATCGCATGCAGGGATTCTGGTAGAACTTCTTCCCAATGAGACGTGTCGAGACCACGATTCTTCATTGCTAGAGACATTGTTTTCCATAGGATCCCGTTGTAACGCTCTACGAGCCCATTCCCTTCGGGATTGTAGGGTGTGGTTGTACTTGTGGCGATCCCTTGTTGGTGAAGGAAAGATGTCAAGTCTTTAGAAAGAAATGTAGTTCCTCGGTCTGAATGAATATAAGCCGGTGTCCCAAAGATGGTAAAGAGATTGTAAAGACATGATTTTACAGTCCCAGCTAACATGTCCCGACATGGATATGCAAATGGGAACCGAGAAAACTCATCCACTATGGTCAAAATATAGTGATTACCAGTGCTCGACGGGATTGGGCCTTTGAAATCCACGTTAAGTCTTTCAAAAGGGCGTGTTGCTTTGATGAGATGGGTGTTGTGGGGCTTGTGGAAACGAGGTTTTAGTTCTGAACATACTTGACATGCAGAATTAATTTTCTTAACATCCTCCAAAGAGTATGGCAAGTTCTTTGACCTTACCCAATGGAAGAACCGAGTGACCCCTGGATGACAGAGTGCTCTGTGAAGGTCTAACAGGGAATTCTGGTTAGTAGAGCCGCATATTCTAGAGAGGGTATCGGCCACCGTATTGAACTTTCCAGGGCGATATGCTATATCATAACTGTAACAAGACATTTCTAACCTCCATCGTAATATTTTGTCATTTTTAATTTTGCTAGAATGGTTTTTCTTGAACATAAACGATAAAGCTTCCTGATCTGTTGTCAGTTTGAAGTGGTGGTTGGTTAGGAAGTGCCTCCATTTCCTCAAACTCTCTATGATCGCTGTAGCTTCCTTCTCAATAGCTGGGTAACCTTGTTCTGTGGCATTTAGAGTTCGAGAGAAGAATGCAACTGGGCGTCCTTTCTGTGACAAAACTGCTGAGATAGCAGTGTCGGACGCATCTGTTTCTACATCAAGTTGAACATTCGAATCAAAACAGACCAGAAGAGATTTGGCAATTTCTTTTTTTAATAGCTCGAAAGCAGCAATTGCTTCGTCCGGTAGTGGAAAAGTTTTGGTTTTTGTCAGCGGGCGGATTTTGTCCGAAAATTTAGGGACCCACTTGGAATAGTAGGCAAACATTCCTACGATTCTTTGGAGCGAATTCTTGTCTTTTGGAGGTGGGAGTTCCAGCAAAGGTTGCAATCGATCGGGATCTGGTTTTACTGAGCCTTTGCTAATCAAGTGTCCTAGAAGGTTAATGGATGTACAGGAGAATTTACATTTCTTTTCGTTTAGTTTGAGGTTGTATTTTCTTGCCACCTTGAGGAAGGCCTCCAAATTCCTGTCATGCTCTTCTTTTGTCCTGCCCCCAATCGTTATATCATCAATATAACACCTAACTCCCTGTAATTGTTCAACATTGCAAATTTTGTCAATGAACTTTTGGAAGGCAGGAACCCCGTTTGTCACACCAAACGGTAATCTGGTGAACTGGTACAGCCTACCACAAGCCTCAAATGCCGTGAATGGTCGTTCATCAGTGGAAATGGGCACTTGATGGTAGGCACTTTCCAAGTCGATGGTGCTGAAATGGCTGAACTGTGCAATATCCGAGACGACTTCCTCAACATTAGGAATTGGATATGCATCGAGTTGGGTGAATCGATTTATTGTATTGGAATAGTCAATAACCATTCTTCTTTTATGGCTGCTATTTTTAGTTACTAATACCTGAGCCCTCCAAGGAGAAGAGCTTTCTTCAATAATGCCGGCTTTCAAGAGCTTTGAAACTTCGTCCTGGATAAATTTTGAATCAATCACTGAGTGTCTTCGTGATTTTGTGGCTATGGGTTTGATGTTTCGAGAAAGATTGTTAAATATTTTAATAGGTTCCACTTTGGCCTGAGAAAATGTGGTGGAACTCGAAATGGACAGAGGTGGATTGATGCCACCAAATTTTACGTTAAGGCTTGAGTGCCGTTTTAGGATGTCATGGCCAATTATAACATCGGCGCATAGGTTTGGCAAGATGGAAAGCTTTGTCTTACAATATGAGTGTTTTTGTAGTTCGATGTCAACACTCACGTATCCTTTCAGGGCAGATGAAAGGGAAGTTGAGGCCATGGATACTAACCCCGATTCAGGGAAAACATTGAAATCATGAATGGACACAAATGCCTCACAAATGTAACTCGCAGAGCTTCCCGTATCGACAAGCCCTTGAGCTTGATATCCGTTAATTTTCATGGGAATGGTAGCTTTAGATAGTGATTGAGGGGTACTGGCGCCCAAAATGCTAGCTACAAAAGGGTCACTGCCAGATTCAGACGTTTCTGAATCAATTGGTTGGTCAAGAGCCGCCGAAACTGTGACTCGTTTGGTCGGGTTGGATTTTCTGGAACGGCAGACTCGAGGGTAGTGACCAACCTTATTGCAGCTAGTACATGTTATATCACGTGCCGGGTAATGGGTCAACTTTTTGTGCCATGCACCCCCACAGAAGAAACATTTTCTTGACGATTCAGGACGGGTAGCATTACATTGAGAGTTGCTAGTGGGGCCTGGTGACACATCTGACGACAGAGAGTACTTTTCGGAATTTCTGACTGCAGTATCAATGGCTCGTGCTTGCGCAATAGCCTCGTCTAATTCTAGGGTCTTATTTTCTAAGAGTCTCTGGCGGATGGCTGTCGATTGTAGTCCTGCTATAAACGAGTCCCTTATGTGGTCGTCTTTATTTTGTTTAGCCGTGACTTGCTTGAACGCACAGTCATTGGCTAGCGTCTTGAGAACCCCAACATACTGGTCGATGGTCTCAGCGGACTTTTGTTTACGGGTAGCTAGTTCATGTCGGGCGTAAATTTCGTTTTTTCCTTTCACGTACAAAGCTTTAAGAGAAGCGATGGCTGTGGCGTAATCGTCACATTCGTTTATTAGCTCATAGACACGAGAAGATAAAAAATTTGTCAGTACCTTGAGGCGGTCAGCTTCTTCTACCTCGGCCGTTTCCAGGAAATTTTCGAACGTCCTCAACCAATGGGTCCATTCTCGTTGAGATGTTGGGCTGTCCGGGTCCGAGTTGAAGCGTTCAGGACGCAAGATTTTCTCCATAACGTTTAGCGAATTAAATTGTAATGAAAACGTGAACCTTTGCAAATATAAGGCTTTAATTCGCTAAACTTGGCGTAAGAACATAGTTTGAATTATGGCACGTATGAACAAATAAGTATTTCAAAAGTGACACGTCAGCAGTTGCTAGCGGGAAGTGTTGATGGCAACCAGTGATAATAATCTCCGATTCACCACAACGGCATTGCATTTTTTTGCTATTTTTCCAAGCCCCAAACTACTTTCAACATTTGAGCATACATGAGCTTTCAGGTAGTGAGAATTTCTTAATATAATCACATTTGCTGATGCATCTCATCAGAAGTCTAAATCAGAAGCAGATTTCATCAGAAGTCGATGAAATTCGTAGGGGACGTCTTGAGTTACGTCTATAGCGAAAATTTCATCAGAATTGGATCATGATCATGATTGTCCGCATACAGAGTTGTTCTGAAACCGAATTTCGGAGGACAAAATTTGTTTGATCTTCCACGAGTATAAAGCTTTTCTATCATCGATAGTAAGGAAGCAAAATGTATCTCTGGCGTATTTACCCTCGGGTGAGACGAAGCAAGATTAGATTATCGAATTCGGTTGTTGGTTCTCCGCAACACCAAGTCACAAAGAACTGAGCGTGGGAGGTAGCTGTGTCGGGATTCCGAGGTAAAATGTGACTTCCCGCCCGCACATCACTGTCAAGGAAGATCTGGGTCTGCTTGGAGCAGCCTCGTCCCTTCAATACGACCTCCCGGTAGTATCGAAAGGGGAAAAAAACGAAGAAAAAAAAACATCCTTAGTCGAGCGAAGCAGAAAAAAGTTCCGTGACCCAGAAAACTGCTAAAGTCCTCGGTCCCGCTTTTCCATTGAGGAATATTCTTTGGGGAAACTTGAGGTTGAAGAGAGGGAAGGTTGCCAAGTTCGTCCCTGCCATAACCCTGGCGTTTTCATCTGTCTCCTCTCGACGGTTTTTTTTTTTTTGAGAAATTTATAGGTTGCAGACGAATGACTCACAGTTGCCAGGTTTCTAGACGAGTTGACAATTTTAATGAGTACCTATTGATTTTGATGGGACAGGAGAAAGCGAGCTCATGGGGCAAACTTTCGTGGGTCCAAATGTCTCACTTTCCTTACCATATGCCGTTGAATGACAATATTGTAATAGTACGAGTATATCGCATCGTTTGGTGATAAGGTCGGTAAGTCCCATTCGCGCTCTTAGGACCCAATAGGATAATGGCGATCCTTCGATTTTCATTATCTCTGTACAAAACTTGACTTTACTGTCAATTTACGTTTTGAGTATTAGGGAGCTGTTAATGAAAACACACGATCAAGATGGAGTGTGTTTATTCTCTTGGTACATCATGGATGCTACAATCTCCTTCCGATGTTCTAGATTGAGGACTTGTTCGTTAATGTTTACTCCGTTATTAGAATGATGAAATTTTACTCCATAATGCTCCAAGAATCGGAACTCCAGTCAACCCTCATTTTCTATTCATTGATCGACGCTATCGACATTGATCAGGACCAGGATTATTTGACATAATATGTTATTATTTATTGTTCAATTGGGTAAAATTCAAGCACATCGCTCAAACAACTTTGTTTCTTTGGAAAATTGAGTAATGGGCAAATCAATTTCAAACAGGGAAACCAATACCTAAGGTTTGGATTTAAAGCTTGGTGCATAAATACCAGTAAAGCGTTTAGAGTTGTGCCTTTTCTGCCTATTTGCTTTCTTCTATGGAAGAATACATTTAATATTTAAAAGATTGTTCATTGAACTTATTCCCTCTAACCCCTGTGGACCTGTGAATGTTCTTCCACTGCTCCTCAGGGTCCATAACGATACATGCCAAATTTTTGATAAAATGTGCTGCTTTAATTTTTGTCAACATTTTTCATAAAGTAGGGATTTACTAGAGGTCTTCCTCAAAATTTTACTAGAAAGTTCGAACAATGATAATGAGTTAAACTGATAATAAAAGTGAACATAAGAACGAGTTTCCACTAAAATTGACGTAGCCGCTGAAAAAAAAAACATGGGGATGAGGCGAGTTTTCTTAACCCAGATAACCCTGCATTTTTTTAAAACTAATTTTCTGAACTTTTTCGTATGTTTAGTGTCATAGGTGTTGTCTGAAGACACATTTGGCACTCTTGCAATTTTCCCCATTTTAATGAGGTCATAAATGGGCATCCTTCCAGAAGGACGTCAGTAGAATATGCAAGCAACCTCTCTCGCATATTCCTTATTCTTATGATATAACAAATGACACTCAAGATTGAAAATACGCTTTTTTATTCAATCAAAACTGCATATAAAACTATGTATCATTTAAAATTGACAAAATTTATTTTGTGTGGAACGATAGAAAACGAAAAAGTGTAGAAATATGTCAAATTTCAAGCATACGGTTGTCGCCTTCGTCTTAGAAAATCTCAGTGCAGCTGCTTCCCTTTTTCCTATCTTTTCGTCTACTCCCGTATCTCCAACGTAGTATTCTTTCTTATCGAATCTAAAAAAAGATATATAAATTCAATAATAAAATAACATTGAAAATTATTGAAAGGCTGCAAACTGTACGATGCATGTGTCCAAGTATTTTATTTTCACACACCGACAGTCAATCTTGGCAATTTTTATCAAAAAGAAAACAAATCGAAATACTCAAGGGATGACAACTTTTGTTTGGGACCATGCATTGGTGGCTACTCTCTAAGTGCAGTTGAAAGAGACTGGTTTTTTGTCCACTTGTACAATTTTTTGTGCGGTTTTGGTTTACAGATGTTTTCCCCTCTTCTTGTTGGAAATATTTTCATTGGAAGTTGATGGGTGGGGATCATCATCGCTTTCTTCATCTTTATCATGAGAAGGAATGCTATTCAAAATTGCAGGAGCAAAAAGTTGACTGCGTGGCAAATTATCAATTACAGGGCTCTCATCCGGTGAGGTCATGAAAGGCATTTGTTGGAGGTAATAAAGTTATATCGACTTCCCCTTGACCTATTGCATCATCATTCCCCTCCAATATATCCAATATATTATTTGATGTAAAGGAAGCAACTTCTTGCAGAAAAAGCGAGAAATTCAAAAAAATCAGCAAATGAAAAAATATTGGTACGGAACGATTTTGAATGTGTATTGTACTGACGTCCTTCCAGAAGGATCGTCGTGAAAAGTGGTAATAGTGGAGGTGAAAATAGCCAAATTTCATCAATAACATACCCTCCTCTCTACCCTTAGTAGAGAGTAGGAATAATAGAATGTCAACGACGAAATAAAATAAAAAATGAATAGGTACTTACCAATCAACTTTGAATTCTGGGTGACCGCTCATGATTGAAGCTACTAGGGAAAAACTGCACTGGTTGGTTGCATACTGAAGACAAAATCGGTCCCCACCCCTCCGTTAGGATGTAAACAACAGTTCAAAGCCATACTGGACCACAGCGGTATCATAACACAGGAGAGAAAATTCAGAAAGTCGACCTAAGTCCCTCCTCCTTCCAGAAGGACGTTAGGGCTATCTGGGCTAATTTAGAAACAACGGCATTGGAATTTTTCCATTTATCTCTAGTCTAGTACATGAAATGGTGAAAAAACACTCAATTATCGCTGAAATAACACGTTTTTTCTCGCATTCAAATACCGTTTTTCCTCTCAAATTTCATAGTAAACCTAAAAAAATGGGTTACCGTTGGAAATTTGATGAAATGGAGCATGTTTTTTAGTATTTTAGCAGGAAAAACTCACCAAAATGTTTTAAAAACTCGGCGCTGTGCGCCTCGCCAGGGGGCAAGCCCCCTGGACCCCCGGATGCTTTTCACTTAGAGCCTACGGCTAAAATTCGAGAAACATGGAACTATGCTTCACGATGGATACGAACTGTGGTATTTTCTAACTTCCCTGGTAATGAACCGGCGACACATAAGATTGTTTACTAACTATTTATAATATCGCATTATTGGATAAACACCTAACACATTAATATAACACTCAATATACAAATGCGACATAAATCAGGAGCTTTCCAACGAATGGTGAACGTTTACTGTGTGATTACAATTGCGGAAGTTCCATTTTCCTACCAAAGGCTCGGTTGTACGTGAAAATCATAAGAAAATTTCGTCACCCATCCGCGTTACCCATTCCGCGTGACATATTCGTGTGACATTTTTCGGCAAGTGAGTCCAAGGCTAAAGCATAGTTCCATGCTAACAGAACTTGAGTGATGCGACTTCCTTAGATTTCCTACCCGTCATTAAGCTTGGACCGAGTTGTAGGGGGAGATCTTTGCAAATCGTTCACTTTCAACTGGCCACGACAATAAATTATAATTGGAAATGAATGAGAGCTGTTGAATTCTTCCTAAATATAAATCAGTGACTCATCGATTTATCGCACGCTCCCCTCTTTAGTATCTCTCTCTACTTCAAGGTCAACCTGAACTGCATAAGGAAGGAATGTGTTACAGTTCAGTTCGCGCGTTTCTTCTCTTTCTATTTTAGTCTGATCGTTTTGTAGTTTCAAGTACAAAAAATATTGGTGTTCCGCTGGAAAAAAACATGAACGACGTGGAGTGTGGAGTGAGACACCCTCTAACTTCCCCCAGCACTAGCAGTAGCACAAGGCCTCTTTACATCGGTAAAAACTTCATTTTATTTTTGTGAATTGGTTATTACTATGTTTCCTCACTGTCTCTATAGATAAGGCTTCGTATTCGTGCAGTAGGTCAAAACTGTGGGTTCTCCAAAAAACAAAATTTCTGCAGTATTTCCCGTTTCAGAGCTTTCTGAGCAACTTTGGTTTCTTGTCGTAGTCGTATGTGGTCAATTCTGGTCCGGGGCATAACTACATAATCGAAATCAGTGTCCGATTTAGGTGACATTTTCAGGGTTAGCCTTGAGACGGTCACCTGTGAGTTTCGTTAACGGTTAAACAGAGTCATATTCAATCAAACTTACATTTCATGAGCCTAAACAAACATGAACAATTTCGCAATTTTAGACAGTTAGGAATTTTGAAATCGTAGACGCATGCGCACACGCTATTATTAGTCGAACAGCAATACAATACATAGAGGACTTTCTGGGGAATAACCCGCACATTTTCTACAAATTCCATTAAAATCGTCCAATAGTTTCGTTAAAATCCCGGAAAACTGAGTTTCTTTCGGACTGACACACGGAAAACTAAATTTTTCAAAAAGCTCTAAAATGCAAAATGCGAGTGAACATGTTGGTGACGACCAACATTTCTTTGAACTTGCACGAATCTTTAACAAACTATTTCTTATATAGAGGATACGAAATTTTAAATTACAAACATAAATGGCCAAGAGACCCAATGCAGGGATGTGCGAATTCTTATGACATACAATCTTATGACATACAATTGACATACAATCTTATGACATACATAATCATAAATACGATTATAAAAACAAAAAATATCCGCGATTTTATGATTATGAATACGAATACAGGTATGAATATGAGTACGAATACAATTGTATTCACACTTTGAATACGATTTTCCCCCGTGTTCGTATTTTGGATACGATTTTATGATTTTTTCTATTATTTCCCTAAAAATTAAAATTTTTTTACTATTTTCCCAGAAAATCATACTTTTTTATGATTTTCTCCCGACCTCTCAACATATTTATGACCTAACATTGTCAAAATAATCAATCAAAATTCGAAACGCTCACAAATTCTTATCGGATTTTTCACAATGAATCGAATGAGACCAACCCCAGGTCGCTACAGCCAACCGAATAGAAAGTACGACGACATTCCCGCTGAAAATCTTTTTTTTTTCTCAACAATTAGCACTAAAAATCATTACAAAATTATGATATTTACCGGAAATGTCGTCGTACTTCCATTCAGTTGGTCGTAGCGACCTGGGGTTGGTCTCATTCGATTCTGCGTGAAAAATCCTTCAGGAATTGGCGAACGTTTCGAATTTGTATTAATTATTTTGACAATTTTAGGAAATAATTACGACCAAAATTCCGGTAAAAATCATAATTTCTTTTATAATTGTCATTGCAAATCGTAAAAAAATACGATTTTCAGCGGAAATGTCGTCGTACTTTCTATTCAGTTGGACGTAGCGACCTGGGGTTGGTCTCATTCGATTCTGCTTGAAAAATCCTTTAAGAATTGGCGAACGTTTCGAATTTGTATTAATTATATTGACAATTTTAGAGAATAATTACGACCAAAATTCCGGTAAAAATCATAATTTCTTTTATAATTGTCATTGCAAATCGTAAAAAATACGATTTTCAGCGGAAATGTCGTCGTACTTTCTATTCAGTTGGACGTAGCGACCTGGGGTTGGTCTCATTCGATTCTGCGTGAAAAATCCTTTAAGAATTGGCGAGCGTTTCGAATTTGTATTAATTGTTTTGACAATTTTAGGGAATAATTACGACCAAAATTCCGGTAAAAATCATAATTTCTTTTATAATTTTCAGTGCAAATCGTAAAAAAATACGATTTTCAGCGGAAATGTCGTCGTACTTTCTATTCAGTTGGACGTAGCGACCTGGGGTTGGTCTCATTCGATTCTGCGTGAAAAATCCTTCAGGAATTGGCGAACGTTTCGAATTTGTATTAATTATTTTGACAATTTTAAGAAATAATTACGACCAAAATTCCGGTAAAAATCATAATTTCTTTTATAATTGTCATTGCAAATCGTAAAAAATACGATTTTCAGCGGAAATGTCGTCGTACTTTCTATTCAGTTGGACGTAGCGACCTGGGGTTGGTCTCATTCGATTCTGCGTGAAAAATCCTTTAAGAATTGGCGAGCGTTTCGAATTTGTATTAATTGTTTTGACAATTTTAGGGAATAATTACGACCAAAATTCCGGTAAAAATCATAATTTCTTTTATAATTGTCATTGCAAATCGTAAAAAAATACGATTTTCAGCGGAAATGTCGTCGTACTTTCTATTCAGTTGGACGTAGCGACCTGGGGTTGGTCTCATTCGATTCTGCGTGAAAAATCCTTTAAGAATTGGCGAGCGTTTCGAATTTGTATTAATTGTTTTGACAATTTTAGGGAATAAATACGACCGAAATTCCGGTAAAAATCATAATTTATTTTATAATTTTCAGTGCAAATCGTAAAAAAATACGATTTTCAGCGGAAATGTCGTCGTACTTTCTATTCAGTTGGACGTAGCGACCTGGGGTTGGTCTCATTCGATTCTGCGTGAAAAATCCTTTAAGAATTGGCGAGCGTTTCGAATTTGTATTAATTGTTTTGACAATTTTAGGGAATAATTACGACCAAAATTCCGGTAAAAATCATAATTTCTTTTATAATTTTCAGTGCAAATCGTAAAAAAATACGATTTTCAGCGGAAATGTCGTCGTACTTTCTATTCAGTTGGACGTAGCGACCTGGGGTTGGTCTCATTCGATTCTGCTTGAAAAATCCTTTAAGAATTGGCGAACGTTTCGAATTTGTATTAATTGTTTTGACAATTCTAGGGAATAAATACGACCGAAATTCCGGTAAAAATCATAATTTATTTTATAATTTTCAGTGCAAATCGTAAAAAAATACGATTTTCAGCGGAAATGTCGTCGTACTTTCTATTCAGTTGGACGTAGCGACCTGGGGTTGGTCTCATTCGATTCTGCGTGAAAAATCCTTTAAGAATTGGCGAGCGTTTCGAATTTGTATTAATTGTTTTGACAATTTTAGGGAATAATTACGACCAAAATTCCGGTAAAAATCATAATTTCTTTTATAATTTTCAGTGCAAATCGTAAAAAAATACGATTTTCAGCGGAAATGTCGTCGTACTTTCTATTCAGTTGGACGTAGCGACCTGGGGTTGGTCTCATTCGATTCTGCTTGAAAAATCCTTTAAGAATTGGCGAACGTTTCGAATTTGTATTAATTGTTTTGACAATTTTAGGGAATAAATACGACCGAAATTCCGGTATAAATCATAATTTATTTTATAATTTTCAGTGCAAATCGTAAAAAAATACGATTTTCAGCGGAAATATCGTCGTACTTTCTATTCAGTTGGACGTAGCGACCTGGGGTTGGTCTCATTCGATTCTGCGTGAAAAATCCTTTAAGAATTGGCGAGCGTTTCGAATTTGTATTAATTGTTTTGACAATTTTAGGGAATGAATACGACCGAAATTCCGGTAAAAATCATAATTTATTTTATAATTTTCAGTACAAATCGTAAAAAAATACGATTTTCAGCGGAAATATCGTCGTACTTTCTATTCAGTTGGACGTAGCGACCTGGGGTTGGTCTCATTCGATTCTGCGTGAAAAATCCTATAAAAATTTGTGAGCGTTTCTAATTTTGATTGATTATTTTGACTATGTTAGGTCATAAATATGTCGAGAGGTCGGGAGAAAATCATAAAAAAAAGTATGATTTTCTGGGAAAATCGTTATAAAAATTCAATTTTTAGGGAAATCATAGAAATAATCATAAAATTGTATCCAAAATACGAATACGGGGAGAAAATCGCATTCAAAGTGTGAATACAATTGTATCTGTATTCATATTCATACCTGTATTCGTATTCATAATCATAAAACCGCAGATGTGATTTGTATTCGTAATCGTATTTATTAATAAGAATTCGCCCATCTCTGCCCCAATGGTGTGTGATTGTCATTTCAACCCAAATTTCATCAACTCTCAGCCCGGGTTCATGCGGTGCTTTGCCAATATTTACAATTGCAGTTCTCTTTGTTAAAGTAATGTATTTGCTAAGTTTAACCTATTTGAATCCTTCAGTTACAAAATCCAATCATCCTAGACAGTCAATTTTTTCTTTATCCAGACACCTAAGTACCTGCGATTTAGGAAGTTCCATCTTTACACCTTTCTGTTTAAATAAAATGGTACTGGCTCACTACATTATACGGCATTTTGTATAAACTTTCTCGGTGATTGGAATTGGAACACGACCAATCTCACTCATTAGGAGGTGCCTCTTCAAAACCCAGGGATTTACTCAAATCCCCGAAGTATTAGTCACAAGTTGATTTGTTTGTAGTTCGTATCACGAAATTAAATAACTGTCACGTCAATTATATACAAAAAAGTGTTGATTCAGCTTGAGTGTGTTATAAGCTCAGATTACAAAATGGACAAGAGGAATCCAAGGTTTTCGCGAAAACCTCGAAGCTTACAGGGTACGATGATGGATGAGATATCGTTCTGCCCACATTGGAAAGAGATTGAACAAAAAAGAACAAACGAGTATCCCGATGGAGACATGTCAACAATGGGAGGTGAAGAGAGGGTGATAGCAATAACATATCGATTTTTCGGTAATCGATTCTTGATTCAGGCAGCGGGCCGCGCTTTGGCGTCGTTTTGACAGTTCGAAACCTCCCGTCAGCCGATGACGACGCCTGGCGATGGTAAAACTAAGTTAAATTCGCTATTAAAGCATCAGATTTTTGAATTTCATTCAAGGTGGTCGGACGTCCCATTTTGGGTGGGATAGTCCCATTATGTCCTGCTGTCCAGGCGGGTGATTGCCGGTTGTCCCTCTTTGTATACTACATGATACATTTGGTAGTTATGGGTAGTTACTAAAATAAAAAGTATTTAGACTGTTATATTGTTTGAAACTGTAGTATCTTGGAAAGATATTGATATCATAAAATAAGAGTATAATAAGCAACTTATTCAGGAATGAATGAAAAACACGATTACAAATTGTTATTTCAATTAATAACGTTATATTCTGTCAGCAGAGAGAGGAGTTGCAGCTGATATTATTGGAGTAGTTCTCTACATCCCTCCAGAACATAATTTATATAATACATTGTCCTTCAGCTTGATAGGTATCTTTGTTACTCTTCCACTCTTGGTTCTTCTTGGGCTAGGTCTCGTCTGATCTTGGTCAGTTGATTCCTTGCCTGGTCTTCGATATGATGCCTCAGATACTGGACTACCAGGGGGTGGATGAACTGGTGCTTGTGGTAAATGCTTGAAGAACGAAGAATTTCGTGTTACAGTCTTGTCCCCATCACTTGCAGTTATTTGAGTTCCTCTGACATCTGTGATTCGAGGAGGTTTGGGTCAAATGGTGGTGGAAACTTATTAGTTTTAGTCTGTTTTACCAGCACAGTATCACCTTTTTCTAGGCTATGGTGTGTAGTAGGTACCTCTTCTTGCATCTGCATAATCTTTCATTTTGTCTTTACTCTTGGTCTCATTTTTTCTCAGTTTTTCATCTGTGTCTTCATCTAAGTGCTCGTTTATTGAGGTAGATAGGCTCTAAAATTTTGTCGAAACACCACTTTAGCTGTAGCGAGATGGGTGGAGCAATGACGGGTTGCCCAATATTGCATGAGGTATTCCGGCTATACATCTTCTCAATTTCTCTTTTCAATGATTGCTGAACGAATCAGTTTATTCAGATTGGCCATGAAATGTTCTGCTCTTCCATTTGAAGACCCAAGGGGAAGAATGCACTAAGTCCAATTTTTTTCGAAACTGAGATTTAGATGCCATCTGTTAGATGTGGACTTTTGTTTTAACTAGAAACATAATTTATAAACGTTATATGAATCGAATTATATCATATAATTGAAGGAAAAAAGAAAAGGAAAGAAAATTCATTGCAAAAAACTTTGTTTTTCTAATTCTGAAAAAATTTTCAAATTGGACTTGGTGCGTTCTTCCCCTTGGGTCTTCATTTGCTTCCATTTTACGATGTCTGATCCAAGTTTCTCACAAAATTTTGAAAATTTGCACGACTACTACGTTACTACGTTATATTGTGTCAGGTGTCAGCTGAGGGAAAAGTTGCAGCTGATACGAGGCTAGTTCGGAAAGTAAGAGTACTGGTGCTCTCACGGGATGGGGCAATTTTTTTCCCCTAAGTTGGCTGCACAGCGTTGTAGGGGGGAATCTCCTGAAGAAATTGAGAGATCAACCACCTCGCTAGTACGAAAACTCTGGTGTTGGTGAGTGAGTGTTTGCATGAACAATGTCAATTCAAAATCCTGCCAAGTGCGAGGTGCGCGCCGTTATCCGTTTCCTCGTTGCGGAAGGAAGAACGCCTCTCGAAATTTTTTCGCGCATCAAAGACGTTTATGGTGAAGGTGTCATGAACAAAACTAATGTTTACAAGTGGTGCCGTGAGTTTAAGGAAGGAAGAACTTCTGTTCATGATGATCTAAGGTGGAAGACCTTCAATTTTGACAGACGAGTTGGTGCAGAAAATTGAGGAAACTGTCTTGGGAGATCCCAGATTGACTTTGGATGAAATGTCCGCAATGATTCCTCAGCTCTCAAGAACCCTACTGTACGAGATGATCACTGAAACACTAGGATTTCGAAAATTGTCAGCACAGTGGGTGCCGAAACAGCTTACTGAGGATCACAAATTGAAGCGGATCGCCAGCTCCAAAGCCATTTTGGAGAGATTTGAAGTGGAAGGTGGCATTTCTGGACTCCATCGTGACAGGCGATGAAACTTGGCTAGCTCATTACACTCCTGAGACAAAAAGACAATCCCAACAGTGGCGCCTCCTCACCGTCGACAAAAAAATTCAAAACCCAAATTTCGGCGAAAAAAAATCATGGCTTCGGTTTTTTGGGACCGAAAAGGCATCATTTTGATCGAATATTTACCACATGGAGAAACCATTAATGCGGAACGATACTTTGAAACCTTTAAGAAACTCAGAAGGGCAATTCAGAACAAACGAAGAGGGATGTTGACGAAGGGAGTCTGTTTTTTGCATGACAATGCGCGACTGCACACGGCGAACCTCACCAAGGCTCTTTTGGACTCCTTCGGTTGGGACATTTTAGACCACCCCCCTTACTCCCCCGACTTGGCGCCTTCTGATTACCATCTGTTCACTTCTCTGAAGATGCACCTTGGTGGGAAACATTTTTCAACCGACCAGGAGGTTCAAAAAGCTGTCACAAACTGGAGCAAGGAGGTGGCGGGAAGTTTTTATGACGAGGCGATTACAAAGCTCATTTCACAGTCGCAAAAGTGCATTGATCGAGAAGGCGATTACGTGGAAAAATAACTTAGATGTAGGTATGCCTGTAATACCCTGTTATTTTTTTTTTAAGTAAAATTTTTGCCAAGTCTGGAAAAATCGAGTACTCTTACTTTCCGAACTACCCTCGTATTATTGGAGTAGTTCTCTACAGAAGCTACGCTCACTTATGAATTATGGATCTTCCATCTCAAGGAAACCAAAGGACTGGTATAAATTGAAAAACACAGTACATTCCTTGATACGTAGGGGTTTATTCCATAATTTTCATTTTCTACGCTCAGACAGGCAGAAGTACGGGAAAACGCTGTAAATTATTACTCAACGGTCCATTTTTTCCAAATTGGTAGCTGAGTAGTGCGCAGTACTTCACCCACGTAATCTAATTTGCTACAAAAAGTGCCTTTTGCAGTTTTTTTGTACTAAACTTTGTTCGACTTGGTGTTGATTTCATCTTATTTTGGCCCAGTTCCCCTTAATTATCTATTCTCGAGTGAACTGTACTGTTTCGAGCGGACTCCATGTCGGAAAGTGTAACGAGGTAATAAGAGCTACTCGCACAAATTAAAATTTAATCAGAGGACGGAGTCCAGTGTATTAACTCATCTTTGATGTGGTCCCTCAGATGATGTAGTTAGTGCGAAAGGGGGCTCGTCCCCAACTTCCTCGGTCGGAAATTCCATCTTGGGAAGGGAATAAGATGGAGAGCGGGATTAGAGGAGGGCACATATTTACTTTGGTCGAGTGGAGGGGTTGAGCAAGCAGAGGAAAACTGCCGCCAGCTGAGCCCAGACCTCTTCCAAACATTTCTTCCTCATCCCGTCACTCCTCATTCAAGTCTTAGATCTTAGGTTTGGTTCCGAAAATTGCCACCATGTTGTACTTGAAATTATTTGAATTGATATATCTTTTGGTTTATTATTTTCAATAATAAACCTTCGGAATCGAGTAAGAAAAAGAAAAACATTTTAATCCCTCCCTCAAAACTTGATGGCCATACTCGGATTTTTGGCCAGTACCCAATCTTGGTGAAATTGTATATATTAGCTCCATTTGGGGTCATTTTCATTAGTTCAAAATGCCCACGGTTTTTAAGAATGCTTAAAAAATTGAGACCATCCCTTCGTTTAATGAGAATACTACTATATTGTATGTTTCATGGTGTTTTTTCGTCAATTAAAAAAATCTCTCCTTCCTAGTTGAATAATACCAAATTAAATATTATCAAAATAAAAACGGTTACTTGACACCATAAATGATAAGAAAACGCATTAAAAATAGCTTCATTTCCTTGAAAATTCGCTAAAAGAATGCAAACTTTCCCTTTTTAGTTGAACTCGTACTAGGGAGAGGAGTTAGCGGTGCCAACGACACTAATACAAGAATTATTACTTTGAAAACCGACCAACCGAACGGAAAGGCAGACAGCATGGCGTAATGTATGAAAATTAATACATAAAGGGTGAATAAATTTACAAAATACCTCGTTACACCTGCTCCAGAAAATGGGACTTCAGCCTTAGTTTGAAGGCCCTCAATGACAGAAAGCTCCTTAATTCTGTGGGAACGTTTCAGAGAAAATGTAATATAGTGTTCAATTTTTAGAAACGAATGAAACCACGCAGACTATTGTTAATTACGCGTTTAATGTGAAATTTATCAAAACACGGGCCTGATGAACCTAGCCTGTAAGAACCCACACCCTCAGAGTACTGGAAACTGCCCACACCGCTCTCCCCCACCTATCTCTTGTCCTTGCGGTAGTTGACAGTTCTTTCCCAACGTTGGCTGTCTCCATTACTGTGATGGTTGGACGAATGGTGAGTCAGAAACACGAGTGTGAATCACACAAGAACGTTAGCTGACGGAAGTGAGCCAAATTTATTTCCTCCGATCAAAAGCAATATTTTGCTTCCGAGTCTACCAAGGTAGCGGGCTTTGTTTTCACTTTTCAAGGACGAAAAAAAAAGTTCTCC
Source organism: Apolygus lucorum (assembly GCA_009739505.2). NCBI lineage: Eukaryota > Metazoa > Arthropoda > Insecta > Hemiptera > Miridae > Apolygus > Apolygus lucorum. Next base: position 8,904,254 of record CM019171.2, read on the forward strand.
AAAATCAAAATTTCCACTCGCGTTTTGCGTTTTAGACCTTTCTGAACTGGTTCCGTGTCTGTCTGTCTGTGTGTCTGTCTTTCTGTCATGAATTCCTTGTAACGCGCATAACTATACGAAGTTATTGTCCGATTTCTATGAAATTTTCAGGGATTGTGCGGGTTGGTGTGTAGACGGTCCCCTATGAAAATCATCATCCCCGGACTGATAGTAGTCACTGCGCATGCGCAAACGTAAATTCCATGTAACGTCTATAACTTCTACATTTCCATCCGATTTCAATGAAATTTTCAGGGATGTTACAGACTAGTATTTAGATGGTCCCTTATGAAAATCATCACCTTAGGACTGATAGTAGCCACTGCGCATGCGTAAACGTGAATTCCTTGTAACGGCCATAACTTCCACATTACCCACCCGATTTCAATGAAATTTTCAGGGATTATGTGGATTAGGTTGTAGATAGTCCCCTATGAAAATCATCATCCCCGGACTGATAGAAGCGACTGCGCATGCGCAAACGTGAATTCCTTGTAACAGCCGTAACTTCAACTGTCCCCCAGGGGTCGCGGGTTCGAATCCCAGCCGAGGCTAAGTATTTTTTTGATCCAATCACATACATCTACTAACTTAATTTTTCATCCGAATTTGATGAAATTTTCTAGGCTTGTCCAGATTAGCGTGTAGATGGTCCCCTATGAGGGTAGTGGAAGGTACTTAGAGATTGGTGTTTTGAGATCAACAACTATGCATCTGATTATCTATATAATCGGGTTATGGATACGAGGAAGCTATGTGCCACACCCACTTGGCAGACGTTTTTTCATTTTAGCGAATTTACAAAAAAATTGTAGAATGGACTTTTTCAAAAAAATGTTTCACTGAAATACGTTTTGGAACATTCTGAAACAATCCCTGAAGTTTTTATTTTAGTTTGAATTTTTTAGTTTTCGCCAAAATGTTCGTAACAACAAACAAAAGGACGAATTCGTTAGCCATACATTTTGGACAGCCCTTACTGGTCCAAATTTCAGAAATAGTCCAAAAAACGCTGCAAATTATTACACAATGGTTTATTATTTTTTATTTTTCTATATATATCACACGTCTGCAAAGCCACCAACCATCCATCATGAAGAAAAACATCGATCGCATTTCGGTCAGCTAAAATTTGAACGGAGATTAGGCCTCTTTTGCGATTCACACTCGTGTTTCTGATTTATTGTACGTCCAAACTTTAAATTCTCGTAGTGAGCGAACGGTTTGTCCTACAGAGCTCCGGGTGGTCTCAAAAAATTCTAAAAATTCTATAGAATCTTAAATTGAAGGAAAAACAATACCTTTATATCAAAATTTTTTGTGTTAGGGGCGTTTTCAAAATTTCAAAATTGATTTTGGAACCCTTAGAAGTGACCTACCTCAACCAAAATCTTCGCCACACAACTAGACCCCAGAAGGAGCCTACATACCAAATTTCATCAAAATCGGTCTCAAAAAATTCTATAGAATCTTAAATTGAAGGAAAAACAATACCTTTATATCAAAATTTTTGAGTTAGGGCGTTTTCAAAATTTCCAAATTCATTGTTGAACCCTTAAAAGTGACCTACATCAACCAAAATCTTCGGGGCACAACTAGACCCCAAATGAAGCCTAACCAAAACATACCGATTTTGGATTTTGGATTTTGGACCTTGAAACGTAAACCATCAAATTTTGAGGGGGTGTTAAAATTTTTTTTTTCTTGGTCGATTCCAAAGGTTTATTGATAATAATAAACCAGAACGGGGTTTTCCCGGTTTTTGTGGTTATTACCTTCACAATCATAATAATATATGGTATTTACGGACTCAGCACAAAATTTCTGATACCGATGCACTTTCTAAAAATGAAAATTGTCCAAAAATTAAAAAAGTAAATATATATTTACATATTAATGAAAACGTGCGTTTATTTGTTGTACCCAGAAATGCAGTAGCCGTGTGGGTACCCTATAAGTTTATGAAGACGAGTAGAGCGTGAATATGGACTCCTAACGTCTCCAAAGTGTACCCTGTGCATACAGTATGTTGGTATGGTATACTGAAAATCGAAAAAAAAAACCAACAATAGCCGTGTGGGTACTCTGAGAGTTCGTGGAGACGAGTAGAACGTGAATGTGGACTCCTAACGTCTCCATAGCATACCCTGTGCATACAATATGTTGGTAAGGTGTACTGAACATCGTAAAAAACCAACAATAGCCGTGTGGGTGCTCTATGAGTTCTTGGAGACGTGTAGGACATGAATATATGGACTCCATACATCTCAGCCTATTACAGCATAGCCTTATTACATGCATACAGCCTTATTATCGAATTTTCAAGAAAAATTTTATTTATAAGAATGGACTTTTTCGTAAAATTTCTTCACTGAAATTCGTTTTGGAACATTCTGAAACGATCTTAAAGACTGTAAAAACAAGATTTCTTTGAAAATTCGCTCTTAATTCATGCTGCATGAAATCGTAAACTCTCTTTTTTCATGACGAGTGATCTTTCCAGAAAAATAATAAACCTTGTGGAATGTACAGCGTTTTTTTCCTCCGAGTCCTAGAATTGTGTTTATCAAAATCCACACAAAGTATATTCATACAACATTCTAAAACTCTAATAGCGCTGAACATCATAATTTTTTGTTACCTAATTGTCTGCTTCTCCTCTATCTTGTTTGGTTCTGATCATCTCCTATCAGGATTCCCTATCTAATCACGTCATTCGCATGAGAATCCAATGTCCCCCACCCACCACCCTCATGTTTATGCATTTTCCCGTGAAGCGATAAAAACTTCTTCCCGGTCCCTCAAATCCGGAAAAGTCTGGTACAAACCGGGTCATCGGATTAACATTTTAATGTCGTTAGACTTCGTGAGTTTGTGGTAATATTATTCATTTCCACTCGAGCATCGAAGTTGTTGATCCTGTGAATGGAACTTTAAAGGTCACAGAAGAGCTCTTACAGGTAGTGTTGGTAAAGCGAGTGTATTGAGGTAGTATTGGTGAGCACAGCTAACGATTTGTTGACTTGTCACGTCTGCAGCCGACAGGGTCCAGAAATAGTTCGTTGATCGATCAGAGCAAGTGCGTGGGGTCAGCGCGTTCTGCTCATGCTAATCCCATCTTCCCTGCTTGTATCGCCTTTAGAATTAATTTTTGCTCCTGCTATTTCCAGCCGTTGGGTTGGTCTCATTCGATGCACCATTGATAAACGTGGTTCCCCGAATCCATATCCACCAGTTACGTGCAATACCACAAATAAAACAGGATTCAATCCTCGAGTATAGAAAAAAAATCTTCGATATTGAAGTGTCTACTCATAACTCATGCTTTTACTTATATACGTACCATTATTGCCTACTTCTTATTTATTTAGTAAGACTGAGTTCTTCCTCACCACATACTCAGATAAAATCGATCCTTGACAAATTCAAGTCCAAAGACAATATTTCTTGAAAACTTCGGTTTGAAGTTATCAATTAACATCAGGGGTTGAATTTAACGATTATTTTTTTATTTTCCATTCGCTCATATGGATCACTAATGATATATAAATCGAATCAGACAAAAATTATTATCCGAGCGATATAATTTTCACTCAGGGAATAACGATTACCTACTCGAGCGATATAATTTTTGCTCAGAGGATAACGATTACTCTTGAGTGATATGTTTTTGACATTTTATGTCTTTACTATGGCACATAAATGAAAAATCGTCACGCGGGGAGCGTTATGAGGGGAGCGTTACGCGGAAATTTCTGATGATTTTCACGTACAACTAATCGTTCCTAGGGAAAACTAACTTCCTCATTTTCCACCCCACAAAAATCGTTCACCACTCATTGGAAAGCTCTCAATTTATTAAACATAAGACCTAAAATGTCTCTCGTGGTTGCGTACTTGTACGAAAGCTGTATCCACCGTTTGTGTTTTAGTCTTTGTGAGGAATTCAGGAAAAATACTTTTCAGATACCTCTCAGCATGGCTTCACCAATTGATAGAGTGTTTATAGATTTCTTTCAATGAGGTTTTTTTCACTCAATATATCGCTCAAAATGATCTTAAATCACTAGCATAATATCTATCGAGATTCGGTTGGTCTCATTCGATTCCGCGATGAAAATACTAAAAGATAGACACCTCACAGTCCTTCAACATTCTGTACTAGCAAGTCCCGCTCACCAAAAAGGAAAACACAACCCACATTAGGAGTTAAGTCGTTTCCTGGCAACAATAAAACTCAATCTGTAATTTTCATCACGTTATGTATATTATAGAAAAAGAAAGGTGACATGAATTAGATAAGATGAGACGAAAAGAAATGTTAAATCAATTATAATCATTAAGTTTTAGTAACATTATTCGCTCCAAGTGGTCTGCAATCAGCCTCCTGCTGTAGTCGTACCTACCTTATCCTGATTATCGCCTCTATTCAACATAGGTAACTACATCACTAAATTCAAAGTACTGAAGAAATACCTGAAATTGAGTTTTATTGTTGCCAGGAAACGATTCTACTCCTAATGTGGGTTGTGTTTTCCTTTTTGGTGAGCGGTAGGGTTGGGCGATAGTCGATAGTTCAGCACTATCGATTAAAAACTATCGATACTACCGATCGTTTTTTGATAGTGGCTTTTCCTGTTCTGTACTTAGGATAAATGCACCAGTAGTAGACACTCTTAATAAAAAATTTTCGTTTTTCTGGCTGCAATGCGTTAATTTTTGTTTTATTGGTTTTCTGTCAATTTATTCTACTAAAATAACTCTTCCTTTACGTAAATACCTTTTTAAATGTCACTGTAAGTTTATATTAAAACGTTTTTTCGTTAATTTTCGGAGACAGGTTTTTGCACCAGTAGATGACACTAGTTTGCCTGAAGTAGACAGAGTTATACACCACTAGTAGACAGTTCACTTTAATACAAACTTTGTATTTCATTAACATTAAAAACGAACCCAGCTTTAATCACAGCTTTGTAATTATTGTTTAGGAATCTCATTTAAGTATTTAATTACTCAGCTACCTTTTTCTCATACTTATATAAAACAAACTACCAAGGTATATTTTGGACCAAAAAATACATCATGGTGGTACTTATCTATATTAGACAAAACAAACTACTTAGGCAGGTACTATTTATTTAAAACTAAAACAACGCGTCATGGTGCTAACTACTATGGTTGTTAAGTAACTTTAATCACAGCTTCTCAAGTATGGTAAATGTAAAAATGAATTGTAGAAGCTAAAAGGAGAAAAAAATGAAAATTTATTGTACTAGGTACATGCCCGATGGAGAATTTAATGTAATTGAACTGAATTATCTGTTACTTGCAGGATTTGGTATATTCATAAGATTACACAAAGATTTCTTACAAAAAACGAATTTATTTAAAATGTATAAAAACAATTTCCAGTTTAGCATTGCTCCTTGAGCCACATATTGGCTGAAGAGAGATAGGGAGAGAGTTAGTCGATACCACGAATTTTGTGTCTTTGCACAAGTGGTGAACATCTCATTTCTCGAAATGAGGTAACAACATACAGCAGGAAATAAAATACTGACTCGAGCCTCAACTTCGAGAATACCAGTGAATTGAGGAGTTCTTTGAAGAGTTTCTTCTCCAAATGCTGAGATTTTCAAATACAAAAAAAAGTAAAAATCTATCGATAGTCATGAACTATCAATATTTCGAAGGTAACTATCGACAATCCCCCATTCCTACTGAACGGGACTTGCCAGTACAGAATGTTGAGGGACTGTGAGGTGTCTATCTTTTAGTATTTTCATCAAAATTTTCAATCGAATGAGACCAACCGCGGCTCGATAGATATTATGCTAGTGATTTAAGATCATTTTGACCGATATATTGTGTGAAAAAATATCGCTCAAGAATAATCGTTATCCGCTGAGTGAAAATTATATCGCTAGGCTTATATTTTTTATGTCTGATTCGATTTATGTAATCATTAATGATCCATTTGAGCGAATGGGAAATAAAAAATAATCGTTAAATTCAACCCCTGTTTAACATAACTCTACTGACATCAACTATTTGATGAAATAATCGATTATTCTGATATCCATCTCCAGTGCAACGGATATCCACCATGTCTGGGCGTGGAGACACTAATAGTATTTTTGTACCTATTTTTTACGTAGTAACAGAAGTGTTTTTGTTCTATGGAATGCTTTCTGAAAGGAGAATCCTTTTTTTGTAACATGAGAAGTAGTGGCGGGATAAAAGGTTCCTCAAAATGTCTACATGATGTTTATACTACCTACCTGTTCAAGGGTTGTTTGACCTGCTATTCCAGTAGCCTTTTATAATGCCACTTGTATGGTTCTCAGTAAACTTATTTAGGCTTGAAAAGGAGCTACAATTCGCCCTGAAACTGCTTGTCAGTCAGAAAAATATTCGAGTTTGTTTTCGTCTGCTTCTCCCTTCCACAAAACTACGGGTCGATTATTGTTGTTTACTAATATTACGACATTAGACAGTTCAATAAATGACCCCAGGCATTATTTTGTGTTTCAGCTTCCGATGCGGAGCCTCAGGGTTTCATCGAAATCCTGGCGACGGTGGGGTCCTTCATCTTCATGCTCATCACGTTCCCCATCTCCGTCTTTATGGTGTTCAAGGTACGTGAGGCTCACCAGCTAAATGGGAAAGTTTTTCAGGAAAAATTCAAGTTTAAGTTTGCCGTAGAGTCAATTTGGTCCGTTCAACAGTGAAGCCATTTTTGGAGTTTGTGAAACGTGAAAAAGGTGGATAGGCGGCAGACACCTGACAGTTCGGTGGTGAAATTTCCTGGGAGTCGCTAACCAAAATGTCGACCAGTCAAAGTTGTTTAATCTGTTTAGATTTTTTTAAAAGTGATGCTACCAGTATTTTCTTGCAAGTTATAGACGGCGGATCTCAAAATGTTGGTAATGAGAAAAAAATAAAGTGAAAGTGTGGACAATCATCTCAGGTTGGATTTTCGTCCAACTGTCATTCCTGGACTTCATCAGCTGTCTTTCTAAAGGAAGATCAGAGTTGGTTCTGATAATTTCACTCATGACTAATTTTCCTCACCCCAACTCGAAAATTATTAGGATCTGCGATCCCGTCTGTACCTAATTTTGACAAACCAAATTGTTTTATTTTTAAATTTTGGATTTGTAAGTCAGATACACCGTTTATCTCCTGTTTGGCTAAAATTAGATTTTTCCAGTTTCTTATAGATTTGGTCTAGATGGACACGCTGATAAGCTCTAAACTGTTAAACAAGATTGCAGTACTTAACAACAATGAGAGGTGCCACTAAACAAAAACGTCTGCCAAGTGGGTGTGGCACATAGCTTCCTCGTATCCATAACCCGATTATATAGATGATCAGATGCATAGTTGTTAATCTCAAAACACCAATCTCAAAGTACCTTTCACTATCCTCATAGGGGACCATCTACACGCTAATCTGAACAATCCTGGGAAATTTCATCAAATTCGGATGAAAAATTAAGTGAGTAGATGTATGTGATTGGATCAAAAAAATACTTAGCCTCGGCTGGGATTCGAACCCTCGACCCCTGGGGGACAGTTGAAGTTACGGCTGTTACAAGGAATTCACGTTTGCGCATGCGCAGTCGCTTCTATCAGTCCGGGGATGATGATTTTCATAGGGGACTATCTACAACCTAATCCACATAATTCCTGAAAATTTCATCGAAATCGGGTGGAAAATGTGGAAATTATGGCTGTTACAAGGAAATTCACGTTTGCGCATGCGCAGTGGCTACTATCAGTCCGAAGGTGATGATTTTCATAGGGGACCGTCTACACACCAACCCGCACAATCCCTGAAAATTTCATAGAAATCGGACAATAACTTCGTATAGTTATGCGCGTTACAAGGAATTCATGACAGACACACACACAGACAGACAGACAGACACACAGACAGACAGACACGGAACCAAAATTGTTCAGAAAGGTCTAAAACGCAAAACGCGAGTGGAAATTTTGATTTTGGAGAACTTTTTTTTTCGTCCTTGAAAAGTGAAAACAAAGCTTCCGCTACCTTGGTAGACTCGGAAGCAAAAACTGACAGATTTATCATAAAACACTCATGGAAAAAATATGGAAGGAGAAAACTTAAGTTGGTGACTGAAAAACAAGGATTAGGTTCTCATAAATTCTCCTTACAGTGAAGACGAGACTGGCAAGAAGTGTTACCAACTTCCAAGGCCTTGTAATGTAGCTAACTTTCAGAGGTTCAAGTTTTGGTTGAAACTATGAGTGTCCCAAACCTCCATCTTTCCCTACCTTGCCTGTTCTCATAAGCCGCCTCTGACTAGGCCTCGGGTTTCATTTGGTTCCTAATTAACTAAGCAAACCGACTTCTCAGGTGGTGCAGGAGTACGAGAGAGCTGTTATCTTCAGGCTGGGGCGACTGAGGACTGGCGGAGCAAGAGGTCCTGGTATCTTCTTCGTCCTCCCTTGCATAGACGTCTACGCTAAAGTCGACCTTCGCACGGTTTCCTTCGATGTTCCCCCTCAAGAGGTACAAACTTGAAACCACCTACCTAACTAGCCAATATTTTTTCAAGTCACCTAAGCTAACTAACTTAGGCTGCTAACGATTTTTTAGTTGATGATTGAGAGGTGATCTCACCATTCATGAATATGAACTATAAACAACCACAGATTTCAGAATGAGGTGGGAAATGAAGACCTCTCGTGCTTGAATTTCTGATTAATTAGGATGAACAGTTTCAGCCTTCAACTATTTTTAGTTCCCGAGTGGTTTTTCTTGTGAATGTGGTGCTCAAAAGCTAAAATATTACAAAACATTATCAAGATTCAAAACTTGCTGAAGAACGTAAAATTAAAGTTACATACCTTCTCAGAATATCACTTTTTAAAATTATAAGTGGATATATTGATGGAATTCATTGTTTAATGTGAAACAATAAGTCGGTAGTTGTTATTTCGATGAATTTTGGTCAATTTTGTTGGGAGAAATCTGTAGAAAACCTCGTACTGAAGTGTACAGGGTGACTGGTGATCAGATTTCCAAACGCTAGGAGGTGTTTGTGCACTGCAACAAAACAAAAACGTTCCTCCTGACCCATGTCCGATTATCAAGTGAACGTGAAACGGAGAAATTGCAGAATTTATTTTTTATTTGGGGGGGGGGTGATTTCTTGCCTAAAACTATCCACATCTCCTCAATTATAGTTCCTACAGCATACTAAAAACTAACAATACAATATCTCATTAAATTGTTGTAAAAATCGTCGATCAGTAAATACCTACTTTCATACTAGATCACTTCTGTTAGCCTCATGGTTCAAATCCGAAGATCTAATAGGTTTTTTATAATTAGTTCTGGTGGCTGACTCTACCCCTAAATTTGGGAGGAGGGAAGGACAATAAGATTTAGGGGTAGAGTTAGCCACTAGAAACTAATTAAAATTGCGTCGTAACTCATAAGGATGGAAAAAGAACGATTTTCTATTAAAAACCTTTAATTTTCGGTCGCCGTTTCGAAAAATGTCAGTAAAATCCGAAAATTGATACCACCACGTGATTCAGCGTCGAAAATTATTTAAAGAACATGTATCACACTTGGGGTCTACCTTCATCTCAATTTTGGCACACTCCAGGGGTTGCGCATGGACGGGTTGTGCGCAACCAAAAAAAAATCGGTTGAGGTCTGAAATTCATGAAATTTCTCGTAGAATCCAAATCTGGAATATAAAATAGGGGTTCCTATTTGAGACAACAAAGTTGGTGTGCGTTGCGCACGATCGCGCACCGTAGTCGTATTTGAGATCCTTAACAAAAATCATGAATTAAAAAAAAGTACCACTATCTGGACGATTTTAGGTGGGGGGGGGGATACAACTTACGAGCCACCCTGTATATCTATTTATCTTTCCTAATTCAATTTGTATCTTTCATTCATCATTCCTACTCCTAGGTTGATCTCCTCCAATGAATAGGTATTCTAACGAAGCGTACAGTTCTCCAGGGGTAGAAAACAGCAACGATTAAATTATTCTCATTAATTAATCAGATTCTCCAGATCCCCTAGAACAATACTGTTTCAAGTTTTTGAAATTATGCCTTGGAGTCAACAAATTTATCTTTTCACTCTAAATGGGGGGTGCCTGATCGAAAGTGGACCTCACCCAGAGAATTTTGACACCAGCCGTTCTCTTTTTGGATGAGTAGATATTTTTCTATGATTTCAAAGTTTCGAATGTTTATGACGTCACGCGCCACTCCCGCCTGGGCGGGACTCCCCAGCCCACTGTGACGTCATAAACATCCGAAACTTTGAAAAATCATAGAAAAAGGTCTTCTCACGCTAGAAGGTCGCGACCTTGGTTGGTGTCAAAATTCTCGGAATGAGGTCAAGTTAAGATTAAAAATAACAATCAACAGTTTTTCCGACCCATGCGCTCACCCCATTGTGCGGATTTCACAAAAACTTCATTTTTTAATAATTCCTCCAACAGTATAATCAAAAATGTGTTAACAATCGAATTTAGAGGAGAAATAAGTGTTTGAACCAAGAAAAACGTTAATTTTCTTCAACGAAATCGTCGTTCCGGCTGATTTTTGTTTGAGATTATACCTTCGGAACGCTTATTAAATAATGAAGTTTTTTTTGTAAAATCCGCACAGTTCAGAGTGAAAAAATTAACTTGTTTGCTCAAAAACCAATTTTCAAAAAAAATTTTAAATTTAGACATGTTTTGTGGTTACAAGAATTGAAAGGGAATCTTGGCAAGTTGTTCTCGTAAGGGAATTTATTTTGAATTTGCTGTAGGACCAATAGTTGAGAGGACAGTGGTTAATTTTAGGAAGGAAATCACGTTAAAAAAATAAATAAAATAAAAATAATTCTGCAATGTTTCTAGTGCACTTGAGATTTGGACAAGGTGTCAAGAGGAACTTCTTTGTTGCATTTGAGGTGCACAAACAAAAGCGTTTGGACATCTTATCACCAGTGTATGTCAATCTGATCTGTGGTATCCGAAAATAACGAAATGGTGTTAACGTAGATTTTTGTCGGTTCAGATCTTGTCTAGAGACTCTGTCACGGTTCACGTGGACGCTGTGGTCTTCTATCGAGTCAACAGCCCTACAATGGCTACAAACAATGTCGAAAACTACAGGTCAGCCCATCCTCCCCCCTAAATCCCTCAGCCCGTATGGTCACCTGTTTACAAAGGCATGTGGCTTTCATGTAGGTTGTGGGCACCTTGTGTTTTGATCTTTGTAACTGGCTAGGTTTCTGGTACTGGGAAGTACGAAAATTGCTACATAAATTTTGGTACTTACTGACACCATAGTTAGTTCTCCGTGCTGTCGGTACCTACTGAAGAAATAGGAATTCTTCCTAAACAAACAAATAAAAAAAATATTATGTTTTATGACTGAAAAAAAAACTGGTTTCCCCTTGTCGTCCAAAATGATTTTCTTGTTTGTTGAAAAACTTTAGTACGTGATCACGAACATAACATGTCATTACAAATAATGGTAGACTATCGTATTTTTTTCACTCGAAAACCCTAGAATCGGAGATTATACAAGTTTTTAGCAGAGTTATCCAGTAATCCATTAGAAATTTCCCTAATTTGACTAATTTTGAGCTCAGTTCATATTGGCCATCAGATTACCTTCAACTTCTTCAATATCCAATGAGGAATTTCACCATGTCGGAATTTCCTATTTTTGACCCCAAAATCGGATTCAGCACCTCGAAAAACCTCCTAAGGCAAACTTTCAGCCCGAACTTCCTAATTTACGAATAAACAAAACAGTGTAGAAAATACAAATGTTTAAAAAAACCGGGAAACTTACGTCATCCTGGAATAGTTCATTTATGGCCGCTTGAAGCGCTGAAATCGAGAAATCTATAGTCCCCAGATGCAAAATTTCACGAAACAGTAAAGTTCAAAATCGAAAAACTGAAGAAAAAAATAGAAAAAGCAAGATGGGGAAAATTAGGTTTCCCCTGTTTTTGTTTGATAACTTTTCTCTTAGAAAAAACGATTTCGTCGTCCCAATGGGCAACACTGGGAGGAGACGGCGATCCGAACAGCCAATCAGCGAGCGTTCCCGCTTCACGTCCGTTTTCCCGGTTAGTTTTGAAATCAAAAATCTCGATTGTCTCCCAAAATAACAGGAGACTTATTTTCCGAAATCAGCCCGATTTTCATCTATCCCACACCATTAACTATTCAGGAAAAATGCAAACAGAATTCGGTGAAATTCCTCATTTGAATTTGCAGCAACCGCCTCCACTACAGTTCTTACAAAGTGCTGCACGGATGTAAACCTAATTTTTCAGGAAATTGAAGGGGGCAAATGGTGTTTGATTGCAAAAAACGTATTATTTCAGCGAAAATTGAGTGTTTTTTCACCTCGCTACGAGCGAAATGGGGGTAGGTACTAATTCAAGCGAAGTAAAACACTCGTAAGGGAGAAAAGTTGTTGCAAATTAGTTGTAGTGATGCGGATTGGTTTATAAATCAAGTCCTCCGTTCTGAACCAATCGCTCTTCGATGATTTGGGTTGCCAGAAACTCGAGCCCTACCAGTTTTCGCTTGTTGGTTCGTGATCTTACTGCACAGTAGAGCTTCTGTCAGTTTTAGCCGCTGTACTGTTGGTAGTACATACTTACTACGATCATTTAGATATTTACGTAGCTTAATTTACTATCTCTATTCATTTTATCGCTGTTTTTTGGTGTTAAAATAGTTTCAATGCATGACATCTCATGCCATTTCTTTTTATTGATGTGTTTCGAACAAAATTTCACTGTACATGATTCATCGTGTTCGTCAATCATTTTTGGTATTTACCTACTTGTATTGATGGTGTAACATTGTCTAGTCGTTATTTGCACGATGTAGTGGACTTGAATACCTATACCTACCTATTCGTGCGCCGAACACGGTATACGTAGATTTTCTCGATCTTTAGTGCCTACCTACCATTCACAAAAGGAAGTAAACCAGAAATTAAAGACAACCAGCTTAGTACGTAATTATATTAGAGATACCTAGGTATTGCATGTAAATGATGGTTACATGATGATGCCATGGGGGGGGGGGGGTTGTAGACAAGCAGCCGTATTCACAAACTGCACTAAGTGGGGCTTTTCACTAAGTGAAGCTAGAAAGCTCCACTTAGAGCTATACTTCAGAGAAAACGCTATTCACGTTCCAAACTTTGGAAGAAGTGTCTCTTTAGCCGCTCTTTATCGAAGCTGAACTTTCGTCAAGTTACACTCTCCGGGTAAGTTTTGCTCCTACCACACTTTACTGGCCCTCAGTGCAGCTTTTGACGAGAAGTACGTCTATTTTGCCGCTCCTTACCGAAGCTGAACTTTCGTCGAGTTACACTCTCCGGGTAAGTTTGGCTCCTACCACACTTTACTGGCCCTCAGTGCAGCTTTTGACGAGAAGTAGGTCTATTTTGCTTGCTTTGACAGCCGTTTTATGAAGTTTTTCCGTTCGGATTTACCTAAATAGAAAACTTATCAGTTTTTCTTCAATTTCCTTATCAGTTGAACTAAGAGCAGCTACACTAGAAACGATTGTGAATAGCGATTTCTCCTCAAGTTTCACTTTGGCCTAAAGTATCACTTTCGGAAATGCGACTTCAAGTGTCACTTTGGTGATTTTTGTGAATACGGGCCTAAAAGGGACAGAATCATGAGGGTGTTCTCCAGGCTTGCCAACTGATTTTCCGTAGATCGTTTCCAGAAATTCAGTAGGTAGATTACCCATTTCACCCCATTCCGTACACAAGTATACCTAATTAAAACAACTTTTAGTTGATCTGTAGATAGGCCACAATAGCTAAAAATTACATGGCCGTTTAATTTTTCCCCTAAATCCGTAGATACATTTGGAAAGTCAATAGAAATCAGAAAAATCAGTAGAGTTGGCAACCCTGGTATCCTCCCTCGTCCGTTTCCCGCTTGTTGGCTGTTGCGGTGAGCTGTTCCGTTTTGTCACTGCTCCAGTTCCTCTGGGCGAAGAGCAGTTCAGCGTTCAACGGTTGGTGGAGGAGGGAATCGTTGTTTGGTTTGAACTGATAAGCATTAGGAAGAGATGGTTAGAGGTAGGTCATACTCGGACCAACCAATAGGTAGGTATGGACGAACATACACGAAATTTGAATACATCTATAAGGAATTGTCGGATTTCCATTCCTTGTCAGTTCAAAAACTCCCTTCAGTTTCATCTTAGAAGGAGCACTTCACAATAGGTATTTTTGTTCTCCTCTTTCTCATCTGGTTGTCAATAATGTTATTATGTTGAGATAAATTAACAGCGGGTAATAAATGAGATTAAACAATCTTTCAGATTGACTCATTTACCAACAAATCCATTTTAAGTGCTCAGTAGAACCCAATAATCTGGACACAACATGATACTGTTTTCCTTCGGTTCAAGCATTTTTTGATGGTATCGTCTTATGGAGTCTTCTAGTATTAGCCCTGCTAATTTTTACAAAAAAGTTCAAATATCGTAAACGCGAAGGTATCTACGATTTCTTATTTGTTAGGACCTCCAAGGGTAGTTTATCCCCAAATTTGACTACCCTGATCTACTGATGTAGCATCAATGTTTTGTTTATTTTATACTGGATGTATCGGGTAATGTAGTAATCAATAAGTCAGGATGTGATTCTACAACTAATTTGCAATAAAAAATGACGATTTTACTTAAAATCCGTATTTTGTCTCATTCGAGGTTTTTAAAGAGCTTTGGACATTGTATCACTGAGACAACTGTGCCTACCATAAATAATTCTGTAAGTTTAAATCTGAGGATACCATCGGAAAGAGCGTTGATTTCCCTTCCTCCCCGATATCGAATCAACATTTTGTGATGGAATTTTCAACCTGCAAGTGTCCTATTTCTGGGTTGTTTTTTTGTTTACCTCCACTGTAAAAACTGACCAAAATCTCAGCTTTCCAACGGTATAATCAGCAATATTTTAATATCGAATTTAGGGGTAAAATTTGTGTTTGAACGCTAAAAAACGTGAATTTTTTTCATGAAATCAGCGTTTTGGCGGCGGCGCAGTACATGGCGCGCCCCTTCGTCCAACCACAGTCTCAACAACCCAGAAATAAGACACAGTTTAGAAATATTGGAATTACTCATTCTCATGAAAATTTTATGTTACTGCAGTTTTTTATTTGTTTCGGGGATGTAAATGTTTTTAATTAATTAAGGCAGTTACAGTCGTTTTATTGATAGAAGTTCGAAGTCTGGTAAAAATCTCAAATGGAAAAGCGGAATTTGAATTGAGTAAAAAATATATTTAGTACATTTAAAAAAAAAATTAGTTGTAAAAACACCTCATTTTGACCACATTATCTGATACCCCCTGTATAAATTCACAGAGCTATATTTGACATACTCGAAAAGACTGGGATATTAAGGAAACTCGCGTTTTTGAAGTCTCCCCTGCGCAACTCCCTCATTCATTATAATTTGTAGTACCTTTCATTTCTTGTCTCATTTAATTATTTTCTTTCGGAGCATGGTTATTCGATCATTTTGTTTGAACTAGGTGCTTTCAAGAGACTCTTGCACTGTCAATGTTGATGCAGTTGTCTATTATAAAATAGAAGATCCTCTTAAAGCCGTCGTCTCAGTAGAAAATTTCAGGTATCTACCATTTTTTATTTTATTTCTATGCTATTCCTTCCATTGCAGCTACCTTGGTACCTACTGCTGTTTTTTGCTCTGCAATTTTTTTAAAAATACGTTTTTTTCTTTATTAAATCGTTTGCTCATTTAATTTGAACTCTATCTTCACTATTTTCTTCAGAGATAAAATTTGAGGTATTAACTAGGTGTACCAACCTCGACTATAGAATTTCCGATTATATTGATCTGTTTTGTCAAAAGACTTTATTTTTTAAATCAAATAATTCGACAACTCTTGTAATTATTTTTAATGCCTAGTAGGTAATCGTAGCCAAAAGCATCATTGTCAATGTTTTATCAAGACGTTTTAGTAACTTGAATTTTCGGGTCAAAATATGGCCTTTAAATTATAGTTTTTCTTAGTCATCACAGCATGTTTGGAATTTTAATATTTTGGTTGTCTCAATCTTATCTCTAAACATGCTCTTTACATTGAATGAGACATGAATGGCACGAATTTATTAGTATTATTATTGTTTTACTTGACAGTATAAAATATCTAAATTAAAAATAAATAAATAACTAGCAATTTGCTTGAGGTGGGATGCTGTGATTAACTGAATATCTAGGTAGGAGGCATGTTCAGAAAGTAAGTGTACTGAGGCTCTCATTGCCTTAGAGAAATGTTTTCCTATGTTGGCCACACTGCTGTGTCTTATGAATGCAAAACGTGTCTTTGACGATTGCAGATTGAAACAATCACGGAAACCCTCAGGTTTCTTAAACTGTGCACAAGATAGCCCCAATACAGCAATACCCCAATACAGCAGGCTAAACAACAAAAGTTGAATCGAGCGCAGGTCTCTAAAGAGTTTTTGGAACTCTGGAGGTTGATGATTTTCTCAGGTGTATTGTTACTGGAGATGAGTCTTGGTTGCACATCATTTATCTGATACCAAAAGACAATCTAAATAGAGCCATCACATCTATTCACCTTCATTGAAAAAGTCCAAGACCACCATTTCAGCCAAAAAATCACGTCACCAGTGTTTTGGGAACACAAAGGCTATTGATAGAATTTTTGCCTCAGGGGGTGTCAGTCAACTTGACATTGAATATTTAAAGAATAATTTTTAATAAACGTAACATTTATAATTTGAAATATTGAATTTAAACCAAAGGCTTGGCACAGGGATTTGGGGAATTTAGATGAAATTAACGACTTTTAGTAAACTGTATTTTTATTTTAACTTAGTATTTTTATAATTGTTCTCAAAATATGTACTGTTAGCAGATTGAAAGAATGCGGATGGCTTGGTAAGGTGTCCATGAGTATTACAGTCCCAAAAACATCGTCCTTCTTCTACCTGCCATTCAAGCCAGGAAAAATGAGACCGAGGGTTGTTGACTCCTGACGGATGATGAAGTGAAAGGGTTGGTTTATTACAGGTCAGGTCTGCCAGGGCTTTGGTGTTTGACCTAAAAGGAGTAGTTCCCAATTCTTCTATTGAGATGGGCCAAACTCCAAAGATCGACTGTACAACTAATTTGTTAATGAAAATGTCTCTTAAAATTTTGTTGTTTTTCCAAGTTTTTTTCAATCTCAAAATTTTTTTTCGTGTTTTTGACCCTGTCACTAAAATAACTACCTGAATTTACCGTAAAAATAAGGGCAATGTGGGAACGGGCGTAAAATTCAATCCATTATCCACTATCATTATCATTTATCTAGCGAATTATCTACCTCATCATGACTCGAGTGTGCTATATGCCTGGAAGGGGTGAGATATGGAGGCTCGGCCCTTTCCCCAGCCTGACTCACCAGGCTACCTAAGATTTAGGAACAGGTAGTCGTCTATGTTAGCAGGTATACCCTTCGGGAAATTGGCCAGCCGCATTTTTTCAATCTGCTAACAGTACGACGAATCCTTATTTGACCAGTGGAGAATTTTAAATGTGATGCCGGGCAGAGATGACGCACGTAAATGAGGAAAACAGAGGGGGATACGGAGCTTCGGCATGTGTCTCTGGAGATGGGACTCGGACCAGTTGCAGGGGCCGTGAGTTCGGGACTCGCCTCGGGAGCATATTTTCGGGCAAGTCGGTCGTAGTTCCCCCTCGTCCCAACCCAAGCCATGAGCGAAATCATCAGAACAAATTCTGATCTTCTCTTAAGAAGACAGCTGATGACATCCGCAATGCCAGGAATGGCAGTCAGACTAAAATCCAACCTGAAATGGTTGTTTACTTTACTTTTTTTTACTAAATCGCCTAGATCTGACCTGAATTTGATTCTGATGATCGTTTAGCCAAGTGAAGTAGTTAGAAACTTCAGATGGATTGCACAGCAATCTGGATTTTACGGCTCAATGCCCGTAGGTTGTTCAAAATTCGGAAGAACATCTTCGACGAATAATTTCATGGAGAGGATCCTCAACGTCCAACGATGGCTTTGAGTCTGATTTTCAGGTCTGGGGCTGGCCAGAAGTTGCAGTAGGAGAAGGGGGGGGGGGGGTAGGGTAGGTGTTCGGAAGATCCATAGGTTGCAGTCCCTGAAGGTGGCAAAGAGGTCCCGACAGAACAATAGCATCAAAATATAAATATAAACATCGTGTAAGAACAACAACTATTAAATTATCTTTACCAAACAGGGGGAGACCATCAACGCAGCAAGGTATTGTGAGACCCTAATCCATAATTAAAGGGAGGGCCTGCTGCCAAAGGGTCTACTGCATGACAACAGCTGACCCTAGACAGCCAACCGGACGAATTTACTTTTCGATTCCTTTGGATGGGAAGTTGTGAACCACTCCTCGTATTCCCCCAACCTGGAGCCTTCAGATTACCACTTATTTTCTAGTCTGAAGATGCCCTTGGGTGGGAAAAATTGTCTACAAAAGAGGCGGTGAAGGTAAGCAGAGTTTTACCAGACCATCGAAAAAATTAATTCCCTGCATAACAAGCCTCATTGAGAGACGACCAGGCCGAAGAATAACTTACATTCACTAATGTCACCACGTAATTTTTCTTTTAAATAAATTGTTTGAAGCCAACAAAAGTTTAGTACACTTACTTTCTGGACAGCCCTCGACTACGTTGTCCATGCAGTAACTCTATGAAATAGGTATTCTGTTTATGTATCTAGTGAACAAATAACACTAAGTATTCAAATTAATGCAGCAGCTTAAATGATATTATTTTTAGATTTATTCGCTCAAACAAGTCATTGATGAGTTTTTAAATGGGTACAAAGTTGATACTTTGGTAGTACCTATCTCAAGTCCAATCTGTTGATTTGTTTTCTTCAATGTTTTTCCTTAAAATTAAATGATGCGTGTTTGCAGCCATTCTACGCGACTCCTCGCTGCCACCACCCTCCGGAATGTTCTGGGAACGAGAAACCTGGCGGAAATCCTGTCTGAGAGAGAAAACATATCCCACACGATGCAAGCCTCTCTGGACATCGCTACCGAGCCATGGGGTGTCAAAGTTGAACGCGTTGAAATGTAAGCCACATGTAGGGGGAAGATCCCGGTTATGAGGTGGTATTCATTTCTTGTGTGTGTCCCCAGGAATTGATCATACTAACAAAGAGTAGATACGTTGTAATAAGCAAGTAGAGTAGTCCCTAGCTGATGAGCGCTTTTAATATCACAGCATCATGATGATGTTGTATATCATCAAAACTACCTGCCACTGTTACTTGACTAGATTAAGAAGGATTATCCCATAAGGTAGGTATGTGATGAATAATCATTATTTTTTGATTACCTAACCTTTATGGCTTTATTTTTTTATGGCAGTTTTTGAATCTATACAATTTATTAATAATCTATGTTGGGTTATTATTAGCAGTAATAGCTAGTGTTTGATGAGTGTTGTTTTGGAGGAATGGAAGAGCTGAACTGGGATTGATCTGGAGGGAGGCAGTTTGCTCTTTTTTGTCTGTTTCCCCTCCACATCTTCGCAATGCTGCCAACTGATTCGCAGGTTGGCCAATTTGCAGGCTTAGGCCCACTTTCACCAAACATTCAAAACGAGTTTAAACCATACGAGGCGAGAGATAAACGACGTTCAGTAAAAATCGTCTTTCACCACAGCGATTTACGAGTTTAAACACCATCTTGGGGGGTTCGAGTTTAAACGGTCGAAAATCGGCCGAATATACTAGGAAACCTCGTTTAACTACCAATTCAATATGGCCGTGCATTGATTTGTGATTGTTTTCGAAATGAAATTGCGAATTATTTTTGCATTTCGAATTATTTTTGACTTGCCTGACGATGACAACGACGTCCGAGTCGAATCCTGGATCGGATTCCACATTCCAAGATTATGTACGTGACTGAATTTCTGCCTTTCCAAGCCTCGAGTCGTCCAAGTGCTCGACTAGATTGACACTCGCCTCGAGTTCCTGTCATACAAATAAGTTCAACACGTTAATTTAAAATGAATAATGGTTTTTTCAATAACATAATAGTGCAACCTACATTCCTTGGTTGTTTCTATTCGGACCAATTATACAAATTGACCATCATAAAAGACCAGTTCGACCAAAATAAATGTTTATTGAGGTGAAATTGGGGGCCCTCATCTTCGAGTTTACATCCATCGATAATCATTCAAATTATCGAAGTAAATTCCTACCGTTCAGAACAAGGCAGCGGCCACTGTGTTTCACTAGGATACATCAAGGAAGGTACTTGAGTCTGGAGAAATACTGGAGTTATTGCGCTCGTTGTGGTTCAAAGTGATGATGTGTAATAACTCAATAGGTAGGTGATGAAAATATGCAGCAAAATAAAACAGAGGGAACCGGAAAACTCGAAACAAACCGCAGGAATCAGCAAATGATAAAAACAAGGAATTCGAAAAACTGACACTGATAAAAATAAACAAGGCGGTAATCTGCTGATATCAAGCGTGGTAGTGGTTGTTGTTCAACGTTTCTATTGCCCAAATACATCATAATGTCCAACTTTCATTCGTTTCGCTCAACATTTCAAGTTTAGACAAACTCGATTGTCTTGAACAACGTTTAACGATGATTTGGGTTGGTGAAAGACGCTCGCCATCTTGCCGGGTTTATTCCTTCAGATTAACTATTAACGCGTTTAGCTAAGCAAGTTTAGAACAACTTTTGGTGAAAGTGGGCCTTACTCCATCTTCCAACCTTTTGGATTCCCAAGTTTGTGCAGAAGGTTGACGCCCCTTCAGTGTTCTAACTGCAGCCCTCTGCTGGTCCTCCACTTTCGGCTTACACAAGACCCAGCACAGGAAATTAGGCTTCACTGATGCCCACTTCACTGAGTGCCAAGAGATAATCGACGTTTAGCAATAAATCTCTTTGACCAGAGCAATTTACGAGTTTAAACTCCATCTCGAGGCATTCGAGTTTAAACGGTCAAAACTCAGCCGAATAAACTCAGTATGCTCGTTTAACTACAAATGCAATATGGCCGCGCAGTGAACATTTTTTATTGCTGTGAGATTTTGTGTGTGTTCTCGGAAGTGTTTTGTGTTTGGAAATGGATATGCCATTACAAATAATTTATGACTCGTCTGACGACGACGTCCCTAGGAGACGTCCGAGGAGAATCCTTCTACGTGTTCCACACTACCAAGCCCACAGTCATCAGTCCTAAATTTGATTGATACTCTGCTAGAGTTCCCAACGAAATACCTTGTAAACCGGGAACAGGTCGAACAGAAGAAAGGTCGTCCTTAACTTACCTACCTTTATAAATACGAATTATTAACTAATAAAAAAATTAAAAGAACCGATATTGTATCAGAAGTAGGTGATTGGCAATAAAGAAATCGAAATGACTCGCGACGAACTCGTATCACTGAACATCACTGATAAAGGCGAGAATCTACTGACAGCATGCGTGGGAGTGGTTGTTGTTCAACGCTGCTATTGCCCCAAATGCGTCATAATGTCCAACTTTCGTTCATTTCACTTGACATTTCAAGGTTAGCTAAGCTCAATTATCTCAATCGCTGTTTAACTTTGATTTGGGTTGGTGAAAGAAGCTCGCCATCTTGCCGAGTTTATTCCTTCAGATTAACAATCAAGGCGTTTAGTTAAACGCGATTTAAACAACTTTTGGTGAAAGTGGCCTGAGAGAACTATTCCTTATTCTCTAGAACTATTATTATTCCTTATGTTCAATAGTTTGTCTGTTTTGCTCAATTCCAAATTGAAGTTTTTGAAGTTCCAAGCTCCGTTTCAATCACTGGATGAAAGGTTGGACTACGTGTCATGGGTTTATTTGTAAATTACCTAGTAGGAACGTCACCACCTCATAACCGGGGATTTTCTCTTACTAAGCTAAACACTTCTCCCCACACTTTGGTTGTACGCTGTGACTTCGAGGAACATGCTCACTTTCGAGGTATCTCTCATAGACTTGGACTGATAGAGAGAAATTGAACACAATTCACGACCACTTACTGGTAACTGATCAGAAACACGGTTGTGAATATTTTAATTAATGTATTTAAAAATGTGTTTTGCAGTCATGTAATGATCACTTTCTGATTTCGCATCTGCCAGAAATGCAGTAATCACAATAGTTCTGAATACTCAAGAATGTTATTATGTAAATTTGAAGACCAGAAAGACCTGGTAGGCATTTCTGACATAATTCAGTCAGAAATATTTTCGGGAAAAATTTGGAGTTCGGATTTTTGTAGTGTATTTAATTAAAACTGTGTAACTGAAAATCTTAATTTGGATTAATTTATCCATTTAGAAAAATGTCTTCTTAAAAAATGGCATAAAGCTGAAAAACTCACTTGAAATTTAAAAAAAAAGTTTTTTTCAAGATTTTTAGAAAAGTGAGTTTTTCAGTTTTTGTCCGTTTTCTGAAGGAAAAATTGTTTAATGGAGAAAATGATCAAAAGTCAGTTTATCTGTTCTCGCAGGGAGTTATACAGAGTACTGAAGTAACTTTTTTACTATATTCAAGTGCATTTTTTAATCTTAGTTTTTTGGGGAAAAAATTCCAATTGGATCAATTAATCCAAATGAAATGTTTTCTGTTGTTTCAATTTTGTATTTACATACACTTTTCACATTCAAATCCTTAATTTTTTCCGTGCATATTTTCTGACTGAATGAGGGTGATGCTGAACTTTTTTTGATGTGTGTACGATAAAGGGATGTTTTGAAATTCCTGAGGGCTGAACAGAATGCCATGGAAGTCCTCTATTGATATGTTTCATATTCTTATCACCTCATCAGTCCCTTGAAGGTAAGATAGTGTTCCTCGTAGCCACTGTGTATGTGTGAGTAAGTATGTGATGTTTTAACTAATCGAAAATTGGAATCTATGTATCTGTGAGTAAGTGTGTGATAATTTTTTATTTGAGAACTAAAGTCGTACTAATTGCACGTTGAATAACCCATCAACTATAGTATTTTACCTTTTAGTTAAACCTTTTTCGTTCTTATTTAAATCTTTTTTTACTTTGCATTAAATCTATCTTTCATTTAAATCTTTTAACTTTGAATTGCATACTTTTCACTTGGAATTAATTCTTTTTAATTAGTACATTCAAACATTTATGAGTGAATTAGAATGTTTGTATTCCCATGTAGGTAAGTCTATAAATTGGGAGATGCTCACTGAGAGTTGAAGGATGGTTCCCTATGAAGTTCTTGTGTGTAAATGAAGTGTTCATGCTTCCATTTTCTTCAACAATGTTTCAACAAAAATTGAAATAACTCAGAAAAGAAGTTGCATAATTGCAATAAGTTGCAAATTAGTTGTAGAATCGACCTCTCGAAGGAAAAAGACTTTGTAGACACCCTGTATATCGATGCCTTGAAGCGCAAAGGCGCTATTTCCATCCATCTTCCACATTTTTTTTATTATTTTTTTAATTTCAGAAAACTCAAATTTAAAAAAAATTATTATTGAACTTCTTGATCATTATAGCTTGAAAAGTTATTGAAGAAATTGAAGAGTTATTTTAGGAATTGTGCACTGGTGAAAACTTCTTTTGCGTTTTTCTCAAAACTTTGTTTTTTAGACAAAGCGCCCTTTTTGCTTTAAGGTATCGATAGTCCAGCTCATAAAAAAACGTTATCAACTGGCCGATACAATTTTTATGCTGACAAAACAGATGTTTGCACGTTGTCTAAATCAGCAACAGGAATCATCGGTAAAACTTTAATTTGCACAAAAATCGGAATTAAGACTTGGTTCAAAAGTTTTCAAAACCAAGTTTTTTGGTATTATTGTATAAAGGGACAAGTACCATACAAGACAATTGTATATTTTAGGTATAATTAGGGAGTTCAAAAGGAGGGCGGAAATGTTACAGGAAATCCATTTGAAGAAGGTGGAATTATTCAACCTCAGACATGGATATCCAGACGCGGCCAGGAAGTCATCCAAACAACCCACAGAAGAAAAACCTTTCGTGGGCCAAAACTTCCAACTTCTCTTGCAAAAAATTAACACTAATAGGCTACATAATCTGGTGATTAGGTTATTCTATACAGTAGATAAGAGCGAAAATGTGAATTCAGAGTTCCTGCAAAAGTAGATGTAGCAGCTGAAAATTCTGGGGTAAGAAGCTAGTTTACTCAAATCTCGGTGGAAGCGGTAGTGCATCGTTAGCAATACTCGTGATAATGGAGGAAGGTTATATACAGGGTGTCCCGTAAGTTATCCACCAAACTTCGGGAGTAGTTTCTACAACTAATTTGCAACAAAAAGTGTCTCTTAGCAATTTTCTTTTAACCCCCTTAAAATCCGACTTTTTTTACTTTTAATATTTTTTTCGTGTTTTCGACCTTACACCATTCAAACGGTCGTAACTCCCTCAAATTAGACACAAAAATTAAAAATTAGGATATCGTTGGAAAGAGCGTAAAATTTCTCAATAGATGAGCCGTTGACCAGTCGAAAAAAACAAAACGCTAGAGTAGTATTTTTACCTCAAACTTGAAAAATAGTCAATTTCTGTTTTTGGTAAAAATGTTGATGATTTTTCCCCATGGAAACAAGATATTTGCCAGAGTAGCTCAAAAGGTTAAAAACTGCTCCATTTCATCAGCTTTCCAACGGTCACCAATTTTTAGTTTTACTGTGGAATTTGAGGGAGAAAATGGTGTTTCAATGCGAAAAAACGTGTATTTTTTTCAACGAAATCGACAGTTTTACGTGGTGCTTGGGAGGAGGGGCGGCGGAGCAGACCCCGGATTCCTCCCGTCCAACCGTCGATTTCGCTGAAAAAAATGCACGTTTTTTCGCATTGAAATTTCTCCCTCTAATTCCACAGCGAAACTAAAAATTGGTTGACCGTTGAAAAGCTGATGAAATGGAGAAGTTTTTAGGCTTTTGAGCCTCTCTGGCAAATACCTTGTTTCCATGGGGGAAAAATCATCAAACTTTTTGAAAAAAAAACAGAAATTGACAAATTTTAAAGTTTGAGGTAAAAAAACTACTCTAGCGTTCAGTTTTTCTCAATTTGTCAACTGCTCATCTATTGAGAAATTTCACGCTCTTTCCAACGGTATCCTTATTTTTTATTTTTGAGTGCAGTTTAAGGGAGTTATGACCGTTTTAAAGGTGTAAGGTCGAAAACACGAAAAAATCTTAAAAGTCAAAAAAGTCGGATTTTAAGGGGGTTAAAAAATTGTTAATATGGTTGATAACATATGGAACACCCTGTAGAAAAAGAAGGCGACTAATCAGGATGCCATTTCAGCCCCTTTTCAATTTCCTTTCAATTACCTGTTATTTAAAGATTAGAACCCACTGTTTTCAGTTTATTTTTCCGAGATCAGTGATTATTTGCAGGAAACAAAAATGAAGAAAATTGCCTGTTAACGGTAATCCATGCTTTTGCTATTCTCTGAACAACCTAGAGCCAAAACTGTTTCTACTATTATAACCTCTCCCTTTTTCTGTATTTTTGATTGGGTACTTATTTGTTGTTTGTATTGATTGCGTCTTACGACTCGCATCACTCTTGTGATCCCTTTTGAAACAGAAAGGATGTGAGGCTCCCGGTGCAGATGCAGAGAGCGATGGCCGCTGAAGCCGAGGCCACGAGGGAAGCTCGAGCCAAAGTAATTGCCGCTGAGGGAGAAATGAAGGCTGCCCGTTCTCTCAAGGAAGCCTCTGACGTCATCGCTGAAAGCCCCGCTGCTCTTCAAGTAATGATCTTTTCAATTTGTGAAATATTGGACAAGTGTGTGTCTAATTACAATCACGTTTGTAAAGCTTCACTGCATAACTATATCGAAATTCATGTTATCGATGGTCTTCTTCCAAGCCCTCATAAGTCCAAATTCCATTCAGCTGATGCGTCGGCGGGAAATATTATCTGTATAAGCACAATTTCAGAAAGCGTTTATTCGTTGTACTCAGAAATGCAATAGCCGAGTGGGTACTCCATGGGTTTGGGGAGATGAGTAGAACATGAATATGGACTCATAACATCTTCAAAACATGCCCTGTGCATACAGTAGTTGGTATGGTATACAGAAAATAGGAAAAAACTCGACCCTTCGGGCCTCACCTTACTACTGCCTTTGGCTTTAATATTCAAGAAACATGGAACATGCTTTAGCTGTGCTTTACAGCGGAGTAGGGATGAGCTGGACAGGTGGAGAATAACCCCCGCATGACACATGCCTGTCACCCCTCCTGCATAATGTTTTTAGGGTGTTTAGTCCAAAGCTATAGCATGTTCCATGCTAATGAAAATTGACGTGTGGGCTCAAAAACTCTGTGAGTTCGGGCCGATGAGGAGAGTATTTTTTGCAGTTATTTAACACTTTCAACTAGGGGTCATAAAGGTATTCATAATTTGAAACCGAGAATAGTTCTAGAATGTTCCAAAACAGGTTTCAGTGGGAGGAAAAAAAATGACAAAAAATCCTTGCTAAAAATGTTGAATCCTTTGCAACAGCTTAATTTTGAACATTTGGTTCACTATCCTGAATGAGGAATTTCACCATGTCGGAATTTCCTATTTTTGACCCCAAAATCGGATTTAGCACCTCAAAAAACCCCCTAAGGCAAACTTTCAGCCCGAACTTCCTACTTTACGAATAAACAAAACAGTGTAGAAAATACGAATGTTTAAAAAAAACGGGAAAATGACGTCATCCTGGAATAGTTCATTTATGGCCGCTTGAAGAGCTGAGATCGAGAAATCTATAGTCCCCAGATGCAAAATTTCACAAAACAGTAAAGTTCGAAATCAAAAAACTGAAGAAAAAAATAGAAAAAGCAAGATGGGGAAAATTAGGTTTCCCCTGTTTTTGTTTGATAACTTTTCTCTTAGAAAACACGATTTCGTCGTACCATCTGGTAACACTGGGAGGAGATGGCGATCCGAACAGTCCAATCAGCGAGCATTCCCGCTTCACGTCTGTTTTCCCGGTTAGTTTTGAAATCAAAAATTTTGATTGTCTCCCAAAAATAACAGGAGACTTATTTTCCGAAATCAGCCCGATTTTCATCTATCCCACACCATTAACTATTCAGGAAAAATGCAAACAGAATTCGGTGAAATTCCTCATTACGTAGTAGAAGCCTATACAGTCATCAGAGACAATGAGAATGGAATGCACTCACAAGTTATCTGAGATCGTTTGGTGGTGCCAGCATGGAAGAAATATTGGGAAGAATCACTCCATAGGGGAATCTGTGACGCTTACTGCAGTGGCGCCACCTCTGGAAGCGTAAATGAACTATCACCAATCGCAAGAGTGCGCGAATTGGGAGGGAGAGTAGAATGCAAATGCGAAAGTCACCAAAAGATGCCATTTCTATAGCGTCCTTACCTTCTT
Organism: Apolygus lucorum; assembly: GCA_009739505.2. Lineage (NCBI taxonomy): Eukaryota > Metazoa > Arthropoda > Insecta > Hemiptera > Miridae > Apolygus > Apolygus lucorum. Next base: position 8,931,785 of record CM019171.2, read on the forward strand.
ACGAATCATCTCAGCCTTTTCTTACAATACGATTTTTCGTTAAGTTCTGTTTAGTCAGTTTCGTTAATTTTTGTTAATATCTTTATCTAGTTTCTATTTTCTGCGTAATAATGTAGTAAACTTTCAAGTCACGTCCGTCAGACGTTTTCACCCTGGTGCCATTAGGTGGGAATTGCTAAGTGCATCGTAAAATCAATATTAAATAAGAACATAAATTTTTCATTGTGCTCAATGGAACAGGAAAAGAAGTTTGTGTATTTCTATATTGAATGTAGAATATTTTGGGCTGTTCGAATTATAAACAATGCTGTGGCCGATCCAAAATATGAAAGAAAAATAACTTTAAAGAAGCTATTAAAACTTAATTAAATTTTATTATTTGCCACAATGTTTTTCCTGTGTTCATAATTCTTCTGATTTTGTAATTAATAGTAACGAACAATAATTTTAGCTTCTTACTCAATATGATCTGATTGTTTGGTTCAAGTTTCGTAGGTGATAATTTTTTCATGAAAAAACTGACATTTTCAATAAAGTAGGTGACATCTGTAGTCAGAAATAGTTCCAGTTTGGTACCTTGCATTTGTACCAAAAGAATCTTAACAATATTTTGGCCAATTAAAGTGAAACGGTGTTTTTTGTAAGAACCGAATATCAATTTATCTAATCGTACATCAAGATTATTGAGAATTTGACGTGATATAACTCAGTTGATATAACTCTTTCTTCTTGAACATCATTGTTGGCGAAACATCTAGCAGGGAAGTGAGGATGTCCGAGCGAGCTAAAGCGTTGTAGCTTCAACTACAAGGTCAGTACAGAGAGGCCGGGTCTTGGATTCAAATCCCTGCGCTCCTGGAAATTTTTGGAAAGTCGAGCCGTGTTCCGCATTTATTTGAATTTTCGGTCATGAGGGCGTCTACAACTCTATCTATCGGCGTCCTCTAATACTATTAGCTGAGAACGTCTCTTACGCTTCGCCAGATCGCAGCAGTAGAGGGGGATTTTTCCGACACACTTTTTAACTTTGAGTGACACTTCCTAATACTTCTTCCATGGTGCCAGTTTGGAGTTGCCTCATTGTAACAATTCACTTTCTTCGTTGCTGTCTCAGCGGAGTCACCCACTAACTGGCTGGCAGTGATGACCATTCTTGGCTGTATACCTTTGAAAACCTTTGTACACCTTCAGTACGCCTTAACGAGGTGTTCAGATAGCTGTACTCGTTCGCTGAAGCGTTTCTGGGTCTGAGACACGAACCAATCCTTGCTGTAGATCGTGAGTTCAAATCTCGGGTGCCAGGCGCGTTTTCGACCATTCGCAGCTCGCCGCCCACCTCGTCCCAACCCAGGGTGGTGAGGCAATAGGAAGCCATGAGTGAAATCATCAGAACGAATTCTGACCTTCCCTTTGGAAGACAGCTGATGACATCCGCGATGCCAGGAATGGCCGTTGGACGATAATTCAACCTGAAATGGTTGTTTACTTAACTTTTTTTTTCTAAATTTTGGTATGGTTTTGTATGCCTGGTAAAAACCCCTTTGCTCAAATTTTATGAAAGATATCGAATTTGGTCAAAAGTGGCCTTTGAGAATAGTAAATGGAGAGTTGTTGGGGTACTGAGGAAATACCTTCGAGCCATATAGACAAGAAATGGACTACTGATATACTAATGGACCTGGAGACAAATAGACCTGGAGAACAAAATTGTTCAAAAAACGAAAGGCTCGTACTTGGTTTACCCCATTGTAGATACTTGATTTTGTTTTGGTTTTCTATCAATAATTTATTTCTAAATGTTACCTTCCTTGTGTTTCAGCTTCGCTACCTCCAAACTCTCAACACCATCTCGGCAGAAAAGAACTCAACGATCGTTTTCCCCCTTCCGATGGACCTGATTGCTCCCTTTATGGGCAACTTTCGAAAGGACAAGTAGGAGCAGGCTCTAATGCTGGGGGAAGGTGGAGGGGAGTACAAGGGGATCCCTGCCCCTCTCAAGGCCCTCGCCATTGCCTATTCGCTCATCATCTCTTCCCAAATCAACCCCCACCCCCGCATACCAACTTGCGACTGTCTCGCCTGCTCTCACTACAGACACTGATACTAGTCTGTAGCCACGAAACAATACCGTTATTCCTGATATCATTATTCTGAGATATAAATGAAGTTAATCATTAAAATAGTAACTGTCAGGTATAAATACGAATTCAAATTTTTTCTCTCAAAACTGTAATAATCGACCAATTTGTTACGGAGGTGGCTGCAATCAGGATCGCATAGTCCTTTGAAGTGTGTAAGTAGTTAATTCCATTTTAGATGTTCCCTACTTACATAAGATCTTTCACTATCTATTAGTTGAAATGCTGAATTAGCTGCACCACTCGGATCACCTTGTTGATTATGCGCCCTCATTCTAGCTACCCCATTCTGAACTCTTTCCAAACCAGTTCAAACAGGTAATTTCAACTTCATTCTGGAGTTCCAACTTGTTTGACGAATATTATATTCAACCACTTTTCATAAGTATGGGGGAATGTGCCTTTTGTTTCTGATTCTTTCTATTTTACATTGAATGAACTCGCTCGGTAGAGAAGACCACTTTCTAACTGTTCAATATTTGTAGGCGTTAATTTACAATCATTTTGTGAACTAGGTAGTACATGTATGGAAGTACGGTTTATCACGTCAATTTTTTTGGCAAGCAGGTGAGAAAATGTTTAAGATCCATAGGTAGAATTGGATCTTGTAAGATACCTGGAAGAGTCCTCGTCTTCAGATTATGTGGGATTCAAACCCACTAAAAAACACCTCCATTGGTCCCCTGTTGGAACTCAGCCCAGAACTGTTTAACACATTACTTCGGGCAAAAAAAGCTGATGTTAGGGGCGACATGGATGTTACTCCTAGTTTATAGCATCCATATCAACACCTTTGTCAACGTCATAATGTCCACGAAAGAAAGGTCGTCCCAGTTCCTCAATCCTCTTTCACCATCAGCTATTTAATGATCTAATGATTTAATGATCATGAATCAATGCCTGCCCTGAGCTCTGCTTCATGAGTACTTGTGAATTTTGGTACTGGTCTCCACAAAACCAGCTTTCCAAAACTTGTGGTGTCAGCTTCTGGTCTGCACATAACCAGGTGGAGATTGATAAGGGATGGCTCTGGTCTCCACAAAACCAGCTTTCCAAAACTTGAGGTTTCAGCTTCTGGTCTGCACATAACCAGGTGGAGATTGATAGGGATGGCTGTGGTCTCCACAAAACCAGCTTTCCAAAACTTGAGGTGTCAGCTTCTGGTCTGCACAAAACCAGGTGGAGATTGATAGGGATGGCTCTGGTCTCCACAAAACCAGCTTTCCAAAACTTGAGGTGTCAGCTTCTGGTCTGCACAAAACCAGGTGGAGATTGATAGGGATGGCTGTGGTCTCCACAAAACCAGCTTTGCAAAACTTGAGGTGTCAGCTTCTGGTCTGCACAAAACCAGGTGGAGATTGATAGGGATGGCTCTGGTCTCCACAAAACCAGCTTTCCAAAACTTGAGGTGTCAGCTTCTGGTCTGCACAAAACCAGGTGGAGATTGATAGGGATGGCTCTGGTCTCCACAAAACCAGCTTTCCAAAACTTGAGGTGTCAGCTTCTGGTCTGCACAAAACCAGGTGGAGATTGACAGGGATGGCTCTGGTCTCCACAAAACCAGCTTTCCAAAACTTGAGGTGTCAGCTTCTGTCTGCACATAACCAGGTGGAGATTGATAGGGATGGCTCTGGTCTCCACAAAACCAGCTTTCCAAAACCTGAGGTGTCAGCTTCTGGTCTGCACAAAACCAGGTGGAGATTGATAGGGATGGCTCTGGTCTCCACAGAACCAGCTTTCCAAAACTTGAGGTGTCAGCTTCTGTCTGCACACAACCAGGTGGAGATTGATAGGGATGGCTCTGGTCTCCACAAAACCAGCTCACTGCGAGAGGAGATTCTGGCCTTCACCAGGGAAATGGAGATGTCCCTAATGATTTGCTTTGAAATTGCTTGAGGATTGAGAGCAAAGTGATTTAGCTTTAGTCAGAATTTAGCTTTAGAATGGGAGAAGAATGCATGCAGGTGGGCCCTCGACTGGTCCTTATATTTATAGCATTTATAAGATTCAATTCAACCTTTTACAGATCCATTCAACTCTTTACAGATCTAACTCATCACAACCCTTGTTATGAAAAAAAAAAAAAAAAATCTTTCCTGTTACCCTTTGGATGGCAAGGAAAGTGAAAACAACCCGTTAGTTAAATACAAGTTATTTATTTGGGAATTCAAGTGCATAGTTGAGGTTTACTACCACAATTTCAATGTAAAATGGAAAGATTCAGTTTTGAAGACATTCCCCCATGAACAAGTCTATTTGGAAAAAGTTTATCTCCGTAGTTGTTGTTGGATAGGCTACTCAATCCTCATGATTGATTGCCTACTCCCGATTCCTTGAAAAATAGGTACTTATTATATTCTTATATCAATCGAAACTTTAGACCAATAACTACGTATTCATACTTTAGTCGCCAACTAATCGTAAGATTTTAGAAATGCCGAATCTCCTCCATCAGGCGAACCTTTTACATTACGAATTCGTTGTATATCGTCAAAGCACTGAGTAGTTTCTTAATTGAAACGAAATATTATAAAACTTGAACATTACATATTTAGATTTAGTGGAGTTTCACACATTTCAAGTGTTTTCTCCGTTTTTCGTGATTTTTGGAACACGAGTTGTACGTGTTAACCCATTGTTGTAGGGATGGGTTCGATTAATCGAAGTAGTCGATTAATTGCTCAAATACTCGATGTCCACTGGGTACTGTTAATCGGGTAATCGATTAATTTGTAACGATTATTCTCTCCTACACGTTATCAATTATAATGATTAGTTAGGTTGTTTTTGTTAGTACTTACCTACTTACCCTGTTACGTCATTTTTTACCGGGGTTCTTACCTTCGGCACCCGTCGACGGCAGAAATTGGCTTTTACTTTCTGCACCCGAATTACCTTGGGCACCCCACCTCTGCTAAAAGTGAACTGATACCTTGGGCACCCAAGTTGTGTTGGGCACCTACCATGGGTTCGTAGATTAGTTACAACAGGAACTAGTCTAAAGCTTGGTTCACATAGGTGCGTAATGTCCGTAATCCGTAGTGCGTAATTGGATGCTATTGGCTGTAGCCAATTGAGGGGGCGGGACTGATCTTTGCAGATGTCGACTTTTGGAGCTGAGTGTATCGTTTTGAAAAATTGGATATTTGCCACGCTTTCGATCTCGCGGTCGTGAGCTTTCCTGGAGTGGGGGGGGGACAAATTGAATCAGTCGTGGGTCGTGGACAGTTAACACGATCACGACTCAGTTTATCCCTTGAAGCCAACATGGACGAGGCACTTGTCGAAGGTTGTGCGTTATTAAGTTCGCTTTTAAGTGGTATATTGGCCGATAAATTGAGGATGAAGAAACGGAAGAAGAAGCGTTATTGGGTCCGGAAGTGGATTCTCGAAAGAAGAAATCTGGGGGCACACCATTTGGCGGAAGTTGAGCTGAAACACTACCCTGCAGATTTTAAAAATTTGCTGCGAATGACTGCAGATCAGTTTGATTTTCTCCTAAAATGCGTTTCCCCTCACATTTCGAAATCAGACACCAACATGAGACAAGCACTGCCCGCTAAATTAAAACTGCTGTAGACAGGGGAAAACACCGAAGACTTTTGAAGGCTGTCTTGTGCTTCTTCGATATTTCTCCCTTCTTTCTTGCATTCGTTACCTGTTACTATTCTGCACCATTATTAACCTACTTCAAATCGTCCAAATACCACAAGGAGAAGGTCTCTCAACTTGAGGGTCATGGGACGATTTTTTGAGAAAAAGTTTAAACACCTTTAATGGTTTAATTTTGCACCACTGTCTGCCTCTTTTGGTTAATTAATTTCAATAATGAACCTTTGGAATCGACCAAGAAAAAAATTGTTTAACACCCCCTCAAAATTTGTTGGTTTACGTTTCAAGGTACGTAGAATCCAAAAATCGACTCCTTCAAAACCCTGGAGTATATGTTTTGTGTGCCAAAGAGTACTATCAGCAACTTCTCGCTCCCAACCAGGCGTGACTTCGCCTGAAAATCAAACACGTTTGATTCTGAGAGCGAGCGGTCGTGGACTGAGCACGATTCGGATGACATCAGAGGCAAACTCACGACCAGTCGTTCAGACGGAGGCAATTCCACGAAGTCGAGGCCCACGCTAGCGTGCCACGGCCCGTGAGAACGCCGTGGATGAAATTAGCTTTATGGATGAAATTCGATAAACTTCGGCAAAATTCGGAACAACCTCTCGTCGTTTGTTCACATCACGGAGTCGTTTATTGACAAAACAACCAGAATCAGTTGTTTTGGTTTGGAAACAATTCTGCGCAGAACGTACTGCGCGCTTCTGCGTAACCGAGTAATCATTCAGCCATGAGAACGCTCTTTTCTGCATTACGGAACACCCCCACTTCTCTTTTTACGCATTACGGACTTTACGCACCTCTGTGAACCCAGCTTAAGTGTTATTCGTGTTAGCCATACATTTTTGGAACATTTGCGAGCTATTAGCGTTATCCAGAGGACACCACGAGGAGGTTGCTCACGTTGTCCCCCAATATCAGTGACGTATGTCACCTCGTCAAATTATATTAAAGAATGAAGAAAAGGAAAACCCAAGTCTTACTAAAAAATCACAAAGTAAGTGAGTTATTCATTTACTACGAAGACATAATGTATAATGTTCAATTTCTCCCTTGCGAGGGAAAAACATTAAATCATGTTTAATGTTTTTCCCTCGCAAGGGAGAAACTCAGCTGATCAGTGACCACTCAGGCGCCTTCAGCATTCTCCATTGACCCTGCTTCTCAAATTTCAGCTTCCTGCGTTCAACAGGAGAGAAAATGGCTTTGGAGCTCACTCAGCTGATCAGTCACCCTTCAGGCGCCTTCAGCATTCTCCATTGACCCTGCCTCTCAAATTTCAGCTTTCTGCGTTCAACAGGAGAGAAAATGGCCTTGGAGGTCACTCAGCTGATCAGTGACCACTCAGGCGCCTTCAGCATTCTCCATTGACCCTGCTTCTCAAATTTTAGCTTCCTGCGTTCAACAGGAGAGAAAATGGCCTTGGAGCTCACTCAGCCGATCAGTGACCACTCAGGCGCCTTCAGCATTCTCCATTGACCCTGCCTCTCAAATTTCACCTTCCTGCGTTGAATAGGAGAGAAAAAAGTCTGCCAAGTTGGGTGGGCAGTATAGCTTCCTCACTCATTGTAACATGGACGTATAGAATCAGTTGGCGAAAAAATTATGATTCAAAGAGTTATTGAATACCAAAATATTAGCGGTCCACCGTCTAGGACCTAACCCACACAATCCCTGAAAATTTCATCGAAATCGGTTGAATAGTTGCGGAGTTTTGGTTGTAACAATAAATTTAAAGTTCGCGCATGCGCAGCGGCTATTGCTTGACCAATTTGATTGAAACTTATAGGGTGTCTCTTAGAAGTTAGTCCCTAACTAACCTCCAAATTTGAGCAAAATCGGTTCATTAGAAACCGAGAAACCGAGGTCCCAGGAAATTCACGTTTGCGCATGCGCACTCGCTCCTATTGGTCCGAAGGTGCTGAAATTTATAGGGGACCGTCTAGGACCTAACCCGCACAATCCCTGAAAATTTCATCAAAATCGGACCACAGGTTAGTATAGTTTTGCCCGTTGCAAATTTGCGTGTCGGAATTCACAGAATGACCCCCAGCCCTAAAACATTAAACATGTTAAAAATTACTCATTGAAGTATGGCTGGAGTTTGCCGGACACCTTTTGCACTCATTTCTATGAGGTGATATCGCCGTTTGTTTTTCTGTTGATGTACTTCTGTACCAATTTTTGTCCCTTCGTCCTTCCTGGCTTGGGCTGCCTTGTGTCACCTCTTTCAAGGGGGTTCACCTCTGCCTGAATTTCGAGGAGTTCCTCCACAAACTGGTAGATGGATGTTTTGTTCCAAAGACCTGATTGAATCGTGAATGAAACGATTCACAGGCATTCGTTGTCTGGGTAAGATCTGCAGATTCCCTGGGTGCTTCGGCTTGATGATACAACACTTCGGTGTTGTATCATCAAAAATTAATCGAGGGATTAAATCGATTTAAAATTAATTAATTAAGGGATCAATCTCCTATTATTCCGATTATGAATTGGAGCTCCTACCACATGAGCTAAGGAAGCGAATGGACAGAAATGCGAAGAGGTCGCTGATCACATCTCTCCCCCCCCGTTAGGAAATCCTAGGTACTCCGTTTTCTAGTCAGGGAGGCTGCTTTGGCCGGCGTTTTACAACCCAGTGAGTACGCGTATTTTTGACTGGTTTTGGAGTTTTTTGTTATTGTTCCTTATTGACGGGGCAGGGGATCTGCTGACCTCAAAGTTTGTCCGAATAGGCAGTGGCTTGACTCGTGTCTTGGGAGGGAGTGGTTTTGATGACCTAATCTTAATGAATTATTGTTTCTCTGAGAAATGCTGAGGAGACCATTTGGGTCCGGTACAACTGCGCCATACTGTTGTATCATCAAAAATTAACTACCCTCGACTGGGGATCGATCTCCTATCATTCCGATTCTGAATCAGAGCTCCTACCACATGAGCTAAGGAAGCGAATGGACAGAAATGCGAAGAGGTCGCTGATCACAACAGAAGGTAAAAGATCGACAGCAGGCTCCTTTCAATTCTGATGGCTTCTGGGTGTCCAACGTAAACAAGCCCCCCCCCCTCCCCACCTTTCACTCCCTCATGTCTCGTTTTGGTGAGCTGGGTGCCGAACGTAGGTCCCCCTTTTTACCTATCATTCCTATTACACCACATTGTAAAATAATCCAACAAAACCAGCTATCATATTGGAAACTGATGGCAGAAACTTTCCCTGAGGTTTCTAAAGTTCCCTTGAAATATGTGCCTGTAATGGCTACCTTTCAGAAAGGTTTTTTCTGAAGCTGGCCAAAGTTCAAGGGAACAGAGGAACCAGGAATCGGCTTACCACGGACTTGGCCAACAAACTCCTTTTTCTGAAGGATATTGATGAATAATATTGGAGCATCATTGTACTCGTATTATTTCTTTTCGTTTTTAAATCTTTTCTTTCACTCTTACTTTGGTTGTAATTTTAAATTTAATAATTTTTACGTTGATTTTGTCGTTTTAATTGCACTTACCCAATTTATCCCAATCTTTTTTATATAATCGATTATTAATCGATCAATCGATATTCAAGAGCTCGATTAATCGGTGAATCGATTAATTCATTTGAAATAATCGTTGATTTCATTAATCGATTATTCGTTGGTTGATACCCATCCCTACATTTTTGAGCTATATTATTGAATGATGTATTTATCCTGAATTATTAGTTTAATTGTTAATACGATTTCGAGAGTAAATTATTCGTATTACATGCTTAGGTATTTTCTTCCCGCACTTTTGAATCAAGAGCACATCGAAATTAGCAACCTACGATACTGAATAGGTAACAAATATTTGCATTATATGAAGTAATTCTGTAGTTGAAGGTTGATACGGGTTGTGATTCTTTATTCCAAAGTTATTTCGAGGTAGTACGAGCTTTTTACGTCAGATGCAGGGTGCGGCAGAGCCGATTGACGAGTTTGAAAGAGCTGTACAAAAAATATTGTAAAAAGTGGAGAAAAACTGTTTTATTTATTCCAATCAGTAGGAAATATAGTTTTGTACTCTGAAAATAAGTTTTTGAAAAAGATATCGATGTATCGATTTCGGAAGTTTTTGTCCACTTCTTGGCATACAGTGAGCAGTATGGCCCGGATATGGTGTTGTGGCAGTGGGGACGATGTTGAAAGACCTTAAAGGGGTAGCCCGTGTTCGAGGTGTGTGCGCTGTAGCACTATCATCCTGGAATCAGATGTCACCTAAAATGTGTAATTCAGGCTGTAGGAAAGTTTCCAACAACGAAATATGCTGGGAAGTAACTGTGACCTTTTACTCCTCGAAAAAGTAAGGGCCGATGACTCTGAATTGAGACAGCACTACAAACTGACTAGGTGAGTGGAGTGGTCTTTCATGGAGTTGTCAATTAGGTACTAACTGCAGCCCAGTACTGGTAATTTTGCAACTGAAATCAAATAACGAATATTAGAAAAAATCTGGGCCAAAACAACAACAATGGCCAAAGTGGACTACATTAGAGTATCACTGCTGATAGCTTCCATCTAAAGCGGGCTTCACATGGGGTGGAATGGATGTCCAAGACGAAAAAAGCAGTGGAGCGGGAATGGTCAATAAATTTCTGCTGCCGATCACTCTGACAATATGGCGGCCACCATCCTCAACTGTTGTCCAAACATCCAATCAGGTTGCGTTCTTTCCTTCTGCTTTCTGCGTTCTTTCTGCCCCATCTGAAGCTTGCTTCAATTGGAGCAGAATGAACTCAGAAACCGGAAAAAGCAGTTGAGGGGTAGTAAGGAAAGTGTGTTCACATGGGGGGTGAAGAGAATCGAGTATATTCCGGTACATTTCATGGGAAAAGTTATTCCGAATGCTAATGAAGCCAAATACCTAGGCATGACACTAGACGCCAAACTTAGATGGAAAGCCCATGTCGAAAAAAAGAAGGAAGAACTCCTTCTAAAATTCAGAAAAATGCATTGACTGCAAAAATGCATTGGGAGACGGTCGAAGTTGTCAATCCAGAACAAGCTTACATTGTATAACCAAGTCCTTAAACCAGTCCGGACATACGGCTCAGCTTTGGGGCTGTACGGCTCAGTCAAATCGAGACATCATCCAAAGATTCCAGAAGAATGTGCTAAGAACGGTGGTCAATGCACCATGGTACTTTCGAAACGAACGTCTCCATCATGAGCTTCGGATCGAAACAATAAACGATGCTATAAAGCGACAAGCTGTGAGACACCTACAGCGGCTAAGATGTCACATCAACGAGGAAGCTGTCCAACTCCTTGATACAAGTGACATCATCAGAAGATTGAAGCGAACCAAACCACTTGACCTTGCTTACTTGTGAAGCAGTGAAGTGAAACATCCACCATAATCAACAAAACTCAGTGATGTATCTTCGTTTTGAATATATGTCCATATTTTGAAATTAATATTGTTAATAAGTTATACTTGGTGCAATAAAGAATATTGGAAAAAAAACATGGGGGGTTTGAGTGGTAGATGGAATGGACGAATGTTTTATCCAGCGCATGCGTAAAGCTTGACAGATTTGCTGACTCGATGGAAACATTATGGAAATTTCAACTGCACGACTGCTCTATCAAAATGGCGGTGACCATACTAAGATGCTGTCCAAATAACTAATCAGATTGCATTCCATCCTTCCGCTTTTGTTTCACCCCATGTGAAGCCTGCTTTAAGGTGGCTTTACATGGGAAGCAGGAAAGCAGAAAATGGAAAGATGGAGCGAAGGGAAAAACAGTGGAGGGGTATTGTGGAAACTGTGTTCACATGGGCTGTATCAGTAGTAGACAGAATCATGTAAACAGTGTTTACATGGGGGGTTTCATGGAATAGATGAAGCAATATTGGATTGTGGTCGACTCTTGAATGTTTCTATCTGGCGCATGCGCAGAGCTCAACAGAAACGGTATGGAAATTTCTACCTCGTGAGCACTCAAAAAGCAAAATGGCCGCCACCTCACTCAACTATTATCCAATTAACAGCTGCTAATGCAAAGACGCTGATTGTGTGAACTATCTCTCCAGAGGAGTGCATCCTTCACTGCTTGCAGTAGAGGGGGAGACCCCAAGGCCTCGCCTCAGGACTCCTCAACCTACTTCCATTTGGAAGGATGGGTGACAATCAGAAGAGAGTTCCTAGTAGGGTCGATACGGCTCTGCCAGAACTGAATCGTCCGCCATGTTTTCAATACGGCGCACCGGATTGCCTCCGAGTGACGTATTCTGCCGTAATGTTGCAGCGCCGGATCGGATATGGCGCCAGATTGAGAGTGTGTGTGTGTAATACGTCACGCCGTATCTAAGCTGAACCAAAGCCACTAGGAACTCTCCAGTAGAGAGTTCCTAATAGGGTTGATACGGCGCCGCCAGAACTGGATCGTCCGCCATGTTTTCACTACGGCGCACCCGATTGCCTCCGAGTGACGTATTCTGCCGTAATGTTACAGTGCCAGATCGAGAGTGTGTGTGTAATATGTCACGCCGTATCTAAGCTAAACCAAAGCCACTAGGAACTTTCCATTGTCCAAACAACTAATATCATTGTGTTCCGTCCTTCCATCTTTCCATGTTCTTGCTCCATATGAATCTAGCTCTAGAGATATTGTTTTCAAAACTTGAGTACACAAATTGTATTTCCTACCAATTCAAACAAATAAAACAGTTTTCTCCAAATTTTACCTTTTTTATAACACTTTCAAGCTCGTCAAATGGGCTCTACCGCACCCCTGTACTTTCGGGATTCCCCCGAAATTTTACTACAAGCTCTCAGATAAACTATGTTTCGTTGTACTTGCTTGATTCTTCAATCTACTTTTCAATACACTATCAATCAGGGTGTTCTTACAAAAATTTGGATTTTTCCGAAACTTAGAATTGTAGATACGACGATCCAAGGTCTTAAACCTGTTGTAGTCTACCGTATTTTCATATTTCCCACATCAGCTAACTTATTCAAAGGATGTGTTGAACAAATTATTACAACCGCAGGTCCAGAAAAAGACTTGCAATTTTTAAATGTTTCATCAATTTTGAGTTTCTCTTTTTAGACAATTTTTCGTCAAATGAGCCTCCTCATATCACAAAAGAGTCAAAGTGCACTTTTTTGACCAAACTGTTCTTCGTTCGGTAAAATTAGGCCCAACACTGCTGGATTGGGGAATAGAGCGTTGGCTGACCATTTGCTTGGCTGGGTATGAGCGGGTCGCTTGTCGTGGAGCGTTGTCTATGAATTCCGCCCTAAGTCCCTTTTGAATCTCAGCTCCTGAATCCAAAGATTCAGTGATTGGAAACGGATTTTTTGGCTGGAAATTTTCGTTGAAATTCAGTTTGCGATGGATTTTAGATTTTGTTGGTCATGGAAGGTAAAATCAAACCCAAATTTGGCGAATGGCTCAATCGCTTCGATCTTGGGTTCGAATCTCGGCTTAATAGAGAGTTACAGCAACATTTGGAACCGTTCAGACGTGAGAGCTGCTAGGGCGAGCATCGAGTGGATGCTAACTGTCCGACGTGAGTATCACATCAATGACGTAAGGCTCACATGATTGATGTTGCTTTAGATTTTTCAACACTCCATAGGTAACGTCAACTCAATCCGCGGTTTTTGTTTTTGTTGAACTGATAAAGGAAAACAGGAAGGAAAATATAAGGAAATCTATGAAGTACGCTCGTTTGTTACCCAAAATAATCGTAAAAGTATAAATAAATAAATGCAAAATGAATGTGAGCACCTAATCGTGCATTTCAGTTCATCCCCTTGTCTGAGGAGTTGATGACAGACAACCAAATTCAACGAGATTGGTAGTTTATGATCGACCTCGAACTAATCAATCTTTTCGTATTATATTTTAATATTACCTTTTCGAAGTAAAATAAATACGAAGTCGGTCAAAAAGGTAGAGGAAACTTGCCTTCAATGAGGAAGAAATTGAAATCGATCGTTCAACTGATGTCATCGAAATAAAAACGGAGTTGAGTGGGATGTTTCTATTTCCACGAAAATAATGAGTTACAAGTTAAATCGATTTCAACGGTTAGGTCATCATCAGTAACAAACAATAACTGAAGGTACATCACAAAGAGCATAGCTTATATAGTCACAAGTGAAAGGAAGCTTGAATCCCATTGGTCGAGAAAGTGAAAGTCATACCCATTCTCCTTTCATTTATCTGATTGGGTATGACTTTCACTTTCTCGACAAATGGGATTCAAGCTCCCTTTCACTTGTGACTATATAAGCTATGCTCTTTGTGATGTACCTTCAGTTATTGTTTGTTACTGATGATGACCTAACCGTCAAAATCGATTTAACTTGTAACTCATTATTTTCGTGGAAATAGACAACATCCCACTCAACTCCGTTTTTATTAAAATGGTTTTCCACAATCTCATCGCGAGTGATTTTATTCGTGATGTCATCGAGATCGAACATCCGCCATCCACACTTCAGACGCCGCAACAGACCAAAATGTATAAGGGAGCAATATTCACTTCTAGCGAAATGTATAAGGGATCAATTTTTCAATCTTCAATTCACTTTACCGCGACCCCAAAGATGAAGAACTCGCAAAGATTCACCAAAACTCTTCAAAATGAAAGAAACAGACTGATCAGCTGATTGATGGCGGCCATTAGCTCAGCCACAAAAACAAGGAGTTGACCTTGTAGGTTATCTCTCACCGAAAACGCGACTCTCACGACAAAAACACGAGAGGGCCAAGTCAACCGTCTTCTGTGAGCCTCACATCATGCGCGAGACTCGCGTTTTTTGTACGTATCTTGGCCCGCTGTAACTCTCTAATGTTTTGAGGAGATTCGACTTCTAGTGATGAGGAATCATCAAAAACTAACCGCTTCCTTGCTTTCAACATTGCCTTTCATTCAAAAAGATACTTTGTCCCCACGTTGTCCCAGCTTGACCCCTAAAACCAGCAGAGCTTTCCTCCTTTTCCAAAAATGCATGCTTCGTAATTTCTTCCAAGTCGTTCTAGGTCCCACATTTCAAACGTATAAGGTGGGGAGTTTTGGGCGAATACCTACAAATCTCGTACTGAAACGGGTATTTGCCCGATTCTTCCCTTGTTAAAATGTGATTACCTTACACAGAATTTTTAAAAATACGAATAAAGTTGTAGGGACCAACGTTTTCTTGGCTTCTTGATGAAACACGTTCATTTGGTGCTTTAAAACTTGAACGGTCACTATTAGATGTTACGATCTATCGTAATATTATCGCTCATACCAGTATAATTATTATATTCAAACTGAATTCTTTTTTACTCGTATTCTCGATACATTTCTTGTAGGGATTAGGAGCATCTAGGGAAAGAGAGTGGTGGAACGGCCCGAGCGCTATCTAGCGACGATTAGATGAACCTTCTCTTCTTTTTTGACAAGATGCACCTCTGTTGGTCGACTGGTGGTAATCTGTAGACCTTAGACCCTGCCTTATCTATAGGAAACCAGAAATTTGTCAATGAAAAAGGCAATCAAATCTGTTTGAGGCATCAATAAGAAAGGCATTCAGTCAGAAATGAAAATTGAGCGCCCTGTGTTGATGTCAGCATTGACAGCGTTACCCTACTTCCCTTGAGTTACTTCGGTAACTGCATGAATTTCCATAGCACTACGCTGGAATTTACTTCGTTTTGTTCCAAACCCTGAAGTAGATTCCCACTAAATATCATGAGAATTATTACTCGTCCCCACTCCTAAAAACGGTTTTTGAATTTATTATTCCGCAATTAGTAGTAAATCATTATAATTGTAAGTATTGAATTAATCAATATAGTCATTTTATTCTTGTTAGTACCTATCGTTAAGGTCTTCTAGCGTTATCCCGGCGAATTTGTCGACCGGCGTTTCCTGTTTTTATTGAAGTGGTTTGCAAACCGCACATGAGATGAATTTATCGAGTTGATCGCATGATCGGCAGGATTTCACGTGTATTATTCAAATATTTCATTGTGTACCTAAATAATATATTCGTTTATACATTTACCGTGTCGTTCATATAAATAAACTCAGTTACTACTGGGTTTACTTCCTTCCCTAATTGCAACCGAAACGCTGTAAATATAAATGTTGTGTTTGCGTGTATTCGAGTGAGGGCGATGGTCCTCTCAATGCGCTGATTTGTGAACTAGCCTGAACCCTACTCAACAGAGAGATTGTTTCCTAAGCCTACAGCTTTGGCACTAGATCCGTGGCGCCTTGCGGCTGACCGTCCAGATAAGTGCTTGAAATATCTATCCACAATTTTAGGCGTCTGGACCCAGACTGACCGGCGGGAAGCGGAGCATTTACCTAATGAAGCCTCTGGAGAGGTCCCTAAGGGGAGATAGAGGTTCGGCGCCTTTATGGGGTAAACTGTTCCCTATGCGGAACTGGGCCGTAGGTAAGGTGAAGGCAAGAAATAATGAGTCTGATTGACTAGGTTCGAATGGATGTAGGAAGACCCCTGAGTGCGGCTTTTATTATAAAAGAGAGTATATAATACTCTAGCTATTATGGAGAGGGGAGAGTGGAAAAGAGGTGACGTCAAATGACGTGTTCTTTCCCTTCCTCGCCTCATCCGTGTTGGTGATGACTCAAGCCACTCAGGGGTTTTCCTACCCTTACTTTATTGGAGAACAAACGAACATAGATGTATGACATTACAATATAACACATGTAGCACGTAGCTTTCTCCATCCATAACACGACTGTATAGATGATAACCAAAACTTCAATCTCCAAGTACCTACCACTTATCTCCAAATTTTGATAATAATCAGATGATTACGACATTCAACGGGGACCACGGCTTTCGTGGTGGCTTCGGGACAAGGGAGGCTCTATTTAGTTTCAATGTTTTATCCCAGAGGTGCCGAGACATGTCAATCGACTTCTACGCTTGCTATCTGGATTATGAGAAGGCGTTTGATTGGGTGCAACATGGAAAAATAATGAGGAATCTGGCAGACCTTGGAATAGATGGTAAAGATCTGCATGCAGCAACTCTGTATTTCCAGTAAGAGGCCAATGTTCGTTTGGGTAGCAGAAGCCCTCGCAGCATTAAGATTCTTAGGGGTGTTCGGCAGGGTTGTATTTTATCGCCTCTTATAGGTTTGTTCCAAGCGAGCTGAACTCATTCGGCGCAGTGGCCACGCGCAGGGATGGGGGCAGGTGAAATGTGTACCAAGCGGTCAAGTTCATGTACCTAACTTTTACTTTCTACTCGGACTATACACTGAACCATGTTCCAAGCCCGATGGGTTCATGAAATTTCTGCAACGAGTTCACGAAAATTCCAAACTATCTGAGAAGGAGGTGCAGCTTTAGGTTCGGGAGCAGAAATAAAAATCCATTTTTGTTTTTGGCGCAAAATTGAAGTTATTTGTTCTAAATCGTTGTTGTTCGTTCCAAGCGTTTTGTTCTGATTTTTTCTCTCCAATTTTTTTCATTTTGAAAGTGTGGAACTCGACGAGAATAATGGATGTGAATAATTAAATTTAGAATAATGTTTAGAATAATGGATGTGAATAATTAAATTTATTCGATTTATAATTCGATGAGGATAGCCTTCCACTGGAACAAATCCTCAGGACAGAAGAGGAAATTGCTGTTGTGGTTGACGACCGGATTTGTAATAAAAATGAAGATTAATTGAAAATAGTACTATTATACGACCATGTCCAATTTATAGAGCATTTTAGGGTATCTAAAAAGATCGCTCAGAAAATCGCGGAGGGGATCAACCTTCGGAGTTCTACCACTCTGATACCGGGCCGTTTGCTTTCAATTGAGCAAGTACGTACATTTTAGCGAATTATTTAAGGTATTTTTATTCATCAAGTGAATAATTTAGACAATTATTTAGTAGAGATTTGCCTGGGTTTAAATTTCAAAAATGCCCGAAAACACACTTAAAACTCAATAGACCATACGGTCCAAAATAACCCGTCCACATTTGCCAAGCAATGGTCCAAAAAATCGAAGATTGGCATGTACCATAATTTGGAGTGTCATTTTCCAGGTATTTAACCACGCTGGGTCGAATGTGAGCGGTCTCACATCACCAGCACTAGTAAAGCACTCGCACCTGAAATCGCCTCGCATGGAACAAACCTGCTTTTTGTGCAAGCCAGTTTGCGCAAATGGCTTGAGCGTGTAGACCCACCTTAAACCTACCTTAAAACCAAAACTGTTCCACGATGAAGTATCTACCATACAGTAGGAATGCAAGTAGCTCTTATTTGAACATTCACATGTGGAAGAAGGTACTTGATTATTCATTAGTACTTGCTCCATCCTTGTTTATTCCTTCCAACTTTATCCTCAACAAATTGGCGAAACTCTCCGGGAAGGCTGGGCTGAGAACTGAGAGGAGAGCGTAGGGGGTGTCGAAGTAGGTGTCGGCCTCGCTTTCTTCTATCGTGTCGTGCCTGAAATTAACTTGAAATAATTAACTTTTTGAATGCACATAGTGGTAATTTCGTTCAAACAGGTACATCCTAAAAACTCAATATGACCTGCACAAGTACCCAGATGTCCTCAGCAACGAGTACGGTATCGATACTTTTCTTTCAATATCATGAATTTGGGTATCGATACTTTTTGTTCTTTACGAGTATTTACTGGTATGGAACAAAAGTTCAGGTATCGGCCCTGGCATCAAAAAAAGTCTGCCAAGTGGGTGAGGCACATAGCTTCCTCGTATCCATAACCCGATTGTATAATGATCCGATGCATAGTAGTTAATCTCAAAACACCAATCTCTAAGTACCTTCCACTACCCTCATAGGGGACCATCTACACGCCAATCTGGACAATCCTAGAAAAGTTCATCAAATTCGGATGAAAAATGTACCTAAGTGAGTAGATGTACGTGAAATTCGAACCCGGGACCCCTGGGGGATAATTCTATGCGCTACCTCTGAGCTATTGAGGCCTAGTGATCAATAAATAGGATTTGAGATTCTCACAGGGGACCATCCCTCTATGAAAAACCATTCTCTATGATTTTCATAGGGGACCATCTAAACACTACTCAGCAACATTTAATAGCGTTAAATTTCCAGTGTAAAGCCAAAATCTTTTAGCAATAAGCTATTTCTAAAAAATCAAGCTAAAAGCAAACTTCAATTTTTTTCGAAATATGACTCTTTTTAAATCGAAGTTTTCGCTCTGAATCCCTAGCTACTTCGATGTTCAAATTGTCAGCTTTCCAACGGTCTATTTTTCTTTTTAAAATTCAAATTGGTATAGAAAATCAAGTTTGAGTGCAAGAAAACCTGAGTTTTACTAGAAAATACAATGTTTTACGTGGTGTAAAGTCCCCCTCAATCTCGAGATGACTTTACGAGTTTGGTATCATTTCTATAATTTCCTATGTAACTTTTCACGCTGAATCCAATGGTGGTACTTGCGAATAATTCTGACTGCTAGAAAGTGGATTTTTTGAAGAAAACTTTCGTTTTTCGCTCATAAAATACGCATTATTCATCGATATGCAACATCTATCTCTTATCATAGCATATAGTAACACCTTTCTACTCAATAAATAAACATCAATCAGCTAGAAATTTGGGGCCTCAAGAAAGCGCGCCTGCTGTCGAACCGAGCACGCCATTCTGTACCAGCACTTCGTTCTTCTAAGCCAAACATGTACAGTAGATGACAAATTTAAGAAAAACTTGTCTCCAGTACTCTGTGACCCGACCACAAGAACTAACCTTTTGGCCACAGATCGGAATCCAGCAGAGGACAGCTCCACAGTGAACGGCTGACTTTCCAAAGTTGTGAGGTTCAGGTAGATGCGGCTGTTGGTAGACTGGAGAACGGGGGAAATAATTATTTCCTTGACGTGGGCTTGAACGTCGTGGATGACGGCTCGAGCTTCCTCTTCCCACATCATGTCAGGAGAGTCCCTGCAAGAATATTAGGGTGACGTCACTACTTGAGAATTCAAAATTCAAATTCAAAAGTTTTTTATTTGCAAATCCTAAAAATAGGCAGTACAAACGTCGATACAATTACAAATTTCAAGTTTAATTAGGGCAGTGTCGATCAAAAGTGGGTGAAGGGAGCGCAGGCAAGAGCCCCCCCCCCACCCGACCGGCCCCAGGCCCCACCCACCATGACGGCTTCCCGCATAAGGATACCCACGAGGGAAACGGCTGTCACGCCAGTGACCAGCCGCCCCCAACACAGGACATCCCCACGGATCCCATTCCCAACAGGGAAAAGAGAACAATACAGCCGCCCCCAGGACCGATAGGGCAACCACCGACCAACAGGAGAGGAGAACCCACCCATACACTCAATCATTCAATAAATACATTCACACCACTAATAATTAATTTTTAGAAATAACAAAAAATATCACCGATCAGGCACTTACCACTATATTAGACAGAGTACTTACAAAAAAATTCCTCTGCAAGACAATTAAAGTCAACTGAATCTAAATAAACCCTATTATTATTCATTCAATTCTTTTGAGTTGTCAATATTGTAAGCTCCAGGTCTAGTGATTAAATTGATTATTTAGCTGAGGGCTCTGATTTACTACTTGAATTTTAATACTAGATTTCTGTTGGAAACCAACCCAAAAATAGGTTGAGAGGCTATTCTGACATAAGTAAGGTAATATTCTAATAAAAATGAAATGAAGTTAAATTTAGATAATTACCTGGTAGGTGGTTGTAGCGGCTCGAAGGTACGTAATATTTTCTAAGATCAAATAAAACCTGAAGGGCCTAACTACTGTGAGATCACTGAGTGTGACTCGGTCTGAAGGACTTACGATGTTGTTCCTGAAGGGAATAATAAATGCACGATAAATGTGCAATGCACGAAATGAGTATAGTGCACGAAAGTGTAATTATGCACGAGGTGAAGCCAAGTGCACGAAACTTATAGCTGTGCACGAACCCTAAAGTTGTGCACGTTCAACCTGTCTGATTACGGAATTTAGGTAGATAAAAAGAAATGCAAAATTTACAACTAATAGGAACTTTAATGACTTTAAATGTTGCAAAGGTGACTCGAAACAAACATGTACATGTGAATTATATATGAAAATAAATTGCTTATAATCAAACAGGGCGTTATTATTTCTCCTCCTTTCCTGCTTTTAAATTTAGACAATATTCAATTACGATTTACAAGGTAAAATGGTTTGACTTTACTGACTGACTCTACTCGAAATGTTTATACCTTTTTAAAACGACTGACTTTACACAATTTTGAACACCTAACAATTGGCCAATTTAATTAGGTTTAGTTTTTGCACTCACATCGTCGGGGCCCGGAGGAAATCCTTGATGGTGTTGTGAAGAGAGCTTCGGGAGATCGTTCAACTGGATGCCGAGGACTTTCCAGCTGAGGACGACGAAGGGAACGGACTCAATCTAGACTCGTGGGTATCTGACTCGCTGCGGACTTGAAATTGAGGGGGAATCCACGATTGATAGCTTCAAGGGGTAACGATAAACGTTTAACTGAGAGTAAGGGGAGCGTGGTGATAGCGTCAAAGACAGAAGGGGTTATGGCCGCTACATTCCGATTTCATCCGAGGTGTCCCCACTCCTCTGCTCAAGGCGTCCAGTGGGCTGCTCGGGGCCGGCCGTCATTGGTGGAAAGTGACGTCAGTGTTGCGAGCGCCTCTGGCGGCGGGCGTCGCAGTTGGTGCCTGGTCGTCCGGGAGCGGGGACGGTATCCCCTCGACCCCCCCTTCTGTTGCTTTACCTTGTTGAGCGGCAGCTCACAATATACACATTACAAAAAGTTAAATCGACCATTGAATATTAAAAAAGTGACTAACTGAATACAGTTCAGCCTGTAAAAGTTTCATTTTCAGCATCCACGTAAATGGTTTCTCTGAGAGGTTGCGGATATCGGTGGGTAAAGCATTAAATAATCTTGATCCGGTCTGGTAGGGATCACATCGCTGGACCACGCTGAGGAGGGTAAACGGTATAACAATATCTTTGCCAGTTCTTGTAGGGTACCGATGAGAGCTTGACATGAGGTGAGGCACATACCTACCTATGTACTAAAGGGGATTGCTCCTTATAACGAACTACAGCCAAAAATTGTGCAGGCCCGAAGGGAAACTGCTCCGTTGATAGCAGCAACAGGATGGGAAGTGGCATCATTCTACGCTTTATTTGATTCCTTTCAACTTTTCTATAAGACAAGAGTAGGTGGGATTCTACTATTTAGTGTTCAGAGAGGTTCATGGAGGATGAAAGGGGGAAAAATGGATTTTGAGAGGTTTACTATTAACATTTTTTAGTAAGGCTTAGTAAAATAATGGTGATAGGTAATTGGATATTTAGAATTACCGTTTAACCCTTTAGGGACTAGCGACGGATATATCCGTCAGCATCAATCTGCTCTGTAGGCCCAGCAACGGATATATAGCATTTCCGAATTGAGTTAAACCTTTTCCATTTAGATTTAAACCTTTTCCATTTAGGTTTAAACCTTTTCCATTTGGATTTAAACCTTTTCCATTTAGATTTAAACCTTTTCCATTTAGATTTAAACCTTTTCCATTTGGATTTAAACCTTTTCCATTTAGATTTAAACCTTTTCCATTTGGAATCTAAATGGAAAAGGTTTAAATCCAAATGGAAAAGGTTTAAATCCAAATGGAAAAGGTTTAAATCTAAATGGAAAAGGTTTAAATCTAAATGGAAAAGGTTTAAATCCAAATGGAAAAGGTTTAACTCAATTCGGAAATGCTATATCCGTCAGCCCCAATCTACTCAGGAGGCCTAGCGACGTATATATCCGTCGCCTGTTTTTTCTACAAGAATGTGTCTCTTTCTAACCTCTCCTGCTATCTATTGGATTTTTGTTGTTACTACCACTATTCTGAATTGTTGTGTGACCGTTGTACCTCTTTTCCAACCCTCCCTTCCCCCCTTACCTCTTCAGCCCCCTTTCAAACGTGTGTCACCTGTAGATTTTAGTTGTGGCGCAGTTGTGATTGATGAATCGGGGTGTAGTTCGTTATCCGCCCCCATTTTGTTCTCTCTTTTGCAAGCACACCCGACCTCCTTTTTCAATTTTTGAGGAGTGTTCCGTAAACTAGATTTCATGTACTATATGAATAATATACCGCACTTATGTTTTCAAATACTCCAAGCAATGAAACTAGACATTGAAAAAAGTGGGGGGCGTATACCGAACTATTTCCCTAGAGAAAAAGTTCGATAACCGCCCTCACGACCGAATTGCATTGATTCGGCCTGGGACGTTTTCTTGGGAGAGATAACTGGTGAGGCAGAGAATAACTTTGATCGAAAGTTGAGTTAAGTTCATTCACACTTGTGCGAATTTTTGTGGAGGAGATGTGTGAAGTGGGCATAGATCCATTTGAGCATTTTTTGGACTGCATCAAGAATTTGTATGACCCAACCATAGAATACTTAATACAACACCACAATATGTGTCAGAAGTAATAATCATATTAATAAATGAATTATTTAAACCAAAAATGTTGTGTTTTCCATTATTAACTAGGTATGTGGGGGCGGATACCGAACTTTTTCACTAGAGAAATAGTTCGGTATTCGCCCCCACTTTTTTCAACGCCTAATTTCCCAATATTAACCAATCAAAAATTGTAATTCGTCACGATTGTGCTCAAGAAGATGAAATCTAGTTTACGGAACACTCCTCAAAAATTGAAAAAGGAGGTCGGGTGTGCTTGCAAAAGAGAGAACAAAATGGGGGCGGATAACGAACTACACCCGATGAATCGTTGGGCAATGTCCGAAAAACGTGTTTATGACGATAATGAGATTCGCGAAATTATTACGGATGGTCTTAGTGATGAGGAAGAAGAGTATGTAAAAGCTGAAGAAAGTGATGCATTTATAGAACCGGAGGAAGGTTTGCTTTTTGGTTTCTGTAAACTATAAACCTTCAATGCCTGTTTATATTTTAATGTTGACTTGTCATACCATCAAAAAATATATAAAGATTATTGTGTAAGAATTTGAAAGAAATTTGATAAAGCTGAGCTGAGAAATATAAGAAACTGCAATCGCAGCGCACCCGCCGATTTTGGCAAAATAATTCAGGCTAGGGGGGTCGGCGAGGCATGGGTGGCCAACGCGTGTCCCGTAAATCAGTCCCTAAAGGGTTAAATTCCTTCACGTACAACGTCTCTTAATATTTTGCTGAAAAATAGCAAATGAATAAACAAAAAATGTTGTTACCAACTTACATTACGTCCAGGATGGTAGTAAAATTTAGAATGCCGGCTTGCTGGCCATGGTACACTCGGTAGGTAGTTGATGGTAATAAATTGATTTATTAGGCTTCAAGCCCACATTCAGCCTGAATAAAAACAAGACTTTTCTCAATAAAAGACGATTAATTGACAGATCAGCAAGCAACGCAGCATCAGCACTGATAAGTTGATAACAGGTGGCCCCTTGTCAACAGTTGGATGGTGTTTGAGTAAAATTGTTCGCCTCGGAGATCAACCGAACTGTTCAACATGGAGGATGAATGAAGTCCTAGTAGGTACCTACAATCGGATCAACATTTTTTAAGGACTTGAACTTGACCTACTCTCAAATTTTCAAAACGCATTTTTTTGCCGGAGCACGAATAAAACGGAAAATTTGATATTGGGCCGGAAAGTGAATTTTCGTAGATTTCTTTCCTCCCCTCCTCTTGCTTCGAAAGTATGGATTTTCGTCTGCCATGTTGGTTTTTCATTCCCTGCCCGAAATCCTGAGTTTCCCGAGTGCTCGAAAACGCGTCCGATCGAGAAGAATCAGGAAATCCACGTTCACCTGGTTCGGTTCGTCCATTTCGTGCTTCCCTTCCCGGTCGTGAAAAATCGCCAAGAAAGTCGCCGCCTGTCAACCCCCGTGACGTCATGAAATAAGGTCAGATTTTTTACGAGTTTTTGCGTAGGTTGGTAGCTTGACAGGAAAAGCGGAGGGCAACTTGTAGCTGTGTAGAAGTAATACGTTTCTAGACAATCTGGTAAAAGGTTGTTATCCCCTCTTTCCACAAGGTGCAGGAGTTGTACTTCCAATAACGATCGTTTGCCCTTTAATTATAAATTTAACAATTTCTACTCTCGAATATGTTTGTAAAAATTGCTTAACATGCAGGAAGAGTGCAGCATATGGTGGACATGTTACGACTTCCATCGGGAGAAATTGAGTTTTTACAAGTTCATTTAGACGCTTTCTCCCAAGTGCATTTGTCGCCATTTTTGTTTAGGTTATGTCCGCAGTTCCAGTGTTATTTCATGTGAGCTACATTTTTGTCGAGTCGATGTTTTCTTTATTTTCGTTGATATTTCTTTAGTTTTCCGACATGAATTGCGTCCCTCCGGATTCGTCGAAACGAAGAAATCCTCCGAGATTCCAAGAACTTTCCATTTCCTCCTGAAATATGTTGCATAAGTTTCGAAAAGTCGCCACTCTACACTCACCCTGAAGTTCACAATCTTCCCTTCATTTTTACGACCGGAATTTCCCTCGGAATCAGTTCTGGTAATTTGATGAAATATGTTACCCTTACGTTTCCGAATTAATTTCATATTTGACGTTTTTGTTTTATTTGATGGTGAATTCGACCGTTCAGTTGCCAGTTTCGGGAAAGATCGAATGAAAAATTTTTGTATTGTAATTTTAGTGGATCACGAGAGGCCATTTCTGAGTTGGCTTTCTAACCCCTCCCACCATCTTGCTCATCCCCACTCTCTCGTCGTAATTATTATTGAATTTCCCTCGATCTCAGCCATTTCCAGATTAATAATTACTCAGTTCACCTTTTCAACTCCGCGTGGTATTATTTCAGGGACCCCGTCTTCGAGACCAGTTCCCGATACGCCAACCTGGGGTATTTTTTTCGTCCAGAAAAATAGATGTCTTTGTCCGGAGTTCCCCCACTCCTCCTCCAGCTGGGTAAGTACCCGTTATTTTGTTCAACACGAGTGGCAAGTCGAAGGTTTTTTATAAATACCCGTGACATCCCACGTTGATTATGAAACCATACATAGTCTACCCTCATTTGATGTAATTATGCACCTCCTACTCTACCTATGCTTAGGTATTTCAATACTGTTTACTTAGATATCACCGTACTCACGTTTGTTATTGCCTCATTAGAGCCTTCACGCCGAATTGCATGAATATCCCATCGTGTTATCAGTTAGAACGTATTGTTTACACCTGTTTGGTTGTGGTGAAGAGACATAACATGCCATGCGACGACCATGAAAAAAGCCATGTGCTTATTTTAAGTCCCCCAACGTTCGAAGGGCTGGGATCCGTTGGTTGGAATCATGTGACTTCTCACACCTACTAGTGACATGCTCAGCTTTGAGGCCGATTGTCATTTTTGAATTTACGAAACACATGCCTGCATTCCCGATACAAACTGATGGTTTAAAAAATAACACGATATTAATTTTTAACCCTCTTTCGTCCGCAAACAGACCTACTGGTGCAAAAAAATCTTTTCTTCGTTTTTCTCACCTATAGACCTCTACTTACTAATGATGTTTATGGAGAAAAAAATTCAAATTTTTCAAATTTTGAAGATTTTGGGGAAATGGGTACTGAGGTTCCCCTCGGCCGGTTTGCTGGAAAGTTGCTCGGATTAGAAAAGGGAACTGAGGTTCCCCTCAGCCGGCTTACGGAACGATGAAGCGGGAACCCTTTGGCCCAACTTACATGATTTTGACCAATTGAGGAATGCTTCAGATATCCACACATTTTTGACGACTAAAAACTTAAGCACTTAAATAGTTGGGGAAACAAATTAATAGAACCAATGGTTGGAGCTCAACTAGATCAATCAAATTTTTATTGTACAACTTTTGGAAAAAATTTCAAACTTGTATTAGAACATAATGGTAACTATATAGTTGTTTGTAGAGGAAACTAATCTCCATGAATTAAATTGTCCTCTTCTTCAACATCAGAGTCTTCTTATGGTTTAGGGATCATAGCTAATATTTTTTGACCTCGTGACTGAAACTGAAAAGAATAATAACGCCAGGGTAGGAAAACCGAAATAAAAGTCCAAATATTATTCAATATTCAAAGAAAAACAATTCTTAGTCCATTACCAAGGTTTATCATTAGAAATAATACACCAAAACAGGCATCAAGACCTCAACGAATGGAATAACCTGAACACCCTGTTCTGGCCAAGGGGAACTGGGGTTCCCCTTCCTAGTTTTATCCGTATATTGGAAACAGGAAGTGTATTCCGAATTCACTGTCATGGAAATCAAAGTTTATTATTCAATGCACCTCTGATAAAAGTTTGAAGTAAGAAATTCTACAGTAAATTGTAGAAAATAGACAATGAACTTACCACTTGCGGCTTCCGTGACGTGTTGGCACAACGACTGGGCCGGCACAGCTATGATTAGGGTTAACCAGTAAAGTTTTGGCTGTATCATTCGGAATTCGGCCATAATCCATCGAGAAGGTTTAGGCAGTCGTGTAGACACAAGAAAAATGTCACTGCATTCCATTGGAGTGGAGGAATAATTAACTAAAGTTAAGAGGAACTGAGGTTCCCCGCGGACGAAAGAGGGTTAAGTAGTTTTTTAATTTACGAAACACATGCCTGCATACCCGATGCAAACTGATGGTTTAAAAAATAAAACGATATTAGTTTTTAAATGTCAATCATTGCCTATCATAAACTATCCATCCCAGCACATGTCCTCTCAGCTCCATTATATTTTTAAATCTTCTCTGATGAATTTCTCATAGTTCTAATTCTACTTTGTGCCACCTGCTGCAAACCCATGCAAATGAGATAGTTGTGGCACTTGAGTTTCTATCGCAACTGCAAGCTTCTCAAAATTGAGTTCATTAGAAGTTAGATGAAGAAAACGTGAAAAAGTTAACCATGCTCTTCAATACCATTTACGATTCTGGGAAGCTGCCACTGGAATGGTTGCATTCTATTTTCATCACACTTCCCAAAAAAGCAAACCCCCAGTCATGTGAAGAGTACGTACCGTCTCATATGTTTAATGAGTCATGCTTTGAAAGTACTTTTGAGGGTGATCTTCCATAGAATTAATATGAAATGTGAGACTACTCCGAGTGCCGAGCAATTCGGTTTCCGCGGTGGCTTGGGTACCAGAGATGCGCTCTTCTGTGTGCAGCTGCTAATGCAGCGTTGCCGGGATGTGCAACAGGATCTTTTTGTTTGCTACATCGACTTCCAGCGTGCATTTGACAGCGTTAGGCATGGCCCACTTATGGAGTTGCTGGAGCGCCTTGGTCTGGACTCGAAGGATGTTCGCATCATTCGAAACCTATACAATGAGCAGTACGCGTCAGCTCTTGTTGAGGGTCATCAATCAAAAAGAATACCTATAAGTAAGGGCGTTCGCCAGGGATGTCTGCTCTCTCCTCAGCTGTTTAACCTCTACTCGGAGGCCATCTTTCAGGAAGCGTTGACCAACTGCGATGCCGGGATTAGGGTAAATGGCCGCCTGATCAATAATATACGGCATGCAGATGATACGGCTCTGATTGCGAGAAGTCAAGAGGAACCACAAGAACTAATCAACAGAGTGGAGATGGTAGGAGAGACGTATGGCATCAGAATAAACGTAAAAAAGACAAAATGAGGAATTTCACCGAATTCTGTTTGTATTTTTCCTGAATAGTTAATGGTGTGGGATAGATGAAAATCGGGCTGATTTCGGAAAATAAGTTTCCTATTATTTTTGGGGGACAATCAAAATTTTTGATTTCAAAACTAACCGGGAAAACGGACGTGAAGCGGGAACGCTCACTGATTGGGCTGTTCGGATCGCCGTTTCCTCCCAGTGTTGCCCATTGGGACGACGAAATCGTGTTTTCTAAGAGAAAAGTTATCAAACAAAAACAGGAGAAACCTAATTTTCCCCATCTTGCTTTTTCTATTTTTTTCTTGAGTTTTTCGATTTCGAACTTTACTGTTTCGTGAAATTTTGCATCTGGGGACTATAGATGTCTCGATCTCAGCGCTTCAAGCGGCCATAAATGAACTACCGTAGACTGGGGTGATAGTGATCAATTTCTACAGTTTTTCCTTGAAAACTACCAGTGTAATAATTCAAAAAAATCTGAAAAAAATAGTTTATATTCTCCCACATCTTACGAACAGTATCCTATATAAAACTTTGAAATTTTGTTCAATTAAGCTCATTAAAAAAAATTAAATTGATCAGTATCACTCCCCACATAGGGGGTGATAGTGATCACTAATTTAAAATCGAACTTAAACGAATTAAAAACAATTAAAAATCGAACTTAAACGATTAAAAATTGTTTTTTAGTACCCTGAGGTAAAAAAAAACCACTAGCAACTCATTTCAGAACAATTTTTGTTGAAAATTTGAAAAACGCTTGCATACGAGTCTGCAACACATTGAAACATTTTCATGCCCCCCTGGTAATATCAAACTGTAAAGTACCTACCTACCTAACAACTTCACTTCTGATGGTCATAATCATCATTGTGGCGACTTGGGACAAATATCGTTGCAACAAATATCGTTGCAACAAATATCGTTGCATCAAATTTCGTGACGATTTTTTTTTTATGTGCCATATGAAAGACATGAAAATGTCAAAACTAATGAAAACCAACTCTCTACTTATAAAAATCAGAATCAAGCCGAAATTCAAGACTCGTAATATCCTCTTCAGTATTTTTTATTATAATAAGACAATTTGTGGCACATGTTTGGTAACTGACAAGAAACAACTCATTTTAAAGCACTTGTTGCCAAAAATAATTATGGACCAATCACGTTTTGATAGTTTCGGGGCATTTCGGCTGTGATCACTATCACCCCCTGGAAATGAGTTGTTTTTGTTTTTAACAGATAACCAACTGTAGTAACACGGAAAGAACAAACTAATTGCAGATATTTCATGCTTACCTCTAGTAGAAACAAAATCTTTTCGCCAGAACTTCACCACACAACACCCGACACCGGCACAACAGAAGTTACAATCACAATGTCAGCTGAGCCCGATTTTGAGATTTGTTTATTTCCTTATCAGCTACCATGGTAACCTAGACTATCGGGCGGGAACGATATCTCCCCAGAGAAGACATTGTTACGAACACATAACACGACCTAACTTTCCAATTTAGGACTGTGTGGAGTTCTGCAATTGCATGCATATGAAAAAAGGCGTGTTGATCAGTATCACCCCAGCATATCAGTATCACCCCAGTTCACGGTATTCCAGGATGACGTCATTTTCCCGGTTTTTTTTAAACATTCGTATTTTCTACACTGTTTTGTTTATTCGTAAATTAGGAAGTTCGGGCTGAAAGTTTGCCATAGGGGGTTTTTAGAGGTGCTGAATCCGATTTTGGGGTTCAAAAATAGGAAATTCCGACATGGTGAAATTCCTCATTCATGGTAGTGAGCCGCGCCGAACAGCAAACAGCTTGCTTGTCTGTTGGTATGGAACCCATTAAAAGAGTGCCAGTATTTAAATACCTTGGATGTCGTTTGCACGAGAACACCGAGGTGGACACTGAGATCAAAACGAGGATAGCTGTAGC
Organism: Apolygus lucorum; assembly: GCA_009739505.2. Lineage (NCBI taxonomy): Eukaryota > Metazoa > Arthropoda > Insecta > Hemiptera > Miridae > Apolygus > Apolygus lucorum. Next base: position 8,962,138 of record CM019171.2, read on the forward strand.
TAAAGCTTCATTCATGAAGTATAAAGCCGTGCTTTGTGACAAACATCTCAGTATACCAGCTCGTTTGCGCTTCCTTGATTGTTATGTATGGTCGGTTTTTTTTTGTACGGGGTTGAAGCATGTACATTGAAGGCTTCCCATTTGAACCGAATCGAGGCTTTCGAAATGTGGTGTTACCGGCGAATGCAGCGTATTTCATGGGTTCGTAGGATGACCAACGAAAATGTTCTGCAATTGATGAATACCGATCGAAAACTTCTAACAATTGTTAGAAGGAGAAAGGTTTCATACGTTGGTCACCTACTCCGTGGTGAGAAATACTCATTGCTGCAGCTGGTGTTTCAAGGAAAGATCGAGGGAAAGAGAAGTATTGGGCGACGGAAGACCTCGTGGTACAGCAACATTTTACAATAGACAGGACTCAAGTATCACGATTTGAAAAATAAAGCATTGAATAGAGATGAATTCCGACAAATTGTCGCTAAACTCTTGACTTCAGAGGAAGCACTAAAAGAAGAAGAAGTTAAATTTAAAGAATCCTCGACACGCTCTATGGTCCCTGCTTTATACCAACTACAACTAGCTACTTGATTACTTGCATTATCATTTCCCAATTTACTTCCAAGTATTGACGCATTGTTGAAACAGATATTACCCAAAATGAATATGATGTTCCAAACTAATACCAATAGTAACTTATAATAAGGTTGATGAGATAGAAGGTATTTTCCAACCACCCTGTTAGGAACTTGTTCTGAACACGGCAGTCCCGCGCATGCGCGACTAGAACTAGTTCTGAACAAGTTCGGAGCTGCTTACTGGTTGAAATGAGAATTTTCGGGGTAGGACATCTTGGTGCAGATAATCTAGCTGCTCCTATAATCCACCCGAGCACATCCTTCATGCGCTACTGTTTTTATTCCTACTTCCGTTTCTGTTCCCATTGCTATGAGATTTAACGACTCAAAATTCCTAATTTGTTTCTCCTCTTTTAACACCTTAATTTTTTCTTCATAGTACCTAGGTCACTTTAAAATTCAGCATTTTTTTTTAACAGAATCATCAGGAATTGATTTTGCTTCCGAGTCTACCAAGGTAGCGGAAGCTTTGTTTTCACTTTTCAAGGACGAAAAAAAAAGTTCTCCAAAATCTAAATTATCACTCACGTTTTGCGTTTCAGACTTTTCTGAACAATTTTGGTTCCGTGTATGTCTGTCTGTCATGAATTCCTTGTAACGCGCATAACTATACGAAGTTATTGTCCGATTTCTATGATATTTTCAGGGATTGTGCGGGTTGGTGTGTAGATGGTCCCCTATGAAAATCATCATCTCCGGACTGATAGAAGCGACTGCGCATGCGCAAACGTGAATTCCTTGTAACGGTCATAACTTCCACATTTTCCATCCGATTTCAATGAAATGTTCAGGGATGTTACAGATTAGTATTTAGATGGTCCCAATGAAGATCATCACCCCCAGACTGATAGTAGCCGCTGCGCATGCGCAAACGTGAATTTCCTTGTAACAGCTTTAACTTCCACATTTTCTACCCGCTTTCAATGAAATTACAGGGATTTTGCGGATCTGGTTGTAGATAGTCCCCAATGAAAATCAAGGCCTTGACATTTACAGAAGCCTCTGCGCATGCGCATACGTAAAATCCTTGTAACAGCACCATTTACATGTTTCATCCGAATTTGGTGAAATTTTCTAGGATTGTCCAGATTAGCGTGTAGATGGTCCCCTATGAGGGTAGTGGAAGGTACTTTGAGATTGGTGTTTTGAGATTAACTACTATGCATGGGATCATCTATATAATCGGGTTATGGATACGAGGAAGCTATGTGCCACATCCACTTGGCAGACTTTTTGGGTCTATAATACCTTACTTGTTTGTCTAACAATACGTCCTTAACATATCTATAGATAATTTAGAGTAGGTAGGTACTTCGTTTCTACCCACCAGGAAGTGCAGACTATTACTAAAACTGAAGTACAGATCTATCATACTAGGATAGATGTACGAACTTATAGACGTATCACCTAAATGCAGACATCCATAATTAACCAAATACCTACTATTGTGTGAAAAGAAGGTATTTTTTCAAAGGTAATGAACTTTCCAATTTGACATGCAACTTACAAGTACGATGATCACAGCAAACGGAACTATCAGTTGAAATCTTAAATGGTACCTACTTACGTGAACTGACTCCCGTCGCCTGTTAATTGTAGATCTGTAGTTAGGTAGGTTGGCTGTGAAGTCATAAACGGTCGAAACTTTAAAAATTCATAGGAAAAGATTAGACCACACGCTAGAAGGTCGCGGTTGGTACCAAAATTCTCAGAATGAGGTCTACCTTAGATTAAAAATAACAATAAACAGTTTTTCCTACCCAGACGCACACCCTATTGAAATCTTAAATGGTAGGTATCCACTTACGTGAACTGACTCCCATTGCCTGTTTATTGTTGGTAGATGAATAAATAATATACAACATTAAATGAAAAACAAGGGTGTATTTATTCAGAAATTTCATTGGCATTCAAACATATAAAATTCGCACAGAGTCAACAATAGTATACGTTGGATTCACTTGATCTTGATGTGAAGATAACAGAATTCTGGTGATGAGTAGTTTGTTCCGAGAGATGAAAAACTTGGTAATTTCCGAAAAAAGAAATCTTTTCGACAAATGAAAGCTAAAATCGAGAACCAAAACACGGGAGTCGAACGCCGAACACAACACAAAATCTTGCTACATCTGATCTAAATTGAAACTGGTTATAAAAGTGTGAGGTTATGAAGAGTACAGTCGTCAAGAAAGCCGTCGTCCTCGACGCCGCCAAAAGCTGGCGTTTGGCGACATCCGTGACGACCAAGCTCGCCGTCCGAGTCGTCACGCATGCGCAGTCACCATTTTCAGACGGTTGCATGGATATTACACGCGGACGGTTGTCATAAAAGACGTGGCGAAAACTCTCTAATGTCAATCACGTGAGCCTCACTGGATTGATGTGAAAATTAGCATCCACTCGATGCTCGCCCTAGCAGCTTCTTACGTCTAAACGGTTCCATATGTTGCTGTAACTCTCTATGTTTTCTCGTGTGGCGGGAGATGTTTTCTGTTGATAACCACTATCATAACCTGTAAACGACACCTTGCCAAGCTTAAGGGTTTTATCAGTAAGAACACGAATGAAAATATCATTTTTCTATGAATTGCTTCTATTCACCCGATCTTGAGTTAATTAACTAACAAAATGTCCTTCAATATGATTTTGAATATCTAGGTATCTAGGTGTTTTATTACCAGGTATTTGTTGTAAAATTTGATTTACTTAACGTAAAATACCTAATCACAGTCGATTTGGTGTCTCGCAATCTTTACTATGGTGACATGTTCCATTTCAACAGCTGGAAGAGAACAAGCTCCTGCCGAAATGCCGCCCAACGACGATGAAGATGACGACCAACAGATGAGCGATTCTGGTTCGTGAATGTTATTCCTAATATTATACCTAGTTAGTACTTAATTATTTGGAGAACATTTTGAAAACGCCAAGTTTGGTAGGAGATCTGAAATATTTTAATTTACTTGTGTTTTGATATGCGACAAAACTGGCGTCAAACCATTTCCTCGCCTCCTGCCTTTTGAGGGGATTCGTAATTTACACATATGCTCATATGAATCTCAGAAACCTGTTGAGAATTCTTTTGATACGACCCTTATCCACCGTTTAAAAACGCTGCAAATTATTACACAAAGGTTTAGATCACTCGTCTGCAAAGAACACGGCTTTGCCATTGTCACTACCTACCTACTAATTTCGGTTTATTATTTTCAATTATAAACCTTTGGAATGACCAAGAAAAAAAATTCAACCCCTCAAAATTTGTTGGTTTACGTTTCAAGGTAAGTACCTAGATTCTAGGTCCTAGAATCCGAAAATCGAATCAAAATTTGACCGTCCGTACGCCGTTCACGGCACTTTCCTCAGTTACCATGGACCGATTTTGATGAAATTTGGAATGTGGGCTCCATTTGGGGTCTAGCTGTTCCCCGAAGATTTTGGTTGATGTATGTCACTTCTAAGGGTTGAAAAATAAGGTTTAAAATTTTGAAAACGCCTTAACTCAAAAATGTTTGATATAAAGGTACTTATTGTTTTTCCATCAATTTAAGATAGTATTGGATTTTTAGAGACCTCGCGGAGCCCTGTAGGTCAAACCGTTCGCTCCCTACGAGAATTTCAAGTTAAGGGTAGGACTTACAATAAATCTGAAACACGAGTGTGAATCGCAAAAGAGGCCTCTCCGTTCAAATTTTGGCTGACCGAAATGCGATCGATGTTTTTCTTCATATTGGTTGGTGGTAACAATGGCAAAGCCGTGTTCTTTGCAGACGAGTGATCTATAAAGAAAAATAATAAACCATTGTGTAATAATTTGCAGCGTTTTCGCTTACCAACTGGTATCAATTGACCTAATGCTTATTCAATGGGACGTCCCCAGGAACATCATGCATTACTTAACCCTTAGCTACACGCTAGGCGGGTATTTGCCCGCATTTTCAGAAAAAACAGAAATAGAATGATGAACTGTTCACTATTGTCCCTCCATTGTCCAAGGTATATTTTATCAGAACTTTAACTGAGTAAAAAATGATCCCCTTAACAATTACTTGCCTTACCTTCAGTATGCAATCAGACTGCGAAGTTTGATACACACGTATGATTATGATTATAATCATACTACTTCTACTATTATGATTTCAACGTTCGTATTTTTGCTTGATATATAGTTTCACGTTTCCTCATGTTTCCTCGTTCTTGAATAATCATAATAATAATTTTGATTATTATGATAGATATAAATTTTATTACTTATGTATTTCCTTTAAAATTCATATTTTTATTATCTACCTGTTGAATAAAAAAATGTATTGAGTTGAAACTCATCCTATATCCATGACTTTTTAAAACCAATTCGTGCCTTTCAGTGTACCTATCATAAATTAATAATTGTGTAGAAATATATGTGCGGGGATTTCCCCGCTAGCGTGTACGAACGTAACTCCCCACCTAGCGAGTAGCCAAGGGTTAACAATATGTTTTGACAAAGGCTTTTTTGTTTAGGTATTTTCTTTTACGGTAGTTTCTTCCCCTTGGATTCCTGGTGTTAAACGTTATCCTAGGGCCCTATTATACAATTTGACTTGAAATTCCAGAATCTAAAATTGAGGCGAATTCCCCCTTGGAGTCATTAAAACCTAATTGTAGTTCCTTCTTCTGTGCAGACGACATGCCGTACATCAAGTGCGAGGCGGTCTACGGTGAAGATGATGAAGACGATGACAGTAAGTAACTGATTAAAGTAGAAGAGTAGCATATAAAATCTATAGGTTACCCAAAATCAAATAATTACCTCTCTGAACGGAACGTAAGTCACGAGGAATGGTTATTGCACGAAACCATCGATTAACAATTTTATACTGTTTTTCTTCATTCATTCATCGATCAATCGTGGTTAAGAGAATCGATTAATCGGCTGGTATCTTTATTTGTAAAAATAAATACGTAAACAAACATTTTATCGCGTTTTTTACGTAAGATGTAAACAAAGATCTAAACATGAAATTGCCTTTATTCATTTTTAAATGAACTTCAAAATATGCATGATAAATCGTAAAATCATAATCATTATTTGAAAAAAACCATCGAAAATAAATCATTATCTACTGTATTAACCTTGTTTCCCAAAATGTCAATTGTCAAACATTTATTCTGTTTGTTATCAAAAGTTGTATATGAGAGTGTAGTTTTTCAGTTAAGGTTGACTTTCTCTCAAAATCTTGTTGTGTCGGAAAAATTCTCGTACTGTAGTTACTTAGGTACTATTTATGTATCTAGATTTATTTCTCTCTCCCAGTACTGACAGGGGATGAAATATTATGATGTATCAATTTTGAAACCATAAATCTACGAAAAAAAAAAATTGTCTGTCATATTGATTGGGAATGAGGTTCACAGAAAAAAATGAGGAATTTCATCGAATTCTGTTTGCATTTTTCTTGAATAGTTAATGATGTGGGATAGATGAAAATCGGGTTGATTTCGGAAAATCAATCTCCTGTTATTTTTGGGAGACAATCAAAATGTATGTTTTAAAAAAATAACCGGGAAAACGGACCTCTTCAACGTGAAGCGGAAACGCTTGCTGATTGGCTGTTTGGATCGCTGTCTCCTCCCAGTGTTGCCCGATGGTACGACGAAATCGTGTTGTCTAAGAGGAAAGTTATCAAACAAAAACAGGGTAAACCTAATTTTCCCCATCTTGCTTTTCTATTTTTTTCTTCAGTTTTTCGATTTCGATCTTTACTGGTTTTGTGAGATGTTGCATCTGAGGACTATAGATTTCACGATCTCAGCGCTTCAAGCTGCCGTACATGAACTATTCCAGGTTGACGTCATCCTCCCAGTTTTGTAAACGTTCATATTTTCTACACTGTTTTGTTCATTCGTCAATTAGGAAGTACGGGCTGAAAGTTAGCGGTAGTAGGGGGTGTTTCGAGGTGCTAATTCCGATTTTGGGGTCAAAAATAGAAAATTCCAACATGGTGAAATTCCTCATTCCTCCTTCACTGAGCTTTCGGTAAATTTATCACCTTCAGGACTTGAAGGATGTATTACTGCCTTTGTATTCTGCCTTGGCCGCCAGTCTCGGTTGGCTGTCCCCATTGGCTATGTTGCTGAGATGGGCATCAGTCTTGGCCAGCTGTTGCCTGTTGGGTGGCAGTTGGTCTGGTGGTGGGGGGAGCTATTGTGTACGCTTTGGTTCTCCCCATTGGCAGTTGCCAGGACCAGGAAACCCCCATGGTGGGTGGGTCGCGGGGCTGGCTGGATCAGTGCCTGGCTAGCAGTGACCCCCTCACAACTCCTAGCAACAGTGTTATCGAATTATTTTATTCATAAGTAATTATTGTTATCCATAAATGTTGGCGTATCCATAGGTACTTTATGTAAAAGTTAAGAAAAAAAGGATGATTTGATTTGAGTGAAAAATAATTCGATAAAATCGAACCTCGTTGAACGATTACACTATTAATCAAAGTTGGTATTAATCGATTGGTAAATTAATCTACGAAAACCATTAATTATTTCGATTGACTGGTACCCACTCTGTACAAAACTTAACTTCCTATTTCGTCTAATAGTAGACCTCCATTGAGGTGTCTACAGGATGGCTCAAAACCAATCAGCATACTTAAGGAATCGATTCAACTACTAATTTTTCCTCTTAGCAATTTTGTCATGGAACAAGCTTTAGCCTTGGACTAACCACCTGAAAAACGTCACGCAGAGAGGGTGACGGGCGTGTGGCACGATGGGGGTTATTCTCCACCCATCCACCCCATCCCTACTCCGCCGAAAAGCCCCGCTAAAGCATGTTTCATGTTTCTTGAATTTTAGCCAAAGGCTCTAAGCTGTAAGGGTCGAGTTTTTACTCCACTCAAAATGCCACTTTCTCAGGTGCGTGAGAAAGTGTTTCAATGTCTATATCTTAACAGTGTCTTTAATTTGCAGTGTCCGCCCTGCCTTTCGTCCGTACTGAAATGAGGGAGGAAGACGATGACGACGACGAAGACAAAATGAAGTTTGGCATGAAAGCTCCTGAAGGTGAGATCTGTTCTTCATTGGTAAATAATTCAGAATATGGGTTAGAGAGGGGTTGCCATCATTAAAGGTGTTGTGGATCTAACAATAGCTATAACTAACCCTAAGCCGACGATAGTACTATTGTGGTTCCAACATCATCATCTCCATCAACATTGTTGTTACCTCGGGATAGGGCGTCAATAGAACTACGAATATGCATTTGAATAACTATGTATTGTACATAAAACGGGTGGTAATAGCATTGAACAAAATATCACGGAGAAGATGGTCAAACGCGCATACATCGGTCACGAGAATGAAGATGGTGGATTGGGGCTCCCGGGAGTTGTCAAAACAAGGCCTCTGATATTGTACTTTCAGGGAAATGTACTATTTGATTAAATTACTCGTACTGGTTCCTATATTCCTGTTTGCAAATGAGCATGATTTGCATCGGTACTCGGGTGCAAGCGGGGCGGGCGTGCTGGCCCCTAGTGTGGGGGGGGGGGGGGCTGAACGTCGAGGGCGCCACTTATTTGAACCGACTGCGGACGGTAGGTTCAAACAAACATCTTCCATCTCTGTCCTTCTGTGCCTCTCTCAATAAGTTACGTGTTCCTAGCTTTTCCTATTTTGACTTTTTATGTCTTTACTATGGCACATAAATGAAAAATCGTCACGCGGGGAGCGTTACGCGTAAATTTCCGATGATTTTCGCTTACATAAAATGTCTCTCGAGGTTGCGTACTTGTACGAAAGCTGTAGCCACCGATCGGGAGGAGCAAGGGGTGGGAGGAGTTTCCTTGATTTCGAGAGTTTTCGAGCTAGGGCACTCTTGAAAATTTCAACCCCTAATTTTCACCCCTTAGAAGTGACCTACATCAACCAAAAGCTTCGCGGCACAACTAGACCCCAAATGGAGCCGATATACCAAATTCGAACCAAATCGGTCCAGTGTTGCTAAGAAAAGTGCCGCGTACGGACGGAAATTTTTGACATTTTATGTCTTTACTATGGCACATAAATGAAAAATCGTCACGCACTGCGGGGAGCGTCACGCAGGGAGCATTACGCGAAGGGGAAATATGAAGGGGAAAGGGGGCGCAAAGACATAAAATGTCTCTCGTGGTTGCGTACTTGTACAAAAGCTGTAGCCACCGATTCCTTCCGACCAAGTTTTCTGAATAATTTACAAAGATTGGATAATGAAACAAGCAAGAAGATTCTACATAAAACTGATAAGACACTTTTCTATATAGATCACCCGTCTGCAAAGAACTCCGCTTAGCCATTGTCGGAGATTAGGCCTCTTTTTTATTTTAACTACTTATAACAATTCTTTACGTGTAATTTATACTAATACAAAAAAAGTCTGACAAGTGGGTGTGGCACATAGCTTCCTCGTATCCATAACCCGATTGTATAGATGATCCGATGCATAGTAGTTAATCTCAAAACATCAATCTCTAAGTACCTTTCACTACCCTCATAGGGGACCATCTACACGCTAATCTGGACAATCCTAGAAAATGTCATCAAATTCGGATGAAAAATTAAGTGAGTAGATGTATGTGATTGGATAAAAAAAAAATCTTAGCCTCGGCTGGGATTCGAACCCGCGACCCCTGGAGCTCAAATCAAGACTCTTTCCTCTGAGCTATTAAACTTGTCATTATTGAGATTTGAGATTCTCACAGGAGACCATCCCTCTATGAAAAATTCCCTCTATGAAAATGAAATGATTTTCATAGGGGACCATCTAAACACTACTCTGTAACATCCCTGAAAATTTCATTGAAATCGGATGGAAAATGTAGAAGTTATGGCCGTTACTAGGAAATTCACGTTTGCGCATGCGCAGTGGCTACTATCAATCCGAAGGTGGTGATTTTCATAGGGGACCATCTAAATACCAATCTGAAACATCCCTGAAAATTTCATTGAAATCGGATGGAAAATGTAGAAGTTATGGCCGTTACAAGGAATTCAAGTTTGCGCATGCGCAGTCGCTTGTATCAGTCCGGGGATGATGATTTTCATAGGGGAGCGTCTACAGACCAACCCGCACAATCCCTGAAAATTTCATCGAAATCGGACAACAACTTCGTATAGTTATGCGCGTTACAGGGAATTGATGACAGACGGACAGACAGACAGACACGGAACCAAAATTGTTCAGAAAGGTCTAAAACGCAAAACGCGAGTGAAAGTTTTGATTTTGGAGAACTTTTTTTTTCGTCCTTGAAAACTGAAAACAAAGCTTCCGCTACCTTGGTAGACTCGGAAGCAATAGGTTTTCAGTCTAGTGAAAACATCCCTTTTATTCAGCTCGTCCTCAACCAACATGTATGATGATGATGATGATGATGTTATGATGAAGGTACCGTGAAAGGAGGTAAAATTCATCCAATTTTCTCTGTCTTTGAAGTGTTTGATTGGTGTATTTTGGCTATTCTTTTGATTTTGAAGGACAGCATAATTGGAGGAAATAGGTACCTATTTGAGTTTAGCAGTTTTTTAAAAATCTTCCATCCAATGTGTTATTGTTATCGAAAACTAATGCCATTTACTTTTAAGGGATGAAAAAAGGGGTTAAAATGTTCAAAACGCCCTACCTCCAAAACTGTTGTTATCAAGTTATTGTTTTTTTATCAATTTAAAATATTACTGCATTTTTAGAATCGAATGAGACCACCCTGAGCTCTGTAGGGCCATTCTTTCTCTCCCTATCAGGATTCGTTTATACTTACCTCTCATTGTTGCTTCCAGCCTTGTTCTCAAACAAAAAATTCTTAAAATTTAATTTGAATTTTATTTTGACCATTCTATGCCATTTCTGTGTTATTTAAACCAAAAGAGAGTGAAAAAGTGAGAAAAAATAGTTTCGTCGGCCAGTCATTCGTCCAAGTTTATTTCCATTCAAAATTTGAAAGACAGCAAGACGTAACATGAATGTATTATATTATTCACTAAAATAGCAATACTAGCTCAATTCCAGTCTCTGATTATAATAGTACCAACTATAGCCTAACAAACCGTGGTTTTTGTGTTGCAGTTGGAACGTACGTCAAATGTTCAGTGCCATCGTGTCACAGCTATTTCGAGGTTGGGAACCCCAAATATGAAGGTTTCTCTCATTTCAAGTTCCCCGAGGACCCGAATCTCAGGCGCCGCTGGATCGGTATTATTGGTCAAAAAGGTGAGGGTGGTCCACTTCCTTTAATGAAATCTTTGCACTGAATAACAATTTTTGAACTAATAATTCTGGAATTTATTCGAAAATCGTGGGTGAGCGCAGTTAGTCTCCAGAGTATGTGATGCTTTGTTGGAAAACTAACCACTGAATCCATAGATATTATACAGGGTGTCCCATGTTAAGGACCGAAAAACTTCGGGAGTCGATTCTACAACTAATTTTAGTAAGAGTGTCTCATAGCAATTTTTCGTTAGACGCTTAATTTCCGAGTTATTTTAATTTTAAGATTTTTTTCGTGTTGTCGACCTTAAGCCATAAAAATGACCATAACTCGCTCAATTTACGAGCAATTCAAAATCTAATAATTAGATTTAATGCTCTATTCAACGGTGTAATTATTACACCGTTGAATAGAGCATTAAATTTACTATCTTTCTAGTGGTTATACAAAATTTTTTGTTAGGTCGTGAGGGGTGAAAAATCAACTCGTAAAGTCATTTTTGTAAAATTGTCAAAATTTCCTACTTTTTCTTTTGATTGTTAAGTTTTTATTTCCACATGATTTTCCACGTACCTCTACATCAAAAACTGCGCAAAGATCTCAGCTTTCTAATGGTATAATTTGTTTTAATTTTACTCCGCTAATTAGGGATGAAAAATACGTTTGAATGCTAAAAAACGTGGTTGCGCTCATGGAAATCAAGGTTTCTGGTTCGTTGGGCCTTGGGCAGGTTCGACGAATTAGGGGTGGAATTCTACGTCATCTTCCACGCAATTAGACCGATTCCATCACCACAGTATGTGAAAGCTCAGTATTGAATTGTGGTAGGTCCGAATCTTTTTTTTTTAATTTACTTGGTATTTATGCACGAATTGAATGTTCAATTCTCGCAACTTTCTCGATTGTATGAAAAAAGAGATATCTCATACAGAATAGCGTGTAAATGTGGAATAAAAAAAAGATAAATAATGATATTTTGGAGAAAGTAAAAATTATGTTTATGAACAAAAATACTCTTTACCTTCATCGAAGTACGTTATTGACTAAACATAAATGAGATAATAAATTATCCTCTACTCCGTCTTTGACTTCGTATGTCATTCGTCCGGATACCTGTAGACGCAAAGCAAAGTTTTTAACAGCCAAGTAGAAAATAATTGAGGAATGTCATAATTTGAAGCAGTGGTCATCATATTACCGATTCAGAGTAAGTGCTCAATGTGACCTCCTCCTTCTTCAGTACATAATGTGCATCGTCTCCTGACAGCTCATTCCTCAATTATTTTCTACTTGGCTGTAAAAAACTTTGCTTTGTGTTTACAGGTATCCGGACGAATGACATACGAAGTCAAAGAAGGAGTAGAGGATAATTTATTATATCATTTCTGTTTAGTCAATAACGTACTTCGATGAAGATAAAGAGTATTTTTGTTCATTATTATCATTTTTACTTTCTCCAAAATATCATTATTTATCTTTTTTTTATTCCACATTTACACGCTATTCTGTATGAGATATCTCTTTTTTCATACAATCGAGAAAGTTGCGAGAATTGAACATTCAATTCGTGCATAAATACCAAGTAAATTAAAAAAAAAAAAAAGATTCGGACCTACCTAAATTCAATACTGAGCTTTCACATACTGTGGTGATGGAATCGGTCTAATTGCGTGGAAGATGACGTAGAATTCCACCCCTAATTCGTCGAACCTGCCCAAGCCCCAACGAACCAGAAACCTTGATTTCCATGAGCGCAACCACGTTTTTTAGCATTCAAACGTATTTTTCATCCCTCATTAGCGGAGTAAAATTAAAACAAATTATACCATTAGAAAGCTGAGATCTTTGTGCAGTTTTTGATTTAGAGGTACGTGGAAAATCATGTGGAAATAAAAACTTGACAATCAAAAGAAAAAGTAGGAAATTTTGACAATTTTACAAAAATGACTTTACGAGTTGATTTTTCACCCCTCACGACCTAACAAAAAATTTTGTATAACCACTAGAAAGATAGTAAATTTAATGCTCTATTCAACGGTGTAATTAGATTTTGAATTGCTCGTAAATTGAGCGAGTTATGGTCATTTTTATGGCTTAAGGTCGACAACACGAAAAAAATCTTAAAATTAAAATAACTCGGAAATTAAGCGTCTAACGAAAAATTGCTATGAGACACTTTCTTACTAAAATTAGTTGTAGAATCGACTCCCGAAGTTTTTCGGTCCTTAACATGGGACACCCTGTACATATATACAATTGGAAGTCCTTTGCTCAATAGTTCTCGTCAATCTGTTTCAGAGGACTGGAAACCTGAAGGGGCCATGATCTGCAGCAATCACTTCCCAGAGGGATCTTTCGTCAATGTGGTCGAGTGCATTCAAGAAACAGGTCAGCTGTTGTCCAAAAGAACTCTGAAGCCTGGAGCTCTACCCACCATCAATCTCGAACTTCCCGTAAGCTTTTCCTGTTATTCCTTGACATATACGTACAAACAGAAGGTCCTGTATAACCTGTAGTTGAGATTTTATTGTTTAAAGTATATCAGATTTACTGATCACTTCCAAAATGCGTCGTGTTTTCAAACTCACCCAAAATCTTAATGTGAAGAGAAAAATAAGGGGAAAATTGCGGAGATTCGAAGACTTTTAGGATCGTTAGCTTTTTTTCCCCGTTGGAGGTCTTTTTGCGAGCTGATCTTCAAACTCCTTCCACTGCGACCTAACGAGGTCTATTGTGGAGTGCCTCCAGGCTATATTAGCCTACTAAGTAGGGTTTACTGAAAACCCCTTCTTCCCACTTTTTAGCAAAGCAAAGAAGATCAGTGTAAGTCACCTTAGAAACGATGTCAGGAGCTAAGACATCACTTCCATGGGTTGTTCTAGCTCGACTCAGTGCTTCACAGTAGCACATAATATGTTCGGCATCTTCCGTTTCCATATCACAGAAGCGGCAGATGTCCGTTGTTAGTTTGCCCATCTTCTTTTGGTGATATCGAAGTGAGCAGTGGCCTGTTAACAGACCCACAAGTATTCTGACGTCCTTTTTAGGCATAGCTATGAGTTCGTTCGCCCGCTTCTTCGAGAACGTCAAGAATAGTTTTGCCTGTCTCGGACCTGGGAGGTTCTGCTAGTATCTTACTCGCTCGTTTTTTTTCCAGTTTTTAACCACGTTTAGTAGACAACTTTTGGTGGTTCCCAAGATCGATTCTGGTCCTATTGGCAGGGACTCTGAGCCTCTTTTAGCAAGGTTATCAGCAGTTTCATGACCTTCATGACCGGGAATCCATAGAACCTGGTCTGGGCCACAGTTTTGAGGGTATTCAGGCATTCCCAGACCAGCTTCGAATTTAAAATTTTTCCTGTTATTCCTTGGAATATCCGTACAAACAGAAGGTCCTGTATAACCTGTAGTTGGGATTTTATTGTTTAAAGTATATCAGATTTACTGATCACTTCCAAATGTTTTCAAACTCACCAAAAATCTTTTTGTGAAGAGGAAAATAGGGGGAAAATTGCGGAGATTCAAAGACTTTTAGGATCTTTAGCGTTCTATAATTCAACTTCAATGGAAGGAATGTATTCTTATTTATATTTCAGAAACCGATTTCTCCCTACTTCGTAGTTTCTGTTTTGAATGCCCTGAAATGCACTGAAGGATGAACTTTCCTCCACTTTTTTGGCCAGTTCACTTGAGCTTGTCTTTGAAGAGGCCAGTTGTTATGGGTCTGATGGTGATGAAATTCATTATTATTTCATTGCCAGTATTATGTATAATTTTCTTTACCCGTAACAATAGAGTTACTGTAAATAACAACGGGGGATTTTTTTTCTTTGCGGGGGGGTCACAGGTTTTCTTCCAACAGTGGAATGGCTGCCCCGTCCGCCAATTCAAGTGGCCGCACTTTTCTTCGGGAACCTCGTATTCGCAGGGACACAGCTCGAATGATGGCGAATTGGATTTTTGTCTTAATCCATCCAACAAGTTGTCAAAATGGCTTTTTCCATTTAATTTCTAGTGAGTGGGATGCCCGTTTCATGAATATTACAAATTCTTTTTGCAATGGCCCCATCACATGAGCAAACCAATGGTGTGAAAGACCCGCAGCAGTCTTCGGCGGCTTGATCATACTTCATGTGCTTTGCATTGGCAGCTATTCGAGCGGTCGTTTCCCAGTCCTGGGAAACAGGACTAGGAACAGCGACTTGTAGGAGACAGCATCAGCATTCACTATGCGATTGTCAAAAAACGCCCATACTCCGTTTACCATTATATCTCCTATCAGAGCTGGTTGACTGCTGCTTGCCTCTCGCATGACTGGTTCAGTCACTGCCCCTCCCCAAGCAAGGTTGGCTGTTCCAGCTACCGCGTCCCTCAAATCGTCGTGTCCTCTTTTCACCAATCCGCCCTTTTTGCAATTAAGTGCGTGAGAAACATAGAAAACAGCTCCACAGCCATCGTAGCACATAATATGTCCATATTATGGAGGCCTTGGTTATGTGCACTGTACGGCAACTCAGCTCATCTCAGGCTTTAATTACTTGGCTGGGTGTATGGAATTTTCAAAATAAATAGCATTCTCATTATAATTCATACAATTGAGCATTGTTTATGATTTCTTTCGCCTTCGTCATTGAAACCAGGAACCATAATTTTCAGGCCTCGTGGAACATGCAACGGTTGGTTCTTCCTCCTAACAACGGTGTTCAGGCGGTGACACCCATCGCTCCAGCGTTGCCACGTCTCGCTCCAGCTGCTGTACCCCCCTCCCACCCCTATCCGCTCCCCCTACTGCCAAGGTGAGCTACCCCTACGCTCCGCCTTCTACCCAGGTAACCCTACTTACTTACAGATTCTCCATTCAACCGGCGGCTTCCATGGCTTCTAAATGACTGAAAACTCTGAAACTAAACTCCTTTGTGATCGTCTTTATGGTGCTGGTTATTATTTTATTTACCAATTCTAAAGGAATTGAAGCAATCTATTTTTTAATTCTTGTACGCACGACTGTATCTTGAACCATCATTCACTGTTGTATCACTTCTCTGTGTAGGATATCTGGTTTTGTCGCTAAGTAACTATTGTGTTTAATCAAAAACCCTCCACCAAAACAAGTTGCTGAAAACCATACATTCACAAGACCTTCTAGATAGTTAAAACATTGTTCCAATGGAATTGATGCCAGTATGCAACTGGTGGTTCCTTGTTGGGATCATAGTTCATCACGTATCATAGTTCTGAGAGGGGTGGATTGTTTACCTACCAATCTTTAGCTATACTTTGGAACCTAACTTGAAGAAAAACACAATATTTGAATGCAATTCCAAACGTGTGAGAAAGTAGCCCCAGCCATCCCTTGAGGGGGTTTCAGTTGGTCGCTGTTCGTTCCTCGTTCTGGGTTAGTATTTCTCTCTATTGCCGGTGCTCAAACATTAAAAATTGTACCTGTTATGTCAGTGTGTTGTCGAGTGAAGGCAATGGCCTTCTCGATGGCTTGTTGGTTCCTATTGGTCCCTACTCAACAAGGATGTGGGAGATTTACCATACACTGGCTTCCCGGTGCATTACTGCCTATCGAGAGAAGGAGTGTATAAAAGTTTGCTCTAGCCGCGGACATCGGCGCGAATTTTGCAGACTGGCGGGAGGCGGCGCATTTACCTAGTGGCTAGTTGGGGGAGACATTTTTTTTTCTAAACTCCCCTCAAAGACAAAATGTATTTTGTGACGGAGGGGGCACGCCATAAATAAAATAATAAATAAATCAAATATAATGAGGAGGACGCCCAGGATTCACCCGACGCCGGCCCTAGGGATGAGGGAAGATGAGGAAGGTGGGGGGTGGGAGAGAGGGATGAAGGGAAGTGCCTCTATAAAACGACCACAAGTTCAAATATGAGCCGAGCAGGACACGGGTGGTGATACCACGGAGTACGCCTACCATGATGCCCAACTCGCCCAACTCCGTGTCACTTTTCCTGCACCACATACCGCGCCACGACAGGGTTGCAGCCATCACACTGATGTTGTTGGGTGCCACTCCTTTTAGCTCCGACACTGCTTGCCGTAAATCATTTGTGTCATATTTCCTTATCTTGGCCCGCCAAGTCTGCTTCATGTCCAAGTTGCCATTGACAACTTGAACATCCAGGATAATGCAAGACTGGTCGGGCTTGACAGCAACGATGTCGGGCTTCTTACCCTGGTCACTTGGCATGTGATACAATCTCTCCCTCTCAACATCCCAGCCGCCAGATGACAAAGCACCTGCTATCTGCTTGGCGACCGCATCATGACAATAGAATGCGAATAAAGATGTTCATTTCCACTCTGACAGGTACGGCAAAGGGGTAGGGTTGTCCCGCGACTACCTCTCGAACACCGTACCGCAGTTGGCAGAGTTGCCATGTGGACGGTGTGAAAGTGTCGGTAGTCACGGGCCCCAATGCCCTCCGAAGCCCAATCCACCCATTGGGATGAGACAAGGCTTTCAGAGCACTGTCGGAGTTCTTTACCATCTACTGACTCATGCAGCAAACTCAGCAGACGAACTGGGTTTTGGAGCAGATGGTGTTGCTCGGTCGCACCATGCTAACTGCTGCCTGACAAAATCAAGATCAGCAGCTGCCCGGACGACCTCCCAGCTCGACCCTTGAAGGGCTGGCGGCGCAGGGATGGCTAGGTAAGATGGCCGGCGCCCTGACAGCTACCGATCCTTCTGAGGAACTTCGGCTTGTAAATGAGACGAAAGAGAGAGAAATGATCAAGTCGAATTGTTGAAGTAAACTGCATGAAGGGCAAGCCCTGAGTCGTCCTTTTATATTACAGGAAACACGGTAAAGGGAGAGTGGAGGAGGGTGACGTCAGTCTGACTTGTCTACCCCCGTACCTCACTCTACCTACCGCTTGTTGACTCATTCAGGGGTTTCCCTTCATGACTCTTTATTGGAGAACTAACATTGGTAACTTTGAATGTCTTACCTCTTTCCAAAGTGGAAATCGGTTAAAGGAGGACTGAGGCCAAGCCTTATGCTCTCCCCCTCCACTGCAAGCAGTAGAGGAAAAGCTCCTCCGGTGAGGGTTTGTTCACACAATCAGCGTCGATGCATAATTGCATCTCCCTATTACATCTTACAGGTAGAAGCAAGCAACTAGCTCATGCTTCCTGACTTAGCGGGTCCGGCGCCCGAGTTTTTGGTAATTCGCAAAACTCACATGCCAGGATCCGAGTGCCAGGTCAACATGTTGGCCATGGCCCTCGGATCCCTACCCAGTTCTGCAGAACCCGCACTGCAGCCTGGGTTTTGTAAACCACGACCCCCGCGAATCCGACCTCAATTGGGGGGCAGACTGGTGGCACTTGGACTTTCGTCGGTGTGCCGGTAGCCTGGGGCTCCCCCCACCCGCGGTACCAGTGTAAGGGTAGGGCCGTTAACCAGTGTGCTGGCACGGCCCGCGCCCCAGACGCCATGACTGGTCACAGGTCCGGAACAGATAGTCTGATCCTACCGCTTTACAGCCTCCTAGGATAAGATCTTATCCCGAGCATTATGGGGGCGTGAACATAGGTAACTAATAGATCATTGCAGTACCTAAATTTGACATTTTCGGAATTCATTAGTGCATCTGCCAAGGGAATTGAGAAACCAAACGATTGCCGCTAAAATTGTCTCTGGAATTTAACAATAATTGTCTGCAGAATGAGGGAAAACCTAACTGAATAAACAGGTTTTCCCACAATCCACCGGCAATTATTGTTCGATTTGATGATTTCACTGGCAATGTCAATTCCCTTAGCAGATGCACTAATGAATTTCGAAAATCCTCGAAAATGTCAAATTTAGGTACATCTTTTCAAGTTTGAGCGCCGGTAATTGAGAGAAATACTAACCCGGAGCGAGGAACGAACGGCGACCGACTGAGACCCTCTTGAGCGTTCTCTTCTAGTCATAACTGTCCTGAACTTCTTATAACTCGTAATATTACGAATAAAACTTGTGAAGAAGTGATACAACTCTCACCTTCGCCAATATTTACATTTTCTTCACAATGTTTTAATAATTGACTCATTTCTTCTTTTACTTGAGCAGTTGGCAATTATGTGTTAAAGATCGTTTGAAAGTTATGTAAGTTGCCAGCATGTCGCATGATCGTGTTTTGTTGAACTGAGAGCAATTTATTAGTTTTGTTGATTATGAATATTGTTTACTCATTTTCCTTCCACTCTATAGAAGCCTACTTTCTTAACCAAAGACAAAATTTACAGTTCCTGAGAATACTGAGTACCTACTTGATTACGTTTTAATTTTCAAAAATAAAACTTATTTGCACTGTTTGTTTTGGAATTTTGTAGTATTATTTAAGTTTTACTGTTTGACGAGTATTTTACTTCCCAGTGTTGTCCGCGTGCAACTCAATTCATTCCGTGAGTTTCTGGGGTAGATTGAAGCCTGGGAAACTTTAAATATACACGATGTTTGTTCATGCCGTGTCTGAATATAATTTCCTTCTAATTTATGGAGAATCCGTCCCCTTTGTGGAGGTGTAACACTATCATTGCTCGAATATGTTTTACTTACACGCGGTGTCCTACGTTAAAACTGCCAAATTTTAGGAGTCGTTTCTTGTCACAGCTCTGCCCAACAATATAACTCTTTACTACTCTATTCTCCTAAAACCAAACTTTTAATATAAGGGACAGCCCGCACGATCTAGTGGGGTCGCTCAGAACGAAAGTTGATTCCCTCTCTCAGGTTTGAGTTGGTTCGAACCTGGGAAGATAACATTTTATGCTCGTCCTCACTCAGCTATAGCTTCCCCTAGTGTGATACCTATATACCTAGTATCACCTATATACCAGGTATCTATATACCTTGTGTGATCTAGCTTTTCTCACAATTTCTTCGCTATTCCATCTCTTTCACTTCAGAACTCATTTGTGGTCTATTTCGTTTTCTTTTCTCAGTCAGTTTTTAGTTTCCTATTAGGACGTCCCACAGTAAGACTTGGGCGTCATTATGCGATTGATCTGGGGTAAAGTTGGACAACACTTAACAGAAAAAAATAATAATAACCTTATACTATTCCGTTTTAGACCATTCTGAATCCAAATCCACGAAAAAACCATACGTGAATGTCTGTATGTGAAAAAATGAAAGATTGCCGATGGAATCATCAAAATCGAACAATAATTACCAGATAAATATGGAAAAACCCGTTTATTCAGTTTGGTTTTTCCCATATTTCTCTGGCAATTATTGTTCGATTTGGATGATTCCACTGGCAATATTTTAGGTTTTTAATTCCCTAGGCGGATGCAATAATGGATTTCTAAAATCCTTTAAAATTTCGAATATAGGTACAACTTTCAAGTTTTTGCCCCTTCAATTTTGCAAAATACTGACCCTGAACGAGGAATGACCGGCGACCGACTGAGACCCCCTTATGGATACGCACTTTTTCATAACGAAAGGTGGAAGCCAAAAAAGTTTGCCAAGTGGGTGTGGCACATAGCTTCCTAGTATCCATAACCCGATTGTATACATCGATACCCAAAGGCGCTAGGTATGTCTAAAAACGTTTTCAAAACACGCAAAAGACGTTTTCACTAGTGCACAATTCCTAACATAATGGCTTACTACACTAAACTCTTTAATTTCTTCAACTAATTTTCAAGCTATAATCTACAAAAAGGTCAATAATAGTTTTGTTGGATTTAAGTTTTTCTGAAATTGAAAAAAATAAAAAATTGGAAGATGGATGCCTTTGTCCTTTGAAGAATCGACATGATCCGATGCATAGTAGTTAATCTCAAAACATCAATTTCTAAGTACCTTCCACTAACCTCATAGGGGACCATCTACACACTAATCTGAACAATCCTAAGAAATTTCATCAAATTCGGATAAGTGTTACGGCTGTTACAAGTATTTTACGTTTGCGCATGCGCAGAGACTACTGTCAATTTTAAGGCGTTGATTTTCATAGGGATCTGCCGACAATCTAATCCGCGTAATCCTGGAAAATTTCATAAAAATCGGATGAAAAATGTGGTTAATGCGTGATAAAGTTATGGCTGTTACAAGGAATTCACGTTTGCGCTTGTGCAGTGGCTACTATCAGTCTGGGGGTGATGATTTTCATAGGGGACCGTCTACACGCCAACCCGCGTAATCCCTGGAAATTTAATCGAAATCAGGGGAGAAATGTAGATTTTATGGATTTTCAGGCATTTCATGACAGACGAAACCAAAATTGTTCAGGAAGGTCTGAAACATTCGAAAACTCGAGGGGAAATTTTGATTTTGGAGAACTTTTTTTTTAACCTTGAAAAGTGAAAACAAAGCTTCTGCTACCTTGGTAGACTCGGAAGCAAAATCGTAAGAATGAAAAATTCCGGATTTTAAGCATAGTAACAAATATATATGCCGTGGGACTTTATTTGGTAACAAATCAGTTGTAGGAACGACTTCTGAAGTTTTGCGGTTCCTAACGTGAGGCACCTTGTAATCCTAGTTAAAAGCCTGCCCAGTCCATTGTACAACTAGGAAGGTATTTCGGTTAAATCAAATCGCCTTTCAAAATTAACAACAAATTTTTTTTCTTCATGAAATGGTCTGAAATAAACATTTTTATTTCTTAGAGCTACTAATTAGACTATTCTTAAGAAAACTGCATGTTTCCAGTAGAGGTTTTGGTGGATACTATAAAATGTGCCTCACACAGTACTCTGTTAGATATTTCTGTGTGCGTGGGACAACCCCCTCTACAGCGATGGGGTGGCGGCCAGTGACCCCAACCTAACAGAAAAAAGTATCCCGGCGGCCTACTAAATCTAATTAATTTCCGAATTATCTATGAATCTAATTAAACCAGTGCCAGAACTAGGTTTAAACTGAATAAACGGTATAAATTCGTGATGATACTGAAATTTAAACGAAACGAGCTAGAAGGGAAACACTCAGAGGGTAGGTATCTTGCCCTAAAAGTGATTTTGGAAACCTGGGGGTGATAAAAATAATCAAATGTCGTTTTATGAGGAAATAAAGGAACTGCCTTTATTATGAGTAGGTGTATTCCTACCTACACAAAATCGATAAAAGAAAATTAGATCTCCAAAAAGATGCGACAAAAATTAATTGTTTGAAAGGCTTCGATCTCACTGGTTGTTGAAGATCCCAGCAGAAAAAATAGAGGAACACACTTTCAATACAGACTCGCAAGACATACTGAAGGTCCCTCTCTGTTCGACACGTGGACTCCTCGGATCCGAGTCCGTGAGATAAGGGGGAGGGTTGACTTGCCTGGACAGGCTCCACGTAGTAGAGAAGGGAAATATCTGCGCAAGTGGCAACACTGTCATGGGAGGGGCTGCCCAATGTTGAAGACTCACTTCCCCATGCACACAGAAATATCGGGAGTATAATTCTTGTGATGAGTCTCTTAGGGGTAGACTTGGTGGAAGATGATTTGCACAGATTGAAACCTTTTCTAAATTAACTAGAAGTGTTGGATTTAGTTTTCTATTTGGTTGGATTCCTGCGTGTGTGATAGTGGATTGGTTTGTCTTGCTCTAGTGGTTGCATACAAATTCACATTACCACGGTTTATTCTATATTTCGTGTTATGTATCCAAATGATCCAGGAAGAGCGATCACTCTGACGAAGAATGGCAAGAGGAGAGGGAGACCACCCAAGAACAGGCCTCCTGACGATTACAGTCCCAATCTGTCCATATCGCAATTAGTTGCCACCTCGATGGCGGCGTCACCCGTGGCCAAATCTGAAACAACGACACCCAACCCTAGCGCTGCCACGCCTTCCTCGTCCAACTCCAACGGCGTCAGTAAGCCCTCGCCAGTGCTGTCTCAGACTAGTCCATCGATTCCAGGACCAAACAACCCGTACGGCATTACAACAAAACAACTACCTCCATTCCAGCTCCTAGGCATGGGCAAGAGAAAGAGAGGACGTCCTCGTAAAGAGGTATTGCATAAATCTAATATTTTCGTGCCTTGGAAGTAGCAATTGGATGGAATGGACTTGATATTGTGTTGGACTTGATATTGTATAGCGGTGGGTTTGAGTATAGCGGAATGTGTAGGTTCCCATTCCATCCTTCCTCCATGCCTGTAACAACTACATTTAGAAACCAACATCGTGCTCATGTAATGAGGAATTTCACCGAATTCTGTTTGCATTTTTCCTGAATAGTTAATGGTGTGGGATAGATGAAAATCGGGCTGATTTCGGAAAATAAGTCTCCTGTTAATTTTGGGAGACAATCAAAATTTTTGATTTCAAAACTAACCAGGAAAACGGACGTGAAGCGGGAACGCTCGCTGATTGGGCTGTTCGGATCGCCGTCTCCTCCCAGTGTTGCCCATTGGGACGACGAAATCGTGTTTTCTCAGAGAAAAGTTATCAAGCAAAAACAGGGGAAACCTAATTTTCCCCATCTCGCTTTTTCTATTTTTTTCCTCAGTTTTTCGATTTCGAACTTTACTGTTTCGTGAAATTTTGCATCTGGGGACTATACAGGGTGTCCCCGAAAACGTCCCCCCCCCCTGCTAAAATCGTCCAGGTAGTGGTAAAAAGAAAATTTTTGTTTTGAATCTTCATGATTTTTCCCAAGGATCTCAAATATGACTACGGTGCGCATTGCGCACGTGCGCAATCGTGCGCAACGCACACCAACTTCGTTTTTTCAAATGAGACCCCCCATTTTTTATTGCAGATTCGGATTCTACGTGAAATTTCATGAAAATTTCACCCCGCAACCGATTTTTTTTTGTTGCGCGCAACCCGCACAGTGCGCGCAACTCGCTCAGTGCGCGCTCAAAGATGCGCAACCGCAAGGTTGTGTCAAAATGTGCATGTACGAAGTACCTAAGTGTGACACATGATATTTCAGTATTTTTTTTACGCTGAATCACGTGGTGATGTTAGTTTCTTGATTTTACTGCATTTTTATCAAATTATCGACGAAAAATGAACTTTTAAAAAAGGAAAATTGCATTTTTACTCATTACGCATCTTCTTTGCCCATCCGTTAACTTCATCCTTGTTAATAAATGTGGGACATGTTGAAATTTATGTTTTGACATTTTAAAACAAAACTCTCCGATCGCACGTAATTTATTGCAGTATTCTAGAGAACCTTGCTTCATAGCTGCCGATATGTAGCTATGATTTTGTTCACTGGTTGCAGCGTTGCATTTTTTGTGATAAAAAAAGTGCAGCGAAAAACTCCTTGACCCCCAGCCAAAAGACATATCCATGTCAAAACGATTGTTTATCAAACTGGACTCTTCACTAGTAATTTCACAAGGACTCTCTTTTTGTAATTTCTCGTGAAAAAACCGTCCTGTCTACTTGGAAATCTTTTTTCGATTATCTTGGAAAAAAGTTTCTAAGTAGACAGGGTGGTTTTGCCCTTAAAAAATGCAATTTTCCTTTTTTGAAAGTTCATTTTTCGTCGTTAATTTGATAAAAATGCAGTAAAATCAAGAAACTAACATCACCACGTGATTCAGCGTAAAAAAATACTAAAATATCATGTGTCACACTTAGGTACTTCGTACATGCACATTTTGACACAACCTTGCGGTTGTGCATCTTTGAGCGCGCACTGAGCGGGTTGCGCGCAACAAAAAAAATCGGTTGAGGGTGAAATGTTCATGAAATTTCACGTAGAATCCGAATCTGCAATAAAAAATGGGGAGTCTCATTTGAAAAAAACGAAGTTGGTGTGCGTTGCTCACGATTGCGCACGTGCGCAATGCGCACCGTGGTCATATTTGAGATCCTTGGGAAAAATCATGAAGATTCAAACAAAAAAATTTTCTTTTTACCACTACCTGGACGATTTTAGCAGGGGGGGGGGGGGTACGTTTTTGGGGACACCCTGTAGATTTCTCGATCTCAGCGCTTCAAACGGCCATAAATGAACCATTCCAGGATGACGTCATTTTCCGTTTTTTTTTAACATTCGTATTTTCTACACTGTTTCGTTAATTCGTAAATTAGGAAGTACGGGCTGAAAGTTTGCCTTAGGAAGTTTTTCGAGGTGCTGAATCCGATTTTGGGGTCAAAAATAGGAAATTCCGACTTGGTGAAATTCCTCATTAGACTACAAGCTTTCCAGAAACAATCAAGTTTTTTCCTCAACCTTTCAGGACTCGTTGAGGCGGATGGCTGAGTGTGTAGCGGTTGAAGGTGCGATGGGTTGGAAGAACAACTGGCGCAGGAACATTCCCAACAAACGACGGAAACGTGAGTATATTTCGCATTTTTTCTTTTTTTTAGTAGGTAAATAAAGGATGATTGATATTGATCTTCCACCCATTAGTGACCGTAATTATTTTTTTCCAAAATTCCTAATAAAACTTGGTAAGATGCATCATATTACGTCTAGAAGCACTAGAAAAATAATATTACGTACGAAAAGGTGGTCTAAAGGGGTGTGCCCAAATTATCCCTCTGGGCACTCAGCACTAGTTCTGGGAAAGTAATACAGTCACGAACGATCATTTTCTCGAACGATTATCTCGAAAATGTTGAGTGTGATGTATCGAAATAGTGAATGCTCGTTCCCTGCTTGAACTCCTTGCACATGGCGCATACTCAAGCGATGCAGTTAATTCCTGCGCATCTCTTCATTTTCTTCCCTTCCGTATAAAAAAATGTGATGGTTTATATTATCATTGCATCGCTGTCCCTGGATGTAGAAATACATCTTCCAGAAGTCCCTGGGTGTCTCCAGGAGACAGCATAGCCTATCAAAAACTTTTGGGCCAATTCCGTCCGAACTGAAGTTGAGAAACTTTAGAACTCTTCTATGACAATGTCCACCCTTTTTGGGTAGATGCGTCTATCCCCAAAGAAAATTCCGCCCATCACCATTTCTTGTTTCTTATGCCTATGCGGCAAGCAGCGTGTACATGTCCGGCAATTGCTCCCAGTAAGAGAACGAAAGAATGTAATCTCAAATCAAAATCGATCAAATATCAAATCTGTTCAGTGGCGTCTGGTAAGAATATTCGTGAGGCAAACAGCTTGGCCAGTCACAGAGGAATAAACAATAATGAAAAAAGCTGCAAATTATTACACAAAGGTTTATTATTTTTCTGAAGATCAAGCGTCAGCTTTACCCTCTTCACTACCTACCAATCATGTTTTCGCTTCAAAATATTGTTTATTTATATGAAATAAACCCTTCACACTCCATTTGAAGAAATAAAGAATTCCTTGGTTTAGAAATTTGATTACCGGTTGGTTAAGGAAGCAAAACATGTACAACCCAAAGAAACGAACAGTGATCGCATTTCGGTCAGCTAAAATTTTTAAGGTGATAAGGCCTCTTTTGCAATTCACACCCGTGTTTCTCATTTATCGTAAGTTCAACCTTCAAGTTCTCATGGAGAGCTTATGGTTTATCCTCTGGGTGGGTTCATTCGATTCTAAAAATTCAATTTACCTATCTCAAATTGGTGAAAAAACAATACCTTCATAACGAGAGTTTTCGAGAGAGGGGGCCTTAAGACGTTACAGCCCTAATGTTTCACCGCTTAGAAGTGACTGACAAAACCTTCGGGGCACAAGTAGACCCCAAATGGAGCTCTTATACCAAATTTCATCAGGATCGGTCCATGATAATTAAAGAAAGTTCCGCGATTTTTTTATATTCGATTTTCAAAATATACGTAGTAGCTACCTACCTCCAACGTAAACCATCGGGGGGTTCAATATTATGCAATTATTTCCATGTAGGTACCTATCAACAAGAAAAACGATTAGGTACAGGTAAAATCGGGAACGGGACACCAGTTAGCGCCAGGTAGCCGCTACTTGCGGTGACGAAAAAACTAAGTTTTCCTTCCTTGAGATAATGTGGTTGGATGGATATGTTGTGTCTTGCCATGCATGGGTTAATTAGTATCCATGGCTCATCTTCCAAGTTTCTCTGTTTTCAAGGTCACGAAACAGTTCTCCGATTGTTTGCAACAGCTGATAGCGTGGTAGTGGGGGTATGGTAATACTTGACACCGCGATGACCCCCCGCCGATCGTCGCCTCTCACTCTAAAAAGTCCCGAAAAAATTCATTTTTTTGAACTGCTTGCCTTGCCTCGCTTTGCCTCGTGCTAGTTCGCAATCATCTGCAGTCATCTACATTACCGACCTCTCCAAGTCTATGGTGTGTTGCGGGCTAGTATCCATGGCAAAATACGTACTTTCTTATTCCATTCTCCTATTTCATCTAATTTACTTGGTAATAATGAAAAAGTACCTAAATTATATTAAAATTTTCCAAAATTGGCTATTATATTACTTGCAAAAAATGGGAATAAAGGAGAATCTCAACAAAAATTAATTTATTCATTTTGCTTATTTTTAGTAAGGCAAACAGTGTTTGCTATATTTGCCTGGAGGAGGCGCCACTGAATCTGTTGGAATAATATTCTTCTTCTTCTTATGTCCTTTAACTCCTGTTGGAGCATAGGGCAGAAACAAAATTTCTCCAATCTTCTCGGCTGGCAGCGATCCTTCTTACTTCACTCCAGTTTTTGCCTACCTGGCGCAATTCTCTCTCGGCAGACCTCCTCCAGGTCTCCCTGGGCCGTCCTCTTCGTCGCCCCTCTCCCTGAGGATTCCACTGCAAAGCCATCTTTTCTAAAGCTTCATCGGGCTTTCGCAGTGTGTGGCCTACCCAACTCCATTTCCTCCTTTTCACCTCTTCACCGATAGGAAGCTGGTCAGTGGCTCTCCAAAGATCTGCATTCGAAATTACATTTGGCCACCAAATCCCCATGATTCTCCTTAGGCAACGGTTCACAAAAGTTTGCAGCTGACGAGTGATGGACTCCGTGACCTTCCAGGTTTCGCTGCCATTGAGCAGTACTGTCTTGACGTTGGTATTGAAGAGCCTTAGCTTGGTCTTTCGGGTAAGATTCCTATTCTTCCATACAGGATAGAGCTGGACAAATGCCCCGTTTGCTTTTCTTATTCGACTCTTCACGTCCTCAGTTGCACCTCCATCCCTCGTAACTGTGCTTCCGAGGTAGACAAAGGAGTCCACACGCTCAACCTGCACACCCCTCAGAACAAGTGGGTCCTGGCATCGCGCATTGATGCGCATCTCCTTGGTCTTGCCCAAGTTGATCTGCAATCCGACCCGGCTTGCAATTTGGCTTAGGGCGCTTAGCTTGCTTTGTGCATCGGTAAATCGTTGGGAGAGGAGGCAAACGTCGTCAGCAAAATCAAGGTCTTCCAGCCGCTCGCGTATTCCCCATTGAATGCCTCTTCGTCTTCCCTCAAGCGAACCCCTCATTTGCTATCTATCATCATTATAAAGAGAGTCGGCGACAAGACACAGCCTTGTTTTACTCCCGTCTCAATCTTTATTGGGTCCGTGAGTTGGCCTTCGTGGTTCACCTGGCATTTAAAGTCGCTATACATACTCTTGATGAGTTCAATGATCTTTTTGGGGATCCCGTACCGCTCTAGAATTTTCCACATGACAGTTCTGTTCAGGGAGTCGAAAGCCTTCTCAAAGTCTATGAAGACTGAGTACAGCGGACTCTGCCATTCTGCACATTGCTCTAAGATGATCCTGAGGGAGTTGATGAGATCTGTGCAGCTACGGTTCTCCCTAAAGCCTGCCTGCTCGTTTCTCAGCTGGGACTACCATTCCTTTAATTCGCTTTAGGTATATGCGGCTCAGCACTTTACTTAGAATTGGTAGCAGGGTAATTCCTCTTCAATTGGTACATTCTGAAATGTCACCTTTCTTGGGAATTTTGACAATTAGTCCTTTACACCATTCTGATGGAACTCTTCCTTCCTCCCATATTTTCTTGAAGAGGGGCTCAGTTGCCTGAGTGAGGACCTGGACATCTGCCTTGAGCAACTCTGCAGTTATACCATCAATACCCGGTGCCTTCCCATTTTTCATTTCAGTCAGGGCTTCTGATATTTCAACCTGCGATGGCACTCCCTCGTTTATCAGATTGCACGAACCTGGCATCCTAAATTGTGGCTCTTGAGGTTCGTCACACTGTTGGTTTAGTACTTCTGTGAAGTAAATAATATTCACGGAAGATAAAAATGATGCCTCGAAGGCATAACAATCGACTAATAGTTGCATATAACAATTTTTCCGTCCATCCGCCGACCTTTAAATCTTTTTTCCATGAAGCAGGCCTAAGCAGAAACTTATTTTTTACAAATCGAAATGTATCCATCTTAACTTAGAAAAAACTTACTAGGTACAAAGGAGGTAAAAGGAAGGATAATGCCCATTCTGCTCTTGATCAATTTTTTCCGTAAAATTGGAATTACTCCCACAAATTCATACCTACTGGAAAAAAGGTACTTTCGAATTATACGGGCGCCACTTATATACAGTGCGCTGCGGTGGTTAGGTTATCGTAATTATGTTCCTAGGACTTTCCTTGTTTCGTAACGAATCAAACTATACCCGATATACCCGATACCCGAAAGTACCAAATTAACTATGTTCAAACCAACTACCTACCCGAAGACACACTTTTGTACGGTACGTTCGCAAATTATATCGCCAGTACGGGTTACGCTCGCTAAAGTAAAGTTTCATCTTGTGATTGTTCCGGGGGTTGTTTGTTGTTGTTGGGGCGAAAGTATGACTCATCGGGTATAGTTTGATTCGTTACGAAACAAGGAAAGTCCTAGGAACATAATTACGATAACCTAACCGCCGCAGCGCGCTGTATGTAAGTGGCGCCCGTATAATTCGAAAGTGCCGGAAAAAGTTATCAAGTCAGTAAAAATCAGATCAGTAAAAACCAGACTTGATCATGTTTTCCAGCCAACGCGGCTTTTGACGGTTTGAATTACTTTGAACCGCTCTGGCGACAATTTTTTTTTTCTGTGACTTGATCACTTTTTCCTGTCAACCCACGAATTAATGTTTTCGTTGATTCTTTTGATGATTTATTTGATCTTCCGTTTCAGTTCTTCCTGCACTCCATCGACCTCTTCAGAACTCCATGTCCGACCAGCAGAACCGCATGGTTCAGTTAGAGTAAGTATTTTAATTAGATTTTTTTTCTTGATTTCCGAAATTGATTATGAAATTTAAACCCGCCTTGGCAGGGTCCAAGCCTGTGTTGCTAAAGGGTGAGGAAGGATATCAGCCAAAATGCTCAACAATCGGTTTCTGATGTTCGACCGCAAAATTGATTTTGAACTACGATAAATCCGTTAAAATAGAATCAAATCATGAAACGGATATTAACGCGTGACTCCGCTATGAAAAATGCCACGCGGATTTCCAGGTCTACACAACTTAGCACGCTCCTGGAGGCTTTTGCGTGCTATTTGAAGAAAAGTCATTCAAGGAAGGTAGTAGGTACCTACTAGGGCATTTTTGAAATTTTCAAAAATTTTCCCTCCCTTTCCATTTGGTTGGTGGTTCGGGTTGAAATTTTCAAAAATGCCCTAGTAGGTACCCTCGGTTGGTAGGGAGGGATCTGTACAGAAAATAATAAATCTTTGGGTAATGATTTGAAGCATTTTTTCCCCTATTTTTTTACCTACGACCGATTGGTAGGCATTACCTACCACACCATACTGGCTTCACACCTTCACAATGAAGTTTATTAGAAAGAACTAAACGCTTCACACTCGATTCGAAAAATAGAAAGCTTCATATGGAAATTTGATTACTGTTAGCTCAGAAAGCAAAACTGTATACAAATCGAAGAAATGAACAGCGATCGCATTTTAGTCAGATAAAATTTGAACGGAAATTAGACCTCTTTTGCGATTCTCACTCGTGTTTCTGTTTAATCGAAGGAAAACCCTTAAGTACTCGTAGGGACTGAATGGTTTGTTCTACAGAGCTCTGGGTGGTCTAAAAAATTTTTTTAAATTCAATACTATTTGAAAAGGGGTAAAAACGATACCTTTATTTCGAGAGTTTTCGAGCTAGGGCACTCTTGAAATTTTCAACCCTCAATTTTCACCCCTTAGAAGTGACTGACATCAACCAAAAGCTTCGCGGCACAACTAGACCCCAAATGGAGCCCATATACGAAATTTGAACCAAATCGGTCCAGTGTTGCTAAGTTTTTCATTCGATTTTCGAATTCTACGTACCTTGAAACGTAAAACTCCAGGAATGGGCATAGATCTTCCGAAAACATCAATGTTTACCTCTTAATGTTCTTTCTCAAATTTTTTATTTTTATTTCGTCATTTACGCAAAAATTGCGATACTTCTATACCTGAACGCTAAATAATTATTCTTGTTTGTAAATAAAGAAAAGCATTTGCTCTCTCGGTTGTTCTAGATTACTTCTTTAAAAATAATACATTATTGAGTTAAGTGTTGAAACATCGTTGTGTTTGAAACAAATCGTAGATATTAGGCCCCTACGAGCAACAACGATGCCACCCAACTACTCTCAGGAGACTTCTTTTAATGTCCCCACTGTTGATGTTGATCAAGGTCACAATATCGTGTTTTCGCGGTAATAGATCGCTGGTATTTACAAAAACTCTTTGTTTACAGATGTAACGTTGATATAAACAACTTCCTGAATATTTCCATGAACGAAGGCGGCGACATCGAAAGGAAACCCAACCCCGTGCGAGATCTCAACTACTTCAAGTGAGTTAAGAAAGATGTTAAGATGTTGTACATTGAGAGGACGTTTTTCCACTTGGTAGAAACAGCTTTATGACGTTCAGTTATTTATGGGAACTAAGGGCGGTATTCATAGTCCTGACTCAAGTCAAGTCTCCACTCTCTCTTAGCCAAGTGGAGTCCCACCCTCCACTTGAGAGTCGGTATTCATAAACCAAGTCAGGAGCACACTTGGCACTCAAGTGTGCCCTGGACTTGTGAAAGTCGAGAGTGCACTTGGACTCCACTCAGCCTACACTTGGGCTTGAAATGTTCAAAACTTGGCAGCCCTTGCTGTAATTATTGAGACTCCATGTCCTATATTTAGAAGTATTCGTGTTTTTTCTATGGAACATGTCTAATTGTTTCGTTGGCCTTCTGTCGTGTTTCCCGCACTCTTTTTTTGCAAAACCAAAAATAATCAACAATAATGTTCTGTTCGAGTTTTTATTTTTGTTCTTGAAGTTTTGTCTAGTCAGGAATCAAGTATTTTGTAAAAATGTAACTTGGTTTTTATCGTCTATGTTTGTCAGTCAATACAGTCTGGGAGTATCAGTTAATATAGAACTTGTTCTTGTGAAATTTGTGCAGTTATTTCTTGTGATAGGGCCTACCCAGTTAGTAGAGTTCCATTCTTCCAGTCAGTATTTCCCCAATCTTTTTTACTCTTTTCATTTACATTATTGACAGTAACGGTGTTCCGAACTTGTGTCTCATAAATACACTTGACGAGTTGACATTAACCGGGAGAACAGGGTTTTGATGCTTTCCTGTTATCAATGCTATCTCGACTCCGTAAAATTCGGTTGTTTTTAGCGCAAAATTGTTCTTTTTCTAACAAGACAACATCGTTGACACATCTTACCTATAGGACTAGCCTTGCTGATTTTCCGCGTGTATATTGCCAGATTTGTCTTATTTTATCTGTAGAACTGTGGAAAAAAGGTAGGAATTCGCGAACCCCCAGTGCGATCATATTGTACCTATCTATACAACGGGTACTCCGCATTATTATAATCCGGCCACCAAATGGGGTATTTCAGTCAATTTATTTATTTATTTATTTTTTTCAAAAGAGTTTGGCTCAGGAATAACGGTAATTGGGTCTGTTCGTCGAGAAGATGTTTTTAAAAAAATCAGAGAAGCTAAGGAAAGTTGAAGATTTGAATGGTGTGACGTAGCTAGCCAAAACTCTTTGAATAAGTATCCATGCACAGAGAAGAGATGAAACCTTGGGAGAATCTCTTGGATACTACAAAATACTACTTACACAGGCTTGCGGCGTAATGTGTGTGCATTTATGGTGGCCCGCCTTTTTTTCAAACATGTGAGCTCTTTAATTAATTTGTCTACCACATGTTATAGTATCATTGGGCTAAAGTTGGAGTTTATAGGTTTTCAAGGGTGCTGAATCGAAATTTGAGGTCAAAAACCTGAATTTCCGACCCACCGAAATACCCCATTCTATCGATTTCCTCGGCCCTGTTTGTTGTTGCGGGATGTGTTGAACTGAAACGATACTGATGAGAAGGTTCACATGAAATATTTCAGGGTATGGTTGACGAGAATCAGAAGAGCTGATGGTAGATAACAGAAGGTACGGAATATAATAATATACCTACAAGGATTTATTTGAAGGAAATATGTACAACCGTATACACTTGAAGCTTGCGAAATCCTTGTATTTCAGTAGGGGTTCGCACTTGAGAGACCTCAGGAGCTCACTTGGGATTTAGGCCTTTTCAAGTGAAGTGCGAACTCGACTTCGGACCAAATTTGGTTTATGAATACCAAGAGCGCGCACTTGAGTAACCACCCGTTCACTTGAGTAGAAGCTGACACTTCAAGCGACGTTCAAGTGCACGTCTATGAATTGCTCAAGTGGTAGACTCCACTTGTACCGTCACACTTGAGGGCAAGCTCGGAGTCAGGACTATGAATACGGACCCTGAATGATGAGGGCTCGCTCATGAAGCACACTTGGCACCCTAACCAAATTGTTGTTGATCCTTAATACTTTTTATGAATGAAGCTTTTTATAGTATAAACAACAAATTTTTTAACAATAGGTAAACTTTTACATTTGGGCATCAAATCTTAATTTTGAATCAACAATCCATATCGCAAGCCTGCGAGACCACTACTAAGTGCTACCTATTTTGATTATTAGCTAATTTGGCTATTTAACCGATTGTAATTCTGGTTTTCTCTACAGATCACTCTCGTCGAATATCACAGATCTGAGTCCTTCATCACTGTCTGAGTTGCGCAAAATCGTTCAAGGAAGTTTGGACAGATTAAGGAAGTCCGATGCGCTGAAGGCTGCGAAGAGAGAAGAGATGGAGAGGCGAAGAAGGGAAGAAGCAAAAAGTGAATTCGAAGCCAAAGACAAGAGAATAGACGTAGACGTGAAAATACCGCCTTCAGTATCAATAAAAGCGGTGGGTCCCAAGTCCTCCCACCACAGTTCATCGATGGCAGAAGAAGAGCCGATTCCTGCGTTGACCATTACCATAAAGCGGGAAAAGACGAATGGTACTGTTTTAGGAAATGACAATATCCCTGCGCCTGACATCTCTGTGATAAGAAGGAGCCGGTTGATTTGCCTCCGGATGTTTTCCCTGAAAATGAACAAAATTCGGCGGATGACCGGATATCCATTGTCAAGGTAGAGGGCGGCTCATCTAGCGGGGAGCAACCGAGCGAGCATGAAGAAGGGGCAGAGGACGACGACGAAGAACGTGGCGAACACGAAGAAGAACACGGCGAACACGAAGAAGAAGACGACGACGTACAAGGTGAACAAGAAGAGGAAGAAGGTGACAGCGAATCGGACAACAAAGATGTCGCTGGCGAGAGCGAATCAGACAACAAAGATGGCGCTGGCGAAAGTGAATCCGAAAACAAAGATGGCGGCCAGGAAGAAAACGAGCCTATCGAAAACGGCGAGGCGTCTTCATCTATCGACTCAGAAGAGGACGCCGACGGTGGGAACGAAATCAACGGCGAATCCGAGAGTTGAAGAATTTAATCAAATTTCGACACAATATCGCGGTTTTCCCACAAAACGGTACAATTTTTACAATATTAATGTACCCGAATTTCATTAATGTCAGTGTGCTTTGCCTTTCACGACCCCCCCCCCCCCCCGTCACTCATTCCGTACAGAACTGTCTCTCTTATTTTTAATTCGTTAGTTCATAAAATTCAATTTTTTTAAACGACGACCGCTTCGTACGTTTGGATTTACTAAACCTGACCTGTTACACCAACCGCAATAGATGTTTCTCAAAGATATTTATCTATCAAGTAGATAATTTCACAGTAACTCATGAATTTTTTTTGTACATGGTTGTATATAGTTACAAATAGTAAAACTATCCAAATATTAGGTCGACCACCCCCTGAGGAATTAATTTTTATTTTGTATATTTACACTTACTTATTCCCGCCAAGTTGTATTTCTTGGGTCCTAAGTTGTAAATTTAATTTTAATAACGGATTGGTAAACTTATTTATTGCTTATTCAACTAGGGTGGATGAAATGTGATCCTCAATTCCTTCGTTTTTTTCTGTATTTTTGCTTGATTTGCGGAATGAGACGAGTAGTTTTTGGATAACAGTTCCTTGTTGAAGACGATTCAAGCGATACTATGCGATGATCCTGGTATCCCGTGAATTCTTATCTTTCTCGGATATTTTCTTCTGTTTCTGCTGGATGAGATCTTTCACGTAAGGGCTTCTTATTTTCCAGAAAAAGCTCTATTATAGCAATGATGCGAATAAACAACAGTTGGTGACCGTCTATCTGAATGGGGTATTTCGGTGGGTCGGAAATTCAGGTTTTTGACCTCAAATTTGGATTCAGCACCCTTGAAAACCTATACACTCCAACTTTTAGCCCAATGATACTATAACATGTGGTAGAAAAATTGATTAGAGATCACACGTTTAAAAAAAAGGCTGGGCCGCCATAAATGCGCACACACTATGCCGCGTGTGTGTGTGAGTAGTATTTTGTAGTATCCAAGAGATTCTCCAAGGGTTTCATCTCTTCTCTGTGCCAGGATACTTTTTTCGAAGAGTTTTGGCTAGCTACGTCACACCGTTCAAATCTTCAACTTTCCTTAGCTTCTCTGATTTTTTAAAATCTTTTTCTCGGCGAATTACCGTTATTCCTGAGCCATACACTTTTGAAAAAAAAAAATAAATAAATAAAAAATGAATGGAATACCCCATTCCAGAGATATCTCAGGCATTTCGTGGATGAAGATGGTGATCCTCTTCCTGCATCTCCTGTCGAGGACTGCTATAGGTTCTTGACCACAACCTACGCCAAACCTCCACTATCACAAAGATCTTTCCAATAGACTTCAAGGTAATGGAGGTTTGGTGTATTTGAGAGAAGATCGGCAGCAGTCGTGTCGACTGGAGATGCTGGTAGATGAGCATGTCTGAGGTATCTACGAGATATCTTTGTAGATGAGCACAAACTGTTGTCTGCCCAAACCTCATGGATGTCTCAGGCATCTTGTATGTGAAGATGGTGGTCCTCTACCAGCATCTCCTGTCGAGGACTGTTATCGAATCTCTCTCCATCACAACCTACACCAAACCTCCACTATCACGAAGATCTTTCCGAGAGACTTCAAGGTAATGGAGGTTTGGCGTATTGGAAAGAGGATCGACAGCAGTCGTGTCGACTGGAGATGCTGGTAGATGATCACCATCTTCGTCTATGAGCATGTCTGAGGTATCTACAAGATATCTTTGTAGATGAGCACAAACTGTTGTCTGCCCGAACCTCATGGATGTCTCAGGCATCTTGTGTGTGAAGATGGTGGTCCTCTACCAGCATCTCCTGTCGAGAACTGTTATGGAATCTCTCTCCATCACAACCTACGCCGAACCTCCACTATCACGAAGATCTTTCCGAGAGACTTCAAGGAAATGGAGGTTTGGCGTATTTGAGAGAGGATCGACAGCAGTCATGGCGATGGGAGATGCTGGTCACCATCTTTATCTATGAGCATGTCTCAGATATCTATGATATATCTTCATAATGGACACCAACTGTTGTTCATTCGTCCCCTCAGGCATATTGAGCCCTAAAGGATCCAGTTCTTTATTTAAAGAGCAACATAAATGCTGAAATGTTCTGCTGTCTCAACTCCTTCCCAGCAGAGTCGACATTCAACTGTCCTGGACTTCCTCCTTCCTTGAGATGGCATCTCAAGGGGCAATGGCCAGTGGAGGAGGTCTGCTATGGAAAAAGAGATCAGCTTGGCTTGCCTCTGCTTCGAAGTAAGTGCCAGCGTGCAGTTGTTCTCCCATTTCTGGACCTGTATAGGAAAATCAGGGTCAACTTATTGGGACTCCGATCCCTGCTTGGCCAGAATCGTCTTCTTCATTGCCATCAACTCCTTCAGGGCCACAGTCCCAGATCTGGTCAATTTATTAGAGAGTTTTTGGCAACCACTAACAGGCCTGTGGAACCTCTTCACAAAGCACGGAGTTTGCGGGTGACGATGAATTTGCCTCCCGACAACAGCGGGCGATGATGAAAGGGTGCCCCCAGACAGTCACCCATTCTCAGAGGCCCACCGTCATGAGCACCTCCCTTCCCTCCCCCTGTCCTTAGTTATCGCGCTTCCTCCTTCAACTGGGTAGCATCCTCTGTTGCTCGCGCTAGTCTCCTCCTACCAGGGCCCTTGAGATTTTGGCACCAAAAACTCTATTGCCTTGAGCTGCAGCCCTACAACCCCCGGGTACCCTGGATGTGGATGTTATTGAGTAGGCTGCGATGGTAGGGACGCATATTCCTACATCATCGATTTCTGCCTGAGATTGGGTCTCTCAGGGTACGTGAAAATTCAAGTTGTAACTCCTTGGAAATGATTCTCGTTATCTGCACCTCATCAAGTGCCTTCCGTCATATGAATTAGATAAGCTGGCACCGACCGACCAAGTGCTGAACAGCTTCAGAGTCTCGTGCGAGAGAAAGTGGTTTGAAACTCAGAAAGAATTCCGGATCTCGTTTCATCCACCCTCGTACGATTCCCAATCTTCTGTTTCGACTGGTAAACTTATTGAATACGACTTAGTTATGTAAATTGACTTTCTTCCCCCAAGTTAACGTTATTTGTTGGAAGAGCACACGATTTCTCGAGAGAAAAGAATGAATTGAAAAATTGTTGTTAAATCGTGATAAATTTGAAAAGTTGGTTACAAAACGTTACGTTTGGAAACGAGGAGATTAAAAAATGTTATCGGATGTAAATTATTGATTTCGTTGTTGATTGGAATTCACAAAAAACACACCCTTATGAATTTAAGATTGTCTATTTATTAAATCATGAAAATTATTTTATAATATTTTGAAAATAAATTATTATTCTTATTATTACGATGTGTATTATTGATTTTACCTTCGTTTGGATGAGTAGCAGCAAGCGTGTAACTGTTTACGTAGCGGAAAATAGGACTTGTCACGTAGGTGCGTAAAGTCCATAATGGGTAAAAAGAGAAGTGGGGGTGTTCCGTAATGCAGAAAGTGCGTAGGTAATGCAGAAAGTGCGTAGGTAATGCAGAAAAGAGCGTTCACATGCCTGAATGTTCACTCAGAAGCGCGCAGTACGTTCTGCGCAGCATTGTTTCCACACCAAAACTGATTCTGGTTGTTTTGTCAATAAACTATCTGTGAACAAATTACGAGAATTTGTCGAAGTTCATCCATAATGCGTAAAATATCCAATTTTTTGAAACGATACACTCAGCTCCAAAAGTCGACATCCGCAAAGATCAGTCCCGCCCCCTCAATTGGCTCAAAAACTCCACCGGTTACCTCCCTCGCAATGGCGGGTGCCGCTTGATTTTTTTAAATTTTTTAAAGGAAAGTGGACCTCATCCTGAAAATTTGGACACCAGCCGTTCTCTTTTTGGATGAGTAGATATTTTTTAAAGTTTCGGATGTTTATGACGTCACGCGCCCCTCCCGCCTGGGCCCACAGTGACGTCATAAGCATTCGAAACTTTGAAAAATCAAAAAAAAAAGGTCTTCTCACGCTAGAAGGTCGCGGTTGGTGAACTCAACTGATTCGTTACTTTCCATTTGTAGAGGAAGAAAAAACGCATTTCATTGAACGGAGAATTCTTACAAATACCTA
The DNA here is from genome assembly GCA_009739505.2 of Apolygus lucorum. NCBI lineage: Eukaryota > Metazoa > Arthropoda > Insecta > Hemiptera > Miridae > Apolygus > Apolygus lucorum. The sequence continues at coordinate 9,000,822 of CM019171.2, forward strand.
GGAATCGGAATAAATAAAAGACCATTCATTTTCATTACATTTTAAAATATTTACTTTTAGCGAATTTTCGAAGAAAATGAAGCTATTGCAATGGCCTCAAAATTTTAGAATCGACTTTTTCGAAAAATGTTTACACTGAAATCAGTTTTTGGGACATTCTGAAACGAGTAATTGTTTAGAATTTTTTTTTAGTTTTTGCCAAAATGTTTGTAACAACAAACAATATAACTAACAATAGGTCAAGTTCGTTAACCAGCAATTTTGGACAATTCAAAGTGGTCCAAAATTCTAATAAAGTCCAAAAAAAGGGTCCATTTCCCGTTTTTTGTGGTTATTACTTTCAAAATCATGGTAATGTATGGTATATTCGGATTCAGCACAAAATGTCTGATATTAATGCTTTTTCAAAAATTAAAATTGTCCAAAATTAAGAAAAGTATGTATCTATTTATGTATACAGGGTGTCCCATAAGTTATGGTCCACCCTCCGGCATTTCCATATTTAATTACGAGGGTGGATCAAATATAAACGGGACTCTGACCTCTGAGCGCCAACGGTTGACAGAAGCGGGCCCGTCACTTCTCGAGATTGTTTGAACAGGTTCATTAGAAGGTGGATGAGGGGGGCGTCTCCCCCTTTACAACCTTTCATGAGTAGTTATCGCGATGTCTGAACAAAAGGTGCCCGTTTCCATTGAGCAACGAATTATCATAAAATTTCTTACCCGTGAAAGAGTCAAACCTTCGGAAATTTTTCAAAGGTTGACTGCCCAGTTCGGGGACCAAACCCTCTCTAGGACCCGTGTGTTTGCCTGGCACAAAGAGTTTCGGGAGGGAAGAGAACGAATAGAGAATGAGGAACACGATCGTCGTCCCGGAGAAGCATTACGGATGAGAACATTCAAGCGGCTCGTGACATTCTTGAAGATGATCGACGTGTGACTGTCTCCGAAATCGCTGAGCAGGTAGGGGTAAGTTATGGGAGCTGCCAAACGATCATTACAGAGCACCTAGGATTCTGTAAAGTGTGTGCCAGATGGGTCCCTCGCCTTTTGACTGCAGATCAGAAGTTGAGACGTTTGGAGGTCTGTCAGAGGCTTTTTGCAAGGTTTGAGGAAGAAGGGGAAGCATTTTTGGCTAGCATCGTCACCTGCGACGAAACATGGGTCCATCATTACACACCCGAATCGAAGCAAGCCAGTATGGAGTGGCGGAGGAAGGGGGAGACAGCCCCAGTGAAAGCAAAAACTCGACTGTCTGCTGGCAAGGTCCTTGCAACTGTTTTTTTCGACTATCGAGGCGTTTTGCTCATTGATTTTTTGCATGAGCGAAGAACAATCAATGCTGCCTACTATTGTGAGCTGCTGACTCAGGTGAGGGCTGCATATCGCAGCAAAAGACGGAATCAACCAATTCGTGACGTCATCCTCCTCCACGACAATGCAAGGCCCCATACTGCAGCTCTAACTGTTCAAAAATTGGAAGAAATGCATTGGACTCCACTTGATCATCCTCCCTACAGCCCTGTGATTTTCACTTGTTTGGGCCACTTAAAGAAGCCCTAGGCGGACAGCAATTCGAGGATGATGAGGGGGTCGAGGGGTTCGTGCGCAATGGGGTATTTCGGTCAATTTTTTTTTATTTTTTTTTTTCAGAAGAGTATGGCTCAGGAATAACGGTAATCGGGTCTGTTCGTCGAGAAAATGTTTTTAAAAAATCAGAGAAGCTAAGGAAAGTTGAAGATTTGAATGGTGTGACGTAGCTAGTCAATCGTGACGTAGCTAGCCAACTGTCTTTGAAAAAAGTATCCATGCACGGAAACCCTTGAAAGACCTCTTGGATACTACAAAATAGTACTCACACACGCGTGCGGCGTAGTCCTTGCCTAGTGTGTGTGCATTTATAGCGGCCCGCCTTTTTCAAACGTGTGATCTCTTTAATTAATTTTTCTACCACATGTTATAGTATCATTGGGCTTAAAGTTGTAGTATATAGGTTTTCAAGGGTGCTGAATCCAAATTTGAGGTCAAAAACCTGAATTTCCGACCCACCGAAATACCCCATTGGCTTCAGACGCAACCTTCATCGTTTTTTGATGCTGGGATTAAAAAACTTCCTATTCGCTGGGAAAAATGTGTCACAAAAGCAGGAGACTATGTAGAAAAGTGACATATATGTCACTTTAATTTTATTTGTTAGAAAATAAAAAGCGGGTATATATACCCGCTTTTTATTTTCTAACAAATAAAATTAAAAAAAAATAAAGTCCCGTTTATATTTGATCCACCCTCGTACGTAGTAAAATGGGCCCAACGCCATTTTTCATATTTTTTTGTAAAGAATTCAGGAAAAATACTTTTGCGCACAATTGACACTACCTAACTTTGTTTTTTTCAAATGGGAACCCCCACTTTTTATTGCAGATTCAGATTCTACGTCAAATTTCATGAAAAATTCATACCAGAATCGATTTTTTTCATTGTGTGCAACTGGTACTTGCAAAGTGACCACGGTGCGCAAAAGTGATTTTTTTTAACCCCAAGTGTGGCATATTTTTTTTACATTATTTTTGACGCTGAATCACGTGGTGAGGTCCTTTCTTCGATTTCATCGTTATTTTTTCCAAATTTAGAAGGAAAAATAATGTTTTTGGACTTCATTTTTCCTCCCCCTTTCGCAATACGGGCTGGGTGGGGACCTTCCTAGATTAAAAATAAATTCCTCCCTTCTAAATTTACAAAAAATATTGGAAAGTAAGTAGGTACTTACGTACTTTAATGTAAAAAAAAAAAAAAATCAAAAAGCTTCTCATTTCAATATTTTCAAAAAAAATTAAAAGTTACAAAATCTCCGAAAAAAAAGTAGTAATAAAAAACTAAGATAATAATAATGAAATAAAAAAATCACAGCAACTGCTCGAAATTACCTCCTTTGGCCTGTAGACAAGTAACAAGAAACTTTTAATTTTTTTTAAATGTTTTTAGATGAGAAGCTTTTTGATTTTTTTACATTAAAGTAGTACCTACCTACTTTCCAACATTTTTTTAAATTTAGAAGGGAGGAATTTATTTTTAATCCTGCCATAGCCGGTCCCCAGCCAGTGTCGCGAAAGGGGGAGGGAAAATAAAGTCCAAAAACATTATTTGTCCTTCTAAATTTGGAAAAATAATCGAAAAAAGGACCTCACCACGTGATTCAGCGTCAAAAATTATGAAAAAAAAGAGCCACACTTGGGGTTAAAAAAAATTCACTTTTGCGCACCCTGGTCACTTTGCGCGCGAAAAGTACCAGTTGCACGCAATGAAAGAAATCGATTCGGGTATGAATTTCTCATGAAATTTGACGTAGAATCTGAATCTGCAATAAAAAATGGGGGTTCCCATTTGGAAAAAACAAAGTTAGTGTCAATTGCGCACAGAAGTATTTTTCCTGAATTCTTTACAAAAAAATATGAAAAATGGCGTTGGGCCCATTTTATTAGCGAATTTTCAAAGAAAATGATGCTATTGCAATGGCCTCAAAATTTTTAGAATCGACTTTTTCGAAAAAATTTTTCACTGAAATTATTCACTGTAATTATTTGAATTTTTTTTTTAGTTTTCTCCAAAACGTTCGTAACAACAAACGAAAGGTCAAGTTCGTTAGCCAGAAATTTTGGACAATCCAAAGTGGTCCAAATTTCAAAAAAAGTCCAAGAAAACGAGTTTTTCCCTTTTTTGTGGGTAATACCTTCACAATCATCATAATAAATGGTATATTCGGATTCAGCACAAAATTTCTGATATAATGCGTTTTTCAAAAATGAAAATTGTCCAAAAATTAAGAAAAGTATGGATTTATTCATATATATAATGAAAACGCGCGTATATTTGTTGTACCCAGAAATGGAGTAGCCATGTGGGTACTCTATGAGTTCGTAGAGACGAGTAGAACATGAATATGGACTCCTAAGATCTTCAAAGCATACCCAGTGCATACAGTATGTTGGTATGGTATACTGAAAATAGAAAAAACCAACAATAGGATGTGGTGTTGACATGGAGTGGTTTAGATCTTAACCATAGCTTCAACTGAAAGATTTCTTTGAAAATTCGCTCATTCATGCTGCATGAATGGACTTTTACGTAATTAAATACGGAAATGCCGGAGGGTGGACCATAACTTATGGGACACCCTGTATAATGAATATGTGCGTATATTTGTTGTAACCAGAAATGCAGTAGCCGTGTGGGTACTCTAAGAGTTTGTGGAGACGAGTAGAACATGAATATGGACTCCTAACATCTTCAAAGCATACCCGGTGCATACTGTATTTTGGTATGCTATACTGAAAATCGAAAAAAAAACAAGATCCGTGTAAAGAAAAAACTTTCTAAAAGAAATTGCAACACCATTGTTTCTTTCCTTAACCATACCTTTAACTGAAAAATTTCGCTCATTAATTCATGCTGCATGAATGGACTTTTATTCATATATTTTCGACGTTAATATTTATATTTCTTAATTAATGAGGTTTTTATTTGGTTTGCGAAATCATCGATATTGATATTGATACTTTGAGCATATTTAATCGAAGTATCGATACTTCCTGAGAAATATGGTATCGAAAGGAGTATCGTGCCGTCCCTAGTTGTACCTAAATTCGAGAAATTTCGAAATTCATCGGTGTATCTACCTAGAGAATTGAATAACTAAAAGATTGCCGCCGGAATCATCAAAATCGACCAATAAAAAACCGTTTATTCAGTGACTGAGACCACCTTAAGGATGAAACAATGTGAAATAAAACGAATTGCTTGTTTTAATGTAAATTTATTTATAGAAAGAAAATTAAAGTGAATGATGAATTTAAATACAAGTTATCCTTTATTACTCCCCAAAAACAAAAAAAAAAACCTATTCTAAAATATTAATGATTTCGAAAAAAAAATCAAATAGAACTGAATAATAATAGTCAGGGGAGAACAATATTTTACATCAAGGGGGGGGGGGGGTGGGAGGAAAGTAGGAACACCAGTACCGTGTTCACATTCAATGGGATTCACATCAAACACGTATGATTTACTTACACAAATAACGTTGAAAACACCTACGAGTGTTGAAATACATAATGATGTAATATAAACTCACAAAGTACCATCTCTATTCAAAAAGAAAAGGCGTATGTTATAATTTTTACTAAAAAATTTGTCAAAAAAAGGAAAGTTTCCATCGATGGAGGATTCGTAGGGTAGACATGAAGTGGGAACGGGGTGGGGGGTCGAGGAAAACATTCAGTAACCTCCCGTTTGCTGTTGGTAGACTTCGATTGTGTCTCCTTCCTCCATCTCGAGGCTGAGGGGGGTATCGGCTTCGTTGATGGGTTGACCGTCAAACCGGAAACGGACGGCGGCCATTGCCAAACCCTGCAACAACAGAAGGACGTATCATCAAATGTTGCGAAGGGGCGAGGAAAAAAAAGTCTGCCAAGTGGGTGTGGCACATAGCTTCCTCGTATCCATAACCCGATTGTATAGATGATCCGAGGCATAGTAGTTAATCTCAAAACACCAATCTCTCAGTACCTTCCACTACCCTCATAGGGGACCATCCAAATGCTAATCTGAACAATCCTGAGAAATCACGTCGAAATCGGATTGAAAATGTCGAAGTCATGGCTGTTACAGGGAATTCACGTTTGCGCATGCGCAGCAACTACAATTAGTCTGGGGGAGATGATTTTTCTTACAACCTAATCCGCATAATCCCGGAAAATTTCATCGAAATCGGACAATAACTTCGTATAGTTATGCCCGTTTCAAGGATTCATGACTGACAGACAGACACAGAACCAAAATCGTTCAGGAAAGTATAACATGTAAAACGCGAGTGGAAATTTCGATTTGAGAAATTTTTTTTCAACCTTGAAAAGTGAACCTTGACAAAACTTCCGCTACCTCGGTAGACTCGGAAGCAAAATTGTTCAAAAAACGCAGCAAATCATTGCCCAAAGGTTTATTATTCTCTGTATAGATCACCCTTCTGTATAGATCACTGGTTCTCCATCAACAGCACCTACTACCATCTGTATTCTCCCTTGACCTTCCCTCTCGAATTTCAGCTTCCTGCGTTCAATAGGATTGAAAATGACTTCGGAGCTCACTCAGCTGATCAGTGCTCTTCCAGGCGTCTCCAGCATTCGAGGAGATCTTCTTCACTCTTCAGATCACAGATCAGCTGAGTGAGCTCCGAAGCCATTTTCAATCCTATTGAACGCAGGAAGCTGAAATTTGAGAGGGAAGGGCAAGGGAGAATACAGATGGTGGTAGGTGCTATTGATGGAGAACCAGTGATCTATACAGAATAAACAGAAGAAAACATTCTTTTAACTACCAACTTTTTTTTTACCTACCAACCATTGGTAGGTACTACCTACCACACCATACTGCCTTCACACTTGATTCGAAAAATAGAGAACTTCATATGGGAATTTGATTACTGGTTGCTCAGAAAGCAAAACTGAATGCAAATCGAAGAAACGAACAGCAATCGCGTTTTGGTTAGCTAAAAGTTCAATGGAGATTAGACCTCTTTGGTGATTCACACTCATGATTGTTTTATCGAAGGAAAACCTTCAAGTACTCGTAGGGACCGAACGGTTTGTCCTACAGAGGTCCGGGTGGCCTCAAAAAATTTTAAAAATTCAATGCTATTTAAAAATTGTGAAAAAAAGACCTTTATTTCGAGAGTTTTCGAGCTAGGAGGTTTGTTCCAGCGCAAAAAGTTCATGAACTCAAGTTCATGAACCCGCAGGGTGTGAGAACCCGAAAAAGTTGAAGAGTTCATGAACTTTTTAGGTTCAGGAACCTGTGCGCTGGAACGTTTTTAGTAGTTAACATGAAATTCTGCAGGGAGCGCGGAACTCGGCTTTCAACAAACCTTGAATAACCTCCTCTCATCTCAATCTTTAGCGGGATTTTTTGAGAATTTGAGATTGAACGATTCTTCACAATTTTTAACGAACAATGTCTCCTAGCTATTTTGTTTCAACCCCTTGTTTTTTCAAGTTTTCTCTATACCTAAAGATTTTTTTCGTGTTTACTGACTTACGTCAATAAAACTGTTGTAACTCCCGATATTTACCAAGTAAACTCAAATTTGAGGATGTTGTTACAAAGAGCGTTAAATTTCCAAGATAAAAGGTGCGAAACCAAAATCTTTTAGCAATAAAACATGTTTAAAAAAATCAAGTCAAAAAGCAAACTTCAAAGTTTTTACTCTGAATCCCTGCCTATTTCGATGGGCGCTCTTCGAAAAAACATGCTCCAGTTTTCCAATGGTCTATCAATTTTTCTTTTTAAAATTCATACTGGAAGAGTAGGTACCTAAATCAAGTTTTTGTGCCAAAAAAACGTGTGTTTTACTGAAAAATCGAGTGTTATACGTGGTTTATCATGGTCACCCTCGATCTCAAGATGAACGGATAAGTTTTTGGTATCCTTAATTTCCTATGCATAGGAATTACATGTAATTGCATGCTGAATCCAATGGTGATACTTCTTGACTGCAAGATAGTGGTTATTTCGATGAAATCCTTCATTTTTCGTTCACAAAATACGCATTATTCGTAGATAAGGTACGGGGCATAAAGAAACACCTTTCTACTCAATAACAACATCATCTTATTTGTGTTACGTTAAAATTCAATCTTATGGGACTCAAACAACATTGTTTCAGTAGGAAAAACATTGCAGAGTTCATACCTGGAGTTCGGAGGTTCATTTCATTGATCAGCTTCCACTATTTCTTCAAAAATTCACTTTCTAGCAGTCAGAATTATTCGAAAATATCGCCATTGAATTCAGCGTGAAAAATTACTGAAGAAATGATACCAAAATCGTTAAGTCATCTTGAGATCGACGGGTGACCGGACTCTGCGTAAAACATTCAATTTTCTTGTAAAAATCTTCAATTTTCTCGAAATACCTAGCTTTCAATTCAAACTCAGCAACCCACTATTGTAGTCAAATCAACTTTTGCCCATGTCACATGAGTAATCAATCACCCCATTTTTACGGTAAATAGTTTGCAGAAGAGAGGGATGATGTGAACTTCCTTGACACACTATCCGAATAAATAGACAAAGCTCACTGCAGTGATAATGGAATAATCGTGTATTTGTGAAAAAAGAAAAAGTCGATCGAAAATGGCTTCTGTTAGAACATAAGTAATTTCCAAAAATTTACACTTCATTCGAAAAACACTTCATTCCTAGAGACGACTCGCTCTTCGAGAAAGAGGGGCTCAGCAAAACGAAAAGAAAGTAAAGAGTGGAGCCAAGTGATTAGCGTGAAAACTGGTCAACAAATGAAAAATTAGTAGGTTTCACGTGAACGGCACAGGTTACCCTTCAGTTCGAGTTCACAACCCTGCCTTCGATGAGTGCAGAAAGTTCATGAACCCAGGTGCAAAAAGTTCATGAACTGGAAGCGCTGGAACGCGGTTCATGTTTGCGAGTTCTCGAACTCGGCGCCGCTGGAACGCATCAGTTCATGAACTCAACATGCGCACGGGTTGTGCGCAGGTTAGGTGTAAGAAAGTTCATGAACTGAGAGGCGCTGGAACAAACCTAGGGCACTCCAGAAAATTTCAAACCTTAATTTTCACCCCTTACTAGTGACTGACGTCAACCAAAAGCTTCGCGGCACAAACTAGACCCCAAATGGAGCCGATATACCAAATTTGAACCAAATCGGTCCAGTGTTGCTAAGAAAAGTGCCGCGTACGGCCAGAAAATTTTTTATTCGATTTTTGGATTCTACGTACCTTGAAGCGTAAAACATCAAATTTTTGGGAGGTTAAAATTTTTTTTCTTGCTCGATTCCTAATGCTCATTATTGAAAATAATAAACCAAATTTCAGTTGTTTATAAATTTTTGAATTGCAATTCAAATCTACTCAATCTGGTTACAGCTGCGGAATTCCTAAAGCTGCAAACCCCTCACGCAGCGTGAGCTCACGTCAGAAAAGTGGTAATTCGTTCGCAACAGCTCCACTTGCGGAAGCTCACGTGAGATGAAATCTGGACAATGAGGAATTTCACCATGTCGGAATTTCCTATTTTTGACCCCAAAATCGGATTCAGCACCTCGAAAAACCCCTAAGGCTAACTTTCAGCCCGAACTTCCTAATTTACGAATAAACAAAACAGTGTAGAAAATACGGATGTTTAAAAAAACCGGGAAAATGACGTCATCATGGAATAGTTGATTTATGGCCGCTTGAAGCGCTGAGATCGAGAAATCTATAGTCCCCAGATGCAAAATTTCACTAAACAGTAAAGTTTGAAACCGAAAAACTGAAGAAAAAATAGAAAAAGCGAGATGGGGAAAATTAGGTTTCCTCTGTTTTTGTTTGATAACTTTTCTCTTAGAAAACACGATTTCGTCGTCCCAATGGGCAACACTGGGAGGAGACGGCGATCCGAACAGCCCATTCAGCGAGCGTTCTCGCTTCACGTCCGTTTTCCTGGTTAGTTTTGAAATCAAAAATTTTTATTGTCTCCCAAAAATAACAGGAGACTTATTTTCCGAAATCAGCCCGATTTTCATCTATCCCACACCATTAAATATTCAGGAAAAATGCAAACAGAATTCGGTGAAATTCCTCATTACATTTCGCCGTGACAGGAGTTGAAATTTGTCAACGATTTGGAACAAAAAAAAACCAACGAGTGCGCTTTAATGGTGGGTTTACACGAGGCCAGTCGGCAGTCCAGTTGACTGGCGCCAGCTACTGGCCTCGTGTGAACTACACTGGCGTCCAATGACGCTCCAGTCCAGTGGAAAAAAGTCACGCCAAATGACTGGCACGAGGAGTAGGTTTTGCGCCAGTCCAGTAACCCCCACCACCAAAAACGTGAGCTGTGTGAATCACACTTTCCGTTCCAGTCCAGTGGTTTGGTTTTCTTTTCTCTCAGCCAATTTAATTATTGTAATAAAATGCCATCGAAAAAGTGGAGTGACGAATTAAACATGAAGTTCGTTCAAGTGTACAAGGAGTGTGAATGTTTGTGGAATCAATTCGACCCACTCTACAAAAATAAATTTGCGCGTGAATCGGCACTAAAAAAAATTGCCGAAGAAATGAATTTGGACGATTTTGGCGTTCCAGAAGCGAAGGCAAAAATTAAGTCTCTTCGCAGTACTTATAACTTGATCTTGGACGAGAGCGCTTCTCTCATGACAGTGTCTTGCTTTGTTATGATGGGCGTTAATCGATGCAGCAGCTCATCAAAAGTGGCTGGTGACATTCTCAGCAGAGATCTGTATTCTCTGGGATCTTCCACTCTTAGTTCACTGAGGAGCTGCGATGATGCCCCAGACGACTTCCTCCTCAGAATCCACTTCCTCGTCCACTCTTTTTTCCATGACAGCTCTTCCTGGAGCACTTCAGCGGATTCGCGTACAAAATCAGAGCACAAAGCGCGAAAAATAGTGTTCATCTGGGCGCGGGAAACCCTCGTTGACGAAGCCGCCTCCATGGTTTTTGATGAACTGGCGCGAGTTCACTGGCTACGTCTAAACGGGTACTGGCGCCAGTCAACTGGACTGCAGACTGGCCTCGTGTAAACCCAACATAAGAGCCGATCGACATACAACTGATGATTGGCCGTGATACCAATATGTTTACCCACGTGAGGAAAGTGTGTTTCCATCTCAACCCAATAGTGCCCAGTGATGCCGTTCGGCATCGCTAAAGTTCAGGTCACTGGTGAGTTTTGTGACTACAATTTGGACTTTTTCTTCATTTTCTTACTTGTTTATCTCTCTAGGAGGGTTTATTTATTTATTTTCCACCTCAGTGATAACCTCGTGCGTAACAGAGTGTAACCTCGTGCAGTGCAAGCATAAGACGTTTGAAGATGGGTCAAATTTTCGACCTCGACCCCCATAGACATTATTTGTTTTAAGAATAAATTTTTAATGTTTCGGCGAAGTACGAATACTTTCTAATCATCCTGAGGTATTTTCTGGGCTTAGTATGAAGTTTTCTGATCGAATTAATAGGATATCCGGCTATGGTGGCCGTGTTCATCTGTGCGATGCCAAACAGCATCGTTGGGCAGTTAGGTACTGACAGTTTTTGCTTCCGAGTGTACCAACGTAGCCGAAGCTTTTTCACTTTTCAAGGACGAAAAAAAAAGTTCTCCAAAATCAAAATTCTCACTCGCGTTTTGCGTTTTAGACCTTTCTGAACAATTTTGGTTCCGTGTCTGTCATGAATTCCTTGTAACGCGCATAACTATACGAAGTTATTGTCCGATTTCTATGAAAATTTCAGGGATTGTGCGGGTTGGTGTGTAGACGGTCCCCTATGAAAATCATCATCCTCGGACTGATAGAAGCGACTGCGCATGCGCAAACGTGAGTTCCTTGTAACAGCCATAACTTCCACATTTTTTACCCGATTTCGATGACATTATTAGGGATTACGCGGATTAGGTTGTAGATGGTCCCCAATGAAAAACCAAGGCCTTAAAATTTACAGAAGCCTCTGCGCATGCGCATACGTAAAATCTTCGTAACAGCCATAACATTTACATTTTTCATCCGAATTTGATGAAATTTTCTAGGATTGTCCAGATTAGCGTGTAGATGGTCCCCTGTGAGGGTAGTGGTAGGTACTTAGAGATTGTCTAACTCAATGTCTAACTACTGTGCATCGGATCATCTATACAATCGGGTTATGAATACGATGAAGCTATGTGCCTCACCCACTTGGCTAGGTATCTTGTTTCTCAATGTCTAAATCCCTGACAAATTAATAACAAATTCTGTTATTGAACAGAAATTCATCTCTCTTTGTAGTACAAATAAATTTTAGTAATTCAAGTGCGATGTGTGGTTTACTAGTATTTGATGTCAACAAGTTCAGCGAAAAAAAGTAATTGAAAATGCGCCAAAAATGGACGTGTCCAAGTGTGAATGAAGCCGTAAGTAGGCATGTAGATAAACAAGAAGGTAAGAAGAGTAACAGAACCAAATTCAGTCACCCTACGAAAATGGCCTACACTGAATTACCTACAAGGTTTTAAAACTTGTAGAAGTTTTTCCGCCCTACCTAGAATTATAGGGCAAGGAGGAATTTCAACATAACGAATTCGAGTACTTAGGTAGGTAATGGAAACAATTTCTAGTCAGTTTCAAGGTCATATAAACTGTGGGATTTGAACGGGAATGATTAATTTGCGCCGTCTACTATCTTGCTGACACCACCAACCAGACGTTTCAATACTGACAGAACGAGTTAGTTGTTTCAATACGAGTTAGAAACTTTGGGATACAAAGAAACGTTAAGAAAGGCATTTCCCGCATCTTTCAACTGCCTGGCTGTCTCGCCGGGCACGCTACTTTTAGGTTAGAATGGGGAGAAATTTAGGTACTGTAAAACCCAATAAAAAGTTACCTCGCACGTTTTCAGGTTGATGACAACCAGCAGTTTGAATAAATGTCGGAATGTCAAATGTTGAGAGATTGTACTTACAGCTCGATCGCAGTAGGCGTTCATGAGCTTTCTGAGCGGGGTGTGTTTTTTGATCTTGAATTGCACAATGGCATTATCTTGTCCCATGACTTTGAGGTTGATGTGCTCCGGTTCGCCAGCTTTGACTTCCTGCAGAAATAAACGAATAAGTAAGACTAGCGTTGAAAGGTAATCAAGTAATTTCGCTATTCATCACCAGAACGCAACAGTAGTTATACAACGAATACAGCACGAGTCCCGCTTACCTTCTTATCGTCGGCCATGTCGTTGGTTGAAATAAAATAGATCACCTAGTGCCCGGGAATGAAAAAACTGAGATCGTAGTACCTAAACAGGCCCCACGATATCGATTTGAACGAGAAATCAAGACGAAAACTTGAAGATTTATCACAATAGAAACCTAATTTATTTGCCGATATAGACGTCTCCGAAATCGCAGTGACCAAAATGGACGAACGGGTTTCGGCCGACGCTAGTCGCGCTTTGTTGAGATGCCGTCAAGCTGCCAACTTGACAACAGTGAAAAAGTTTAACTGGACGCTGGAACAAAACGTAAAAGCTCAGCCGATCCTGCAAGAGCCGCTTTTACGTTGGTTTTATTTTATTGGTTCTGTTTTATATCAGGAAAAATTTGATCCATGAAAAAGTATTAAAATGTAAGTACAAATAGTTTCAATAGTCCTCCACAGAGTGTGCTGTTCCGGTACTCTTATCTATTGATTAAAAACTTGTTATCACTTCTTCATCCCCACCCGCACCAGTTGTCGCAAGTTGCACCTTTTGTCTGAATTTTAGGCCTTTTTTTTACTCATTAGTGGCTTGATTCAGTTGAAATTGATTTATTTTTCGGGTGTCTTCTGGTGAGAAGGCGTTATAATCAGGTAAACAAAATCAATTCATAGGGGACGGTTGATGCCAGTTGCCTACCACGCTTCGAAGACAGTGCATTGCTTGGACTACTTTCACGGATTGAGAAATTTCATTCTCGGGAATCTTAATTTCAGCCTAAATTGGCTCTATTGCCTCATGTGAGTATATTATTACTTTTCAATGCTCAGATGGTAAAGGAGTTGTAGATACTATTCAGACAAGTGTCATGCATTATGTTGTCTGACTCGATTCTGATAATTATTAACTACAGGTATAAGGTACGCCTACTCTTACGTTCAAGGGTAGAATAAGCGGAGAATACCAGGCTGGTGCTGTGAAATAACCTAAATTATTTCAATTTATTCGTCCTTGACTGCATAATTTAGTTTGGTTCACTAGTTAAGTAGTTTGTTCGGTGACTCAGCAGTTGAGCTCAGTTGAAGCTATATAGACCACCAAACTTGTAGGTAGAAGTTATGTGAAGTTAGTAACTTTCTAAAATAAACTATGATTACAGTTAAGAAGGGGATTAAGAAATTACGAGTCGATAAAGAAGGGCAGTTCAGGTCAAAGCAAGTTTTATAACTGCTGGAAGTGCATTCCAAATACGCCATAATGGAGCTTCCCAAGGAGGCATTGTGTTGTGCCAGTTTATTTCTGGTTGGTTTCGCAGGGTCGTAAAAGAGCTGAGTACTTGCGACAAAATTTGTCGCAAGTACTCAGCTCCTTACAAATATTTAATATTTGTAAGGAATTTGAAATACAAAACAGCAGATTGAGTTTCAAATGAGGCGTAACATGTTGACAGGAGTTTAAAGCCACATTCAACGTAAGCCTCTTATCGTATCATCTGGTGGGTTCATTAAGTGGATTAAGGGACTATTAATTTCAGTACGAGCTCCAGTTTCTCAGTGATTCAGTTTGTGTACTGTAATACTGTAGTAATACTGCGTGACGCACGCAAGACAAGTAGGGATTATAGAATTTTCACGTCAAATTGGAGATTTTACACATCAATGTAGGGACGGCACGATACTTCAAAGTATCGATACTCCTTTCGATACGATATTTCTTAGGAAGTATCGATACCCGACATCTTTTCGATACCGATATTATACAATATCGATACTTCGATAATATCGGCTCAAAGTATCGATACCACCGATATTTCAAATTAACCAACTGATGATTTTTCAATCCAAATGAAAACCCTATTAATTGAGAAAAGGCAATATATTTTCTTTAACAATAATTTAAAATGTAATAAAAGTCAATGGTAATTAAAACTGTGATAAAAGCCAATAATTTAAAATTTAATAAAAATGAATAATCATTAATTTTATTTCAATTCCAATTCTTATGCGCAAGAAATCTCTGTTGAATGACATGATGTTTTTCTTCCACTAGAAATCGAAAGGATCAAGTAGCAAATCAGTTACAATTCAAATAAGTAATACTATTTATTATTCGAAAAAAAACCGTTAGCACCTGACTGATGTCGCCATCACGATTAATATTTTGCATGCCTCCCTCTTCTTGTAAGTTTGGGAAAACGGGTTTAAAATCCTTCCAAACTCACAATTTTACTATATTTTGAAGCTATCGTGGCGTATATCGTTTCAATTGAAACTATTCTGAGCCTATTTTGAGTGTTATTCTGTCGCGGACAATAGATGGTATTGTTTTCTAGTTACCTAGTTGGTATTTTTTCATCTATTTACTTTGTCAAAATTTTCGATAATATCGTCAAGAAAGTATCGATACCTCCAATATTGCTTTTATCCGTGTGACGTCACACAGAATGGATGTATCGATTCTTCGACTAATCGAACGGTTATTCGAATCTCGCTGAAAGGCGGCCATGTTGACTCCGTTGTAAACAAAGATTGTATGGATGGGTTTTCATTATGCCAATTTAAGCGGTTATCAGTTGCTCTTCTCGTCCCAGAAGCGGTGTTTAATTTTTTGGTTTGCCAAAAGTGATTAGAAACAGAGTGGAAAGACAAGAGAACTTTCCGAAAAAATAGGAATATCAGCCTTTTGGCGTCGCTGATTCCTCGCATTCCTGACAACCATGTTCGATGAACTGACTGAATTCCCATCGTTGTAAACAAAGATTTTTTCATTAGGCATGCCGATTTGTGCGGTGTTTGGCTCGTAGGGTATTCTGTACATAAAAATAGGAAGGTACTATATAAGTTTTAAAAAATACCTAAAAACCTTGCTATCTGTACTTTGATCTGAAATTTGAAAGAAAAACTCACTACAGACCTCAGTTTGGAAGTGAAATTAATGGGGCCAGCACAGTGCCAAAACCACATTGTGGTTCATGGCACGACCACTACATATGGATGAATGCAACCATAATAATGCGTTAGTGTTGTTCTTCAACGTACAAGTCAACTCATGGGGCCAGTAATGACTCCATTGCATGTTAATCTATCCATATTCGAACCATAAAACGAAGTAAACGTTTAGGTCAATATATATATATGGAACCTAATTTTGGGAATTTGCTCATACAATACTGCTTCATGGCAGGGTAGGGCATAGTAGGGTGCGTGCTAGAGTCAGAAAAGTGGTTTATTAAAAATTTTTAATTGAAAGTAGAGCCCTCACTGAGAGTTTTGGTATCAACTGGATTCTTCTATGATGAGTAGATCTTTTCCCACGATTTTTCAAAGTTTCATAACAATGTTGACTTAGCAGGGGATGCTATCATAACATTATTTTCATCAAACGACCGTTGTTGAATCTACTACCTGCCCAAAACATGGCATACATCGTTATTATTTCAATTAACCTAATAATATTGGATAACATTTGAATTACCTTTCAAAACACCACCACCTTGTCACCTGGGAGTACCTTGGATGAGACGGATTTCACAAGCCCTGAAGTAACGAAGTTGTGCCCATCCAAAGATTTGCAGCACTTCAGTTGCTTCAGGGATATGAAATCTTCAATACAAGATACTCCACGAGATCTTCGCGAGTTATGTTAGGAAAATTGTCGTCACACTCAACAACACTCTGCTCAAAGGGGTCTAAACCACCGCAGAGACGTATCTTATATTCATACCTTCTCAAGTCGTCACCTGAGAGTGAACACACATACTGAGTATGGAATTTCTTGTCAGACATCTAACCCACAAGGGAGACATAATAATAACGATTACATAATTGCTTTTAAAGAATATTATCACCATCGTTCTGTTTACATACCAAGAAACTTGGTATGTAAACAAAATAACCTTGCTGGATAGGAGCGCAAATGGCGCCCCTTCACGACCAGCTGATCGGGTCAGAGAAGGTTATGTTGAGACGGTTATGTTTGATATCGAAAATAATCGATTATTGAGTCTCAAGGATAAAACGAATTCTAGGCAAAAGTATCGATACCAAAATATTGGTTTGAGTTTTGCATCAAAAGTATCGATACAAATATCGGTATCGATACCCAAAAAGTATCGATACTCCGATATATCGGTGGTATCGTGCCGTCCCTACATCAATGTGGAAGTTTTACTCATCAATTTGGAAATTTTCCATTTCAAATGGGAGGTTTTACATTTCAAATTGGAGGTTTTAAACATCAAATGAAGGATGACAGAAATACGTGAAAGAAGTAACAACAAATTAACTCGTGAATGACTTTAAGAGAATGTCAGTCGGAAGGGATGGATACATGAAATGGGATGTCTTCGTCATGTTGCACGGAGAAGGTATTTCCAGAAGCACTGGGGCTTTTCCCCTTCTAGCGGGCTAAAAGCGCGTCGTTTAATTGATACGAAACGAATCATTAAATGGTTAAGAAGTAAATTTTCCTTCTTCCTCCAATTTGAAACGGAAAACCTCCAAATTCATGCATATAACCTCCAAATTGATGTATAAAACTTCCAATCCAGTGTGAAAAACCTCCGATTTCACAAATAAATGCAGATATCGATGCTGGGCAGGGAAAAGGTCACATACGACACAATAAAAATTTTGGGAAATAAATATTTTCTGTGGCTGCGCTTCCGAGAGAGCTGTCGCAGTCTAACCGAGAGTTTTCAGGTTGGGTAGGTACTGTTATTTTGCTTCCGAGTCTACCAAGGTAGCGGAAGCTTTGTTTTCACTTTTCAAGGACGAAAAAAAAAAGTTCTCCAAAATCAAAATTTTCACTCGCGTTTTGCGTTTTAGACCTTTCTGAACAATTTTGGTTCCGTGTCTGTGTGTCCGTGTGTCTGTCTGTCTGTGTGTCTGTCCGTCTGTCCGTCTGTCATGAATTCCTTGTAACGCGCATAACTATACGAAGTTATTGTCCGATTTCGATGAAATTTTCAGAGATTGTGCGGGTTGGCGTGTAGACGGTCCCCTAAGAAAATCATCATCCTCGGACTGATAGAAGCGACTGCGCATGCGCAAACGTGAATTCCTTGTAACGGCCATAACTTCTACATTCTCCATCCGATTTCAATGAAATTTTCAGGAATGTGACAGATCAGTATCTAGATGATCCCCTATGAAAATCATCACCTTCGGACTGATAGTAGCCACTGCGCATGCGCAAACGTGAATTCCTTGTAACGGCCATAACTTCCACATTTTCTACCCGATTTCGATGAAATTTTCAGGGATTATGCGGATTAGGTTGTAGATGGTCTCCGAAGAAGATCATCACCCCCGGACTGATAGCAGCCACTGCGCATGCGCAAACGTGAATTCCTTGTAACGGCCATAACTTCTACATTTTCCATCCGATTTCAATGAAATTTTCAGGGATGTTACAGATTAGTATTTAAATGGTCCCCTATGAAAATCATCACCTTTGGACTGATAGTAGCCACTGCGCATGCGCATAAGTAAAATCCTTGGAACAGCCATAACATTTTAATTTTTCATCCGAATTTGATGAAATTTTCTAGGAATTGTCCAGATTAGCGTGTAGATGGTCCCCTATGAGGGTAGTGAAAGGTACTTAGAGATTGGTGCTTTGAGATTAACTACTATGCATCGGACCATCTATATAATCGGGTTATGGGTACGAGGAAGCTATGTGCCACACCCACTTGGCAGACGTTTTCTGGTTACGATGGCATCCTTGGATTTTAATTCGATGCAATAGGATTTAAAATTATTCCCAATTACGAGAGTTCTTGGCCATTTTCCTGGTTATGCTTGGAGCCCACTACTGTACTATACTAGCCTATATATTGTTTATGAATGAGGAATTTCACCGGATTCTGTTTGCGTTTTTCCTGAATAGTTAATGGTGTGGGATAGATGAAAATCGGATTGATTTTGGAAAATGAGTCTCCTGTTATTTTTGGGAGACATTCAAAATTTATGATTTCAAAAATTAACCGGGAAAACGGACCTCTTCAACGTGAAGCGGGAACGCTGTCTGATTGGCTGTTCGGATCACTGTCCCCTCCCCTTGTTGACCGATGGAACTGTAATGATAGTAAGAATTGCCTCGGAATATTAGGCTTTATTCAACGAAAGAACGCGAGATAATGAATTAGGAATTTTTGGAAAGTAGCGTTAGGAACGTAGTGTTGGAAATGCAATGTGTGATATATGGCGAATTACAACAGGAACGACAAAATTGTGTTATCTAAGAGGAAAGTTATCAATTTTCTCTATCTTGCTTTTTTTCTCTGCAGTTCTTCGATTTCGATCTTTACTGTTTTTGTGAAATGTTGCCTCCGAGGACTATACAAAGTGAGATTTCACATTCTCAGCGCTGCAAGCGGCTGTACATGATCTGGTACGTCATCCTCCCGGTTTTTTTTAAAGTTCATATTTTCTACAATGTTTATTCGTAAATTAGGAAGTACGGGCTGAAAGTTTGCCGTACGTAGGAGGTTTTTCGAGGTGCTGAATCTGATTTTGGGGTCAAAATTAGGAAATTCCAACATGGTGAAATTCCTCATTCCATCGTCTCTTGGAAGGTGATATTTTCTTCACGTAAAAAAAGACAACTGATTTCTGGAAACGCCAAAAGCTGGCTTCTCCCGCCAACGAGAACCTTTCCACGTAAATAAAACCTCTTCGCGTTAGCGACAAGGTACATGGAGAGGAAATGGCAAAAATACTCTAATATCTGAATTTTTGAAACGCGACCGTCCACTCGAAAAGTATTGCGTCGAGCGTACAGCGCTCATGTGAACCCACTTCAGTGTGTATTGGTACAGGTCCCGAATCTTCCTTCTATCATGTCCCGTCTCGAGAAGGAATGAAGAACCGATTCCACTCCCTCCCCTTGCTTATTGTGAACCTTTCTGCCAAGATAAGGGCCCGTATTCACAAAAATCGCCAAAGTGAAACTTGAAGTCGCACTTCCGAAAGTTTTACTTTAGGCCAAAGTGAAACTTGAGGTGAAATCGCTATTCACAATCGTTTTTAGTGTAGCTGCTCTTAGGTCAGCTTCAAGTTCAACTGATAAGGAGGTTGAACTTCCGAGGGGGTAACCCTTAAGGCCATATCACACGAGCGATTTTTCAGCTTTTTTCCGCAGAAAAATCGCTGGAATGTGAAGAGGAAGAAGTACAGTGATTCAAGTATCCATGCAAGGGAAGAAGTACAGTGTTTCAAGTATCCATGCAGCGGGTTTTTAATTCCACTTCCCCACCCCCCCATAGCGCAGCCTGCACCCTGGTGGAGCGATTTTTCTAGCTTTGGAATATTTAGAACGCGTTCTAATTTTTCTAGTCCGCCATTTTGTGCGGGAAAAAAAGCTGGAAGGAAACCATTCGAAGGTTCTCCATCGATAGGTAATTTGTGGTTGTAGCATTCCTTGATCTACTAGTCGACGTCTGTTCAGTTTTCTGCAGTTTTCCGAGAGAAAAATTAATCAGTTCTTCGTTCATTTTTAAACCTCCAACAAGTATGCCGCCGAAGGATATAGTGAATAGGTGGACAACAAGTGACTACTATAACCTGATCCAATACTTGTAGTCACGTTAGAGTGAAAATCGCTGGCTGCCAGAATGCGCTCTATTCGCAGTTTTCTGCGGTTATTCTTCTTCAACTTCGCCTAACTTATTCTAACTTCC
The DNA here is from genome assembly GCA_009739505.2 of Apolygus lucorum. Lineage (NCBI taxonomy): Eukaryota > Metazoa > Arthropoda > Insecta > Hemiptera > Miridae > Apolygus > Apolygus lucorum. The sequence goes on from CM019171.2 coordinate 9,021,259, forward strand.
TCTTCACGTTCCAGCGATTTTCCAGCGGAAAAAAAGCCAAAAAATCGCTCGTGTGATATGGCCTTTAGGGCGACTCGATCCTATTGACCAGTGGGAATATTCAGTGATAATATTGATAAGCGGTTGGTGATCAACAAACGATTGTCCATCTCTGCTTCATTCCTTTCCAAAACATCTACTTTGGCGTTTTTATTGATTTGAATGCGCTAGTAGTCACAACACTCGAATCCATTTTCGCTTTCTCTTCGCCTTCTTGGCACAATTTGTACACGTCTCCTTTCTGTAGATACTGCAAATATTCTATGTAGTCGTTTTCCATTTAAATCCGAACGGAAAAACTTCGTAAAACGGCTGTCGAAGCAAGCAAAATAGGCGCACTTCTTGTCAAAAGCTAAGGGCCAGTAAAGTGTGGTATGAGCCAAACTTACCCGGAAAGTGTAACTTGACGAAATTTCAGCTTCGGTAAAGTGGAGCTGAAGTGACGCTTCTTCTAAAGTTCGGTTTGTGAATAGCGTTTTCTCTAAAGTACGACTCTAAGTGGAGATTTCAGGCTTCACTTAGTGAACAGCCCCACTAAGTGCGTTTTGCGAATACGGCCCATTATGTCTGTATGGGTTATAAAGAGGGCATATCAGTAGAAAATAAGTCAAGAGTTTCGGGGAACATGAGGTTACAGGTTGTGCAGTTCTCGCCATTGGCCACCTCGTAGCTGTTGCGTCCGTGGTGAAATTCAATCTTGCCCATGGCCATGTTGGTGGTCCTATGGTGTATACATAAATTAATAGACTTTTATTCATTTCAGGGAGACGAGCAGTGATACTGAGGACTACCATGACCCCGAAGATCACAGGAGGAGGGTTTTCAAGAATCGCATGAGGTAGAGTGTAACCTTTGAGTTTGATGTATTCCTGGGAGCTACTGCCTGTCACTTGATGGAAGGCATTCGTCGGAGAATTATATTTTGGAAAAGTGTACATCTGAATTTGCTTTTAGCTCTAGTACTTGTAAGTTCGTTTCTTCTTCTGTCAGGCCGTTCACATTGCGTCAAAGTTGGATCCCATGTTTCTTCTGCTCTTCCCCTTTACCGTGGTGACCCTCAGGGTTCTGTGAGGCCCTCGTTTTTCTCAATGTATGTCAATGTCTTTGCCAAGTGCCTCGAGTTCTCTTCCAACCATCAGTTTGCTGATGACAACACAGGAGAAGAGTGCGGTGGAGCCTAGCGATAACCCATGTTTTTGAGCTCTGGAAGGTTCATCTTATCTTCACTAGGCAGCGCTCCACCGCGCTCTTCTAGAGGTTCCTGATTTTATCGCGTGTAACTGTTACCAAACTCCGCTCACTTGAAATTAATCAAAAACTGGCTCCTCGTGAGATTCATGATTCATGGCTTCAGATTCATGGCTCCTCGTGATGGTTACTATCGTGATGTTTAAAATAGAGATGGGCAAAACTGGCTCTTTTGAGCTCGTATTTACTGTAGAGATGAAAATACGCTGCAAATTGTTACACAAATTTTAGTTCTGCCCGGAAATTTTTATTTGATTATTGAATTCTACACTATCTTGAATCGTAAACCATCAAATTTTGAGGGCGGGAGGGAATAATTTTTCTGTTGCTCGATTCCAAAGGTTCATTATTGAAAATAATAACCCAAAAAGCGCTGTCGTTCAATAAAGATGCTCAATAAATCCTTTAAAAAATCAACAAAAAACAATGAATAAGTAGGACAACGAACAAACAACGAACACGATTAAAGCAATGAATAAGTAAGACTTAAAAATACAATTTTTTGGTAAGATATTTATTTATTTATATGAAATCTGCATTTTTGATGCCTCTAATGACAAAACCACAATTAAAAAAATTCTTAGTAGGTATAACATTTTCATAATATAACATTTTGATGTTATAATATAACGTTGATGTTATAATATAATATATAATGATATTATCATGTTATTCTACAACGAAAATTAAGGTAACCAAGGTGAAAGAGAATAAACGAACCAATAAGTATGTAAGCTTCAATATTGATAATAATGGTAAGATAAGCTTGCCTTTTGAACTTGTATCAGAAAGCTCCTCACAAAAAATCATGATGTAAAAATTAAACAGGGAGAAAAAACAACGGAAAGAATCAGAAAGTGGGTCACAGAAAACACTGAAAAAATACGGTAAAGTTTACGAACGAAAATACAATAATGCATAAGAGGTGGTACGATACAGTTCCGCAAAATTGTATTATTTGATCGATTTATATCGTATTTTCCCTCAGAATTATTGTATGGGTTGGCAACAGTGTGCTGAAAAAAGGGAGTCCGAATTTTCCCGAACTCTACCGATCTCTAAAGAACCGAAGATGGAAGAGCCGTCGCACAGTGGGCAAAATGGCCAATCTAGGTGGACAAAATTATTTTTGGTCGGTTTTTTTCAAAATTGAATAAAAAGACGCTGATTACGGGAAAAATAATGAAAAGCTTTCTTGACTTCAATAAAAGTAGGCAAACGGTATATCATGATATTTTTGTACATGTTTTATCTTAAATTCTTGACATTATGATTAGGTACTGATTAATTACTTTGAGATTAATGACATTATAACAGTGTTAAACGGATTTAACTCTGAAAAATTGAATTTGAAAATATTATAGTCATGTTCTTATTTGACTTTGTAGAAGATTCAACTGTTGATGTGCTTGAAGCTGCTTCTTTCAAGATACGGCTTGTGGACTTGTCTTCTGCTGAGTAGAGAGCAGTGAGCGCCGCTAAGCATAACTTTTCGGGACCAGCAGTCAACAATTCTTTCACTTTTCTTCTTTTTGTTTTATCGCTTGAGTCCTCAAACAGTTTTTCGGGATGCACAGTTGGATGGTTCATGATAGTTTGAGTAATTTTGTAAGAAATGACAACTTCAAACTCTTTCCCACTCAGCCATGTCGAATATTTGTTGGAAAACATGTCTTCTTTCCTATGGCTATTTTCCCACCTCTCTCCGATTTTTTGAAAAGTCTATAACAGCATTTTTGATCATTTTTAAATTTAATATTTCTGAAGAATCGTCGAGATTACCTCACCCAATCACATACCTAGTGAGGTTTTCGTGGCCATCTTTCTTCGTTAGCTGTTTCCATTCCTCGACAAATTGATGGCGAGGAATCGTGATATATATACCTGAAAATCCACCATTTTATCAAGTAACTCGGAAAACGCATAAAATCGCAAAAAAAGGTAGTTGAATACCGAAACTAGAACACTTAAAGAAACGAAAAAAAAAAAATCGGATTTCCTTGGCAACTCTTGGCCGTGTGCTAATTTAACTCCAAGATGTCAATTATCATTTTTAAAAATACGGTATGGCGTATACTCTTAAACATACAGTATCAGACACTATTTTTACAATTTAGCAGGAAAAATAGTAATTACTCCCATCAATGGTTTCCATTATTGCCGACACCAAGCCTGGAACGATTCTGCCTACAACTAACTGCAGTGTAGACGAGAAAAGTTGGGGGTTCATAGTAGCTGATAAACGATCTTATTCGAACAGGAAACGGCGACACTTTTGATCGAAGTTTTTACAGCAATAGAAGGTTTTGACGATGTAACATTAACGTTTTGGAATTTGCGAACTCATAATGAACAATGACTAATATAGGAAATTCCCATGTATTGACTTGACTTTTGTCCACCTAGATTGACCATTTTGCCCACTGTGCGTCGTTCATTTATTTTGACTGGATCTCAAAAGATCCAAAGATCGAAGAACCGCGATTCATTTATCATTTTTACTGATCCGCAGTTCACTCGCTCTTTTGAAAAACCGATCTTCACCGAACACTACCAGCACTGAGCTCAAAAGATCCGAAGAGCCGCGGTTCATTTTTACTGACCCGTGGTTCACTCGCTCTTCAAAGAGCCAGTTCTTTATTGAGCGACCCATCTCTAGTTTAAAAGCTTGAAACATTGTTTTTCTTCCAAATTGTTGTCCAGGAGGTCATAATTTCTTGCTACTTCGTCCTCTTATGTGATAAAACAATGTTTTGCCTTGGAAGCCCTTGCGAGTGTTAGATCCTCCTGATGTGTACGAATGTCTCCATTGTAGAGCATGTGTGTGTAAAATTGTTTCCTTTCGAATTTAAACATCACTGATATCTGAATCACATTTTCGAATATCAAATAAGAGGAAAATCAAAAATTCTGACGAAAGAGGCAGAGGCTTTTATAATTTACCGTCATTATTTTATACTTTTTTCGTTTATTTCGTTCATTTTTGTTGTTGTTTCAGTTATGGTGGTTCATCGAAACCTAAGCCCTGCCTCGTTCAAAAAGGGTCGCAGCCTTCTTCCTCGACCAAACAAGGGATATCAAATATCCCTAGAAACAGGTTAGGCTGTCAGCCTAGTTCAGTTGGGGAATGTTTTGACTCGGGGTGAAGACTCCAATTATCGACACATTGCCAGTCATTGCTGAACTTTTAATTATAAGAAAAGTAAGCGTTTGGAGCTGCTCAGAGATTCAAATTTGGCGGCATTTTGGAGCCTAACAGTTTCTTGAACAGTTTCCCAACAAGATCTTATCAGTCGTGGTAGGATGCATAAACGAAAAAAGGAGTTTCCTAATTGCAGTCAGCAGGATACCGACTAAAGGCAAATACCCTTGTGGTGGTCAACCAAACTTCAATGTTCTTTTAATCTTCCTAGAGTTGATTTATAGTCAAACACTATTTTCTCAGACCATTCAGGAGAAGAGTGTGGTGGAACTAATGACGATTCGATACTTTCGATATTTATTGATATTTCCGATATTTGTATCGATATTTTTCTTGCGATATTATCGAATATCGAAAGGAAAATATTGATATCGAAAGAAATGAAATATTGGTTGGGATGGTTATAGTTCTTTCCACTTTAATTTCTCAATTTCCCCTAAAATATGAAAAATAATAAAAACCCAAAAGTAAATAGAAATGGAAGATGAACGCAACACATAAACAACAATGTTGAAATAACATGACAATCAGCTATGTCCGACATAGTCCTCATGCTCCATAATCGATATGGGAAGAGGAACACGATTCGATTTCGCGTTCGCCATTTCTGTTTTGTATCAATTTATTATAATATATTATGTATTATTACAACTTTTTACGAGAGAAATTCGAACTGGCATTATGTTTGGATATCGATTTTTTTTAAACTATGCAAAACATATCGATATCAGTATTTTTTTTGACATCACTGATATTGATCAAAAATTATGCAAAAACTTATTCGATATCAGTGAAAACAGTATTCTTTTCGATTTTTCTTTCGATATCGATATCACTGAAATTGATGAAATAATATGCAAAAACATATTCAATATCGGTGAAATCAGTATTTTTCTTTCGATATCGATATCACTGAAATCGATTAAAAAATATGCAAAAACATATTCGATATCAGTGAAATCAGTATTTTTCTTTCGATATCGATATCACTGAAATCGATTAAAAAAATATGCAAAAACATATTCGATATCGGTGAAATCAGTATTTTTCTTTCGATATCGATATCAGTGAAATTGATGAAATAATATGCAAAAACATATTCAATATCGGTGAAATCAGTATTTTTCTTTCGATATCGATATCACTGATATTGATTAAAAAATATGCAAAAACATATTCGATATCAGTGAAATCAGTATTTTTCTTTCGATATCGATATCACTGAAATCGATTAAAAAATATGCAAAAACATATTCGATATCGGTGAAATCAGTATTTTTCTTTCGATATCGATATCACTGAAATCGATTAAAAAATATGCAAAAACATATTCGATATCGGTGAAATCAGTATTTTTCTTTCGATATCGATATCACTGAAATCGATTAAAAAATATGCAAAAACATATTCGATATCAGTGAAATCAGTATTTTTCTTTCGATATCGATATCACTGAAATCGATTAAAAAATATGCAAAAACATATTCGATATCAGTGAAATCAGTATTTTTCTTTCGATATCGATATCACTGAAATCGATTAAAAATATGCAAAAACATATTCGATATCGGTGAAATCAGTATTTTCTTTCGATATTGATATCACTGATATTGATTAAAAAATATGCAAAAACATATTCGATATCAGTGAAATCAGTATTTTTCTTTCGATATCGATATCACTGAAATCGATTAAAAAATATGCAAAAACATATTCGATATCAGTGAAATCAGTATTTTTCTTTCGATATTGATATCACTGATATTGATCAAAAAGTATGCAAAAACTTATTCGATATCAGTGAAATCAGTATTCTTTTCGATTTTTCTTTCGATATTCTATCGATATCACTGAAATTGATTAAAAAATATGCAAAAACATATTCGATATCAGTGAAATCAGTATTTTCTTTCGATATCGATATCACTGATATTGATTAAAAAATATGCAAAAACATATTCGATATCAGTGAAATCAGTATTTTTCTTTCGATATCGATATCACTGAAATCGATTAAAAAATATGCAAAAACATATTCGATATCGGTGAGATCAGTATTTTTCTTTCGATATTGATATCACTGAAATTGATTAAAAAATATGCAAAAACATATTCGATATTGGTGAAGTCAGTATTTTTTTTCGATATCGATATCACTGATATTGATTATAAAAATATGCAAAAACGTATTCATATCAGTAAAATTAGAATTTTTTTCTCGATATTCTATCAATATCAGCGATATCGTAGTTTTTCTTCCGATATTTTATCGATATCGATACGGCCTTCCGATATTATTTCGATGTTAAATATTGCATCGAAAGGTACATCGAATCGTCACTAGGTGGAATAGCTGAAGCCGCTGCCTACTGAAGATCAGATGAACCTACCGAAGGTCAAAAACACGGGTTGTCGCTTCATCTTTTCACTCATTTTAGAAGGAGTGTCGATAAATGGCTCTTTTTACTGTTGATAATAAATTCAGTCACGTGTCGACAACTGGCGAAAAAACATGTCATCGAACTCTGGCTGCAAACGTTGGATATTCTACTCCTTTCAAAGTGTTTTATCTCATTCTCTTCAGTTGTCTTTTTAATGTAAAAGAAAGAAAAAAGAAGACCTTGATCCTTGCCTTGACCTTGGAGGCATTGATTGACTCGTAAAAACAGAAAACCCCAAGAAAGCCTTTTCGTAGATGTGTCGATAATTGGTGTGTTCACCTTCTTCCCACGAACTAGTTTTCAATTTTTATTTCTATCATTTTCTTATTTATTTATTTATTTTTTCATGTTGAACAACTCTTAAATAATGTGGTAAATCCAATTTATACGAAACATAATAAATTTATAAAAAATGTGTTAATGAAAATTACCTTGGATTGTGTACTATAAGATATTACGAAGATATAGAAGTCTCCTGTTAACTCTAGTGAACGCGGCGTAACTACCTTCAGGCATCTCATCCACAATCTGTTCAATTCTTTTGGAGACAACATCCTAGAACACAGTAGCGCCAATTTCACAACTTGGTATATTATAGTATAAATCAATCTAGAAACATGATAAATAAATCGAACTCTTTCTAGTTAGCGATTGGTACTGTTGAAAGCCATCCCCTGATAGCCTTTTCAAGCTCTGATCATCATTCAGCCTGGGAACAGCGGTGTGGCTATGGTCGTTAGGGCGTCGTTGTTTTGCGGTGGACTTTGGACCGACCTCTGTGGGGATCGTGGGTTTAAGGCTCATCGCCGGGAGCGTGCGGATTTTTGGTCTCATCGCCCCCCGCGACCCAACCCAGGGTGGCGAGGCAATGGAAAGCCTTGATCAAAATCATCAGAACAAATTCTGATGTTCCCTTCAGAAGACAGCTGATGACGTCCACAATGCCAGGAATGGTAGTCGGACGAAAATCCAACCTGAAATGGTTGTTTAGGTTTTCTTACCATCATTCAGCCGTCAGACTGCCAATATCAGGTCTCTTATCTCCGCCACCTCCATCAAGAATACGTTATTCTTAAGGATCTCCACTCTCCCTCCAGAAGGCAGCCGTCTCTTCACCTGCTCCGACGATGAAAGTCGCAACTGCATGATTGAACGCAGGAGCTTGATTTTGGCTTCACCCAGCATCAGCCAGTGCATCACCAGATGAACAAGATCATCCAACTCTCACATTCCAGAGAAGACAGAGCGAATCCAGTGGAAAGATGGCCCGATTCTCCAACAAACGCGCGCTACGCCTACCTATCATCCTCAACTGGGAAAAAGTTCGGGTTAGAAGGGAACAGTGTCAACGATAACTTGACAATTGAAACGCCCTCGGAAATACTGGTACAGCCAAAGATTTGTTCAAAGGGGACCATCAAAAAACGAGTAAACTGACAGCTGCTGTGTTTAATCCTCCAACAATTCGAAGATTATCCAGGTCACATCAGTGAGGTAGAGGATCAGTGACACATTTAAACATTTAAAAATATTTAATTAAAATATGTTTAAACATGTCTAACTAAACGATTAAATTTCCCACTGGGAGACTGTCAGCCCACAATCTCAAGAGGGCTCTCCGCCACACATTATCAGTTGCTGGCCTGCCGTCCAGCTGCTACTATTGGCCTTGGGCCGCCTGCAGTCCACTACTCGCAGCTGATGGTCCGCCTGCAGGACCTGGATGTGTAGTGTGTGTGCAAGCAATGACTTCATCGTACGTCCGCCTGCAGGCCCTGGACATATATTGTGTGTGCAAGCAAGGACTTCATCGTACGTCCGCCTGCAGGACCTGGACGTATAGTGTGTGTGCAAGCAAGGACTTCATCTTACGTCCGCCTGCAGGACCTGGACGTATAGTGTGTGTGCAAGCAAGGACTTCATCGTACGTCCGCCTGCAGGCCCTGGACATATAGTGTGTGTGCAAGCAAGGACTTCATCGTACGTCTGCCTGCAGGCCCTGGACGTATAGTGTGTGTGCAAGCAAGGACTTCATCGTATGTCCGCCTGCAGGCACTGGACGTGTAGTGTGTGTGCAAACAATGACTTCATCGTACGTCTGCCTGCAGGCCCTGGACGTATAGTGTGTGTGCAAGCAAGGACTTCATCGTATGTCCGCCTGCAGGACCTGGATGTGTAGTGTGTGTGCAAGCAATGACTTCATCGTACGTCCGCCTGCAGGCCCTGGACATATAGTGTGTGTGCTAGCAATGACTTCATCGTACGTCCGCCTGCAGGCCCTGGACATATAGTGTGTGTGCAAGCAAGGACATCATCGTATGTCCGCCTGCAGGCCCTGGACATATAGTGTGTGTGCAAGCGCGGACTTCATCTTACGTCCGCATACAGGCGGTTGACTGATAGTGTATGTTACTCTGCGATTTTGGCCTGTTGAGGCGACGGCATCGTATAGTGTATGGGGTGCTTCAGGCGGACAAGAAGGACCGAGTTTTCTTTGAGTTATCATGCAGTATTTATTATTACGTTTTTTTACACAATCAGTAGTTGGAGTATCAACATAGCCAATGGCTATCAGTTTTAGCTTAAAAGCGGATAAACAGTTGCCGATAAAAATCGGACTTCCAAAAAGATACCTCAGGATATTGAGGATTCGTGACTAACATCTCCGTGATTGGATGCAGGAAATATATATTGTGAAGTAAATAGCCATCGCAAATGAATTATCCAATGAGCAATGTTCAATGAACAGTCTCAAACAAGAACAGCCTATTACAAGTATTTTTCTTCTTGGATTTGATTGTACTTCGTCAGTGGAAACCTTCCATCTTGTATCATCCTGAGCAAGACGTCCTGATAAAGTTGAGCACATCCGCCTGAATGGGGGGTGCGCCTTGATTTTTTTTAGATTTTTAATCGAAAGTAGACTACATCCTGAGAATTTAGGCACAAACCGCGACCTTATAGCGTGTGTAGATCTGTTTCTATGATTTTTCAAAGTTTCGACCGATTATGACGTCACGCGCCCCTCCCGCCTGGGCGGGACCCCCCAGCCCACTGTGACGTCATAATCGGTCGAAACTTTGAAAAATCATAGAAACAGATCTACTCACGCTAGAAGGTCGCGGTTGGTACCAAAATTCTCAGAATGAGGTCTAGTTTAGATTAAAAATAACAATAAACAGTTTTTACTACCCAGGCGCACACCCCATTGGAGTCCTCAAGTCCTGCCTGGACTTATACCTGCCGAACCCTGAGAATGGGTGAGATCTCCCTGGGGACCAAGAGAATGGGGCCCGAAGAAGTGTGTACTGTGAGCCACCTACGCCATGTTTCAGGAACATACCCACCTCCTTATCGTCTATCGTTAACGCGAAGAAAACAAATAGATGCGTCTACCTACTATCAACAACATTATCATTTCATCTAATTATTTATAGTTTAGATTTAGTATAGAAAATTTTACTATATCGACCTAGAAAGGTATTTACCACGTTATTAAAGTAGGTACCTATGTGGATTAAAAAAAATTGGTTGTAGGGAAGGTTTGCTATGTAATTGTTTCATGTTGCCTCCATCTCCTGCACTGTCTGGAACCATGTGTGTTGTGGGTTGCAGTGGGAGCCGTGGGAGGACGAACATGCCCAAAAACCAGATGATAAATCCTGCTGCTGGTGGTTCGAACGCCAGTGAGGAGAGAATCACTCTGGTTGTGGACAACACCCGCTTCGTCGTGGATCCTGCCATGTTCACCGCTCACCCAAACACGATGCTCGGGAGGTAACCATCGCAAAACTACCCTCTTAGTTATCGATAAGGAACCTCGTTTGTGCTTTGTTTTTAAATATTATTCTCAGATGTTATCCCTCTTAACCCTTTCTTTTACAACCCTTACATGATATTACCTAGGAGGATATCTACTAATTTTTGATCATTTTCAATAATGAACCTTTGGAATCGACCAAGAACCCCCCTCATAATTTGATGGTTTATGAATTTATTGCTAATTCTTGACTTTATTGTGTCTGTCATGGAATGAAATCTCTGTAACTGGAAATACTATTCGAATTTATTTTTCGATTTCGGTTAAATATATGCAGGAATTGAGCTATTCGGTTGCAGATGGTCCCCCATGAAAACAATTACTCTTTGACTGATAGCCACTTCTACAGTTTCCATCCAATTTCGATGAAATTTTCGTGGATTGTGCGGAAAAGAGTGTAGATGAATAGAATCGCAGAGGACTGATAGGTTCTTACAGATTGATGTTCTGAGATAAGCTACTATATTTCGAATGCTTTTTTATTTCAAAAGTCCTTAAAAACCTGAATTTTGAGAAATCACGGTCACATTTATTTATATTTTAAATAATTTAGAACCTTGAATAAGTCGAAAATTGACCCTGGAAAACCTGGAAAACTCAGGGAATTTTTTTCGGGGGATCGCTGGACACCCCTGCTTTTCAACTTGCCGATTTTCTCTCTCAGGCAATCTCTCCAAGGTAATTTTTATCAGAGCACTCTATTGGACGTATGAGAAACTACTTTTACCACCAGCGCCCCTAGTGGGAGTTGGCTTCTCCTCGAAGGATAAGGTTTCTGTTTGCCCGTTAGCTCAAGGCTAAAGCATGTTCCATGCTAAAAAATGTTTTCCAAAATCAAAATTTCCAGTTTACGTTTCAGGCCTTCTTGATCAATTTCGGTTTAGTGTTTGTCTGCTAGTCATAAAATTCTTGTGACGGGCAAAACTATACGAAGTTATTGTCCAATTTCGATGAAATTTTCAGGGATTATGCGGATTGAGGTGCAAATGGCTCCCTATGAAAATCATCGCTCCTGAATTGACAGTAGCCACTGGACATGCGCAATTGTAAAATCCATCTAACAGCCACAATTTCTACATTTTTATCCGAATTTTATGAACATTTTCAAGAACTGTGTGGTTTGGCGTGTAGATGGTTCCCTATGAAAATCATCGTCCCTGAATTGATAGTTGCCTTTGCGCATCTACAAACGTAAAAACTTTGTAACAGCCATAACTGCTTCATCAACCACCTGATTTCGAAGAAGTTTTCAGTAATTGTGCGGGTTGATGTGGAAATGGTCCCCTTAAGAGGTTCATGCGAAATTAGCTACAATCATCGTACCATCTCTCTATACAATCGGTTTATTGATAGGAGGAAGCTAAGTGCCACTACCCACTTGTCAGACGTTTTACAGTGCTTTTTCAGTTCTAAATGTCCTTGAAAACCTGGATTTTGAGAAATTATGATCACATGTATTTATATTTTAGTTTAACCCTGGAAAAATTTGGGAATTTATTTTCGGGGAATCGCTGGACACCCTGAAATTTTTTTTGAATAAACGATTAATTAATTTGGGTGTGTTGTGTTGGTCATTATGCTTATCACGAATCTTTGCTACCCAGGATGTTCAGTTCGGGGTTGGAGTTCGCCCACACTAACGACCGGGGTGAGTACGAAGTGGCGGAGGGGATATCCGCCACGGTGTTCCGCTCCATCCTCGAGTACTACAAAGGGAAGATGATCAAGTGCCCGCCGACGGTCAACGTCCAGGAGCTGAGAGAAGCCTGCGACTACCTCCTAGTTCCCTTTGACGCTTCTACAGTCAAGTGCCAGAACCTCCGTAAGTACCTGCTCGATTCTGCTTGCGTTCAATTTCCAACCACTTTCTCTATCTGAGTTATTTGAGACTTGGCGTGTTTCCTGATCAGATAGCTACACAGGGTGTCCCATAAGTTATCCACCAAACTCCGTGACTAGTTTCTACAAATTATTTGCAACAAAAAATGCCTCGTGGAGTGTTCTTTCAGCCCCCTCGAAATCCGACTTTTTTTTACTTTTAAGATGTTTTTCGTGTTTTCGATCTTACACCATTAAAACGGTCATAACTCCCTTAAATTACACTCAAAAATTAAAAATAAGGGTACCTTTGGAAAGAGCGTAAAATGTCTCAATAGATGAGCTGTTCACCAGTCGAGAAAAACTGAACGCTAGAGTAGTATTTTTTACCTCAAACTAAAATTTTTTTTTTTTTTGTGAAAATGATTTTTTCTCATTATAACAAGGTATTTGCCAGAGGCGCTCAAAAGCTTAACACGTTGAACGCGGGAAAAAAACGCGTTGGTCCCCTGTGGCGGTGACATTTTTCTTCGTCGAAACGCTATAGCAGCAACATATATTAAAAAGTATAGGTATTTTACCAAAATTTTGACATAAAAAAAAGTTGAGAATTCTGAGAATTTATTCTCGGCGTCAACGTGACGCGGCCAGTGGCAGTGTAAAGTCCCAGTTTGAATGGGAAATCAACCCCTATGTGAGTGGACTTCCACTGGACGCAAATTCTGGCGGCCTTTGCAAGGGAGATAAGTTGATGGTGCATAGAAATAGGTAGGAATCAATCATGTACGACAATATAATACCTAGTTATTCCATACCAGGAAAGAGAACGAGTCTTCTCTTTTTTGGGAGCTCTATAGAGTTGTCTGGCAAAGATTCAAAACAGAAAAAACCGAGTCAAACACAAAAAAAATCGGAGTCGAACCACTGTGTCTTTTTCATGATAACGAACTGAAAGTATGAAACTTATGAGAGGATTGAGCTGATTATTGACACAACCAACAATTTAACAATGTCGATCAACCTTAAAAAGAGTGAATCATTCCTTAAAAATGAATGAAAAATGTGGATTGATTTATTCCTCTCATTCCTAATTAGGAACATAGGGCCTCTATAAATGTACGCCAGGCATTTCTGTCCTGTGCCAAAACCTTTACTTCTTGCCACGTTTTGCCGACCCGCCTTAATTCCCCCTCGACCGAACGCCTCCAACTTACTCGAGGTCTACCTCTTCGCCTATAGCCCTGAGGATTCCAGTCCAACGCCTGACGCTCCACCGCACCCTCCTCTTTCCTCAAAGTGTGGCCGATCCAACTCCATTTCCGTCTTTTTATCTCCTTGGAGATAGGCTTTTGGTCGGTTCGCGCCCACAATGTTTCGTTGGAAATCACTTCGGGCCACCACACACCAAGTATCCGCCGCAAGCAGCGATTGGTGAAGGATTGCAACTTCTGCGTCAGGGCCCTGGTTACCCTCCACGTCTCACATCCATAGAGAAGCACTGATTTTACATTACTATTGAACAGTCGTAGCTTGGTTCTAACTGATATGCTCCTGTTTCTCCATAAGGGGTACAGTTGCACAAATGATCCATTAGCTTTACGTATTCTGCTTTTAACATCTTCATCAGTACCTCCATGGATGTCGACATTGCTTCCCAGATACTGGAAACAATCCACTCTGTCTATGGGCTGCCCGTTCACTTCCAACAAGTCATCTCGTGCGACGTTTAGTCTCATGTCTTTGGTTTTACGGACGTTTATGGTGAGGCCTGCAATAGAAGAGTAATGACTGAGCGTTTCAATTTTTCCTTGCATATCATGAAGTCTGTGCGTGAGAAGGCAAACGTCATCAGCATACTCGAGATCCTCCAGACGGTCGTGAAGACCCCACTGGATTCCTCTTTTTTGTCTCCCTAGTGTTTTGCGCATAAGCAAGTCGAGAACAACTAGGAAGAGCGTGGGTGACAGAATGCAACCCTGCTTGCATCCAGCGCTGATGGGTATTGGCGAGGAGAGGGAACCATTATGGATAACCTGGCAAGTATATCCGTTATACAAACTTTGGATGAGTCTCAGGATTTTGATGTGGATGCCATACGACTGGAGGGTTTTCCACAAGGCATCTCTATTTATTGAGTCAAAGGCCTTCTGGAAGTCGATAAAAACTGCGTATAAGGGACTCTGCCATTCAGCACTTTGCTCCAGGATTATACGGAGTGTGTTGATCAGATCAACACAACTCCTGTGCTTCCTGAAACCAGCCTGCTCCTTTCTTAGCGTCCCCTCAATGTGCTCTTTAATTCTATCCAGAATAATCTTGGCCATAACTTTGCTCGCCATAGTTAGTAGAGTAATCCCCCTCCAGTTATCACAGACAGTGAGGTCTCCTTTCTTGGGGAGCTTTATAATGAGACCCTTCTTCCAATCATCTGGTACGATTTCCTCATCCCAAATTCGCCTAAGAATGGGCTGCAAAAGGCGTGCTGTTGTAACACAATCAGCTTTGAGAGCTTCTGGTGGGATGTCATCAATGCCTGGAGACTTGCCACTTTTCAATTCCCCTATAGCTCTTTTTATTTCATCTTCAGATGGTGGATCCACTCTTATCTGACTGTCCAGGTTTGGGATAAGGCCTTGTATACCCTGGAACAACTCGTCATTCACGCTTTCACCGGGGGGTGGGTTGAACACCTCCCCAAAATGCTCTTCCCATCTGTGAAGCTGTTTGTCAACAGATGTGAGCAGCTCCCCCGTTTTGCTCTTAACCGGCTGGTTTCTTCGAAAACCTCTTTTGGAAAGCTGCTTTGTAATTTTATACAGCGTTTTGGAATCTCCTACTCGTGCTGCTTCCTCAGCTTTCTCTGCTTGGCCATCCACCCATCTCCTCCTGTCTCGTCGTACACTCTTCTTCACATCTTTGTCAATTCTATTATATTCAGTCTGTGCATTCATCTTTTGTAACCTGGTACGACTCATGTTGATAATGGCCTTCTTCTCTTTCCGTTTCTCTATGGACTCCCAGGTTTCCATCGACATCCAATCCTTCTTTCGGGAATCTTGGAAACTCAGAACGGTTTCACAAGTTTGCCTCATGACATCTGCGATTCCGTCCCATTCCTCCTGGATACTATGATTCCCATTTGTGGGCAAATCCTGCAATGCTTGGAATCTATTTCTCAACTCAATGGAAAATGCTTCCTGGCCTGCACCTGTGCGCAACTTGCTGATGTCATACCGCTTTCCTCTATGACTCGGTCTACAGCCTTTAGCCACTATCTTTAGTCGTAGGGTGGCAACTACCAAATGGTGATCGCTCCCCACATCAGCACCACGTTTGTTGCGCACATCCAGAAGTGACCTTCTGAATTTACGAGTCAGAGCAAAGTGGTCAATTTGATTCTCTGTTGAACCATCGGGGGAGACCCAAGTGACTTTATGGCACCTCTTGTGAGGGAAGAGTGTGCCGCCAATAACAAGGTCGTGTTCTGCACAGAATGTAGAGAAGTGCTCACCATTTTCATTCATATCCCCAAGACCATGGATGCCCATGATTTGCTCAATTCCTTCGTTATTCATACCAAGCTTGGCGTTCAGGTCTCCCATCACCAGCAGTATATCTCTTTGTGGCTTGGTGGCTACTGTGTTTCTCAGTAGCTGGTAAAACTCGTCCTTCGTTTGTGAGTCTGTCATTTCTGTGGGAGCATAACATTGCAGGACTGTAACATCGCGGATGCGGGTTTTGAAACGAGCTGAAATTATCCTATCTGAGACTGGCTTCCAGTCCAACAAACTGTTAGTAGCAATCTTGCTTAGAAGCAGTCCAACCCCGTTTCTGTGCTCCGCATCATCACCTAGCTGTCCTGAGAATAACAAAGTGAAGCCATCTCCATTTTTGACTTGTCCAAACTCCTTCCACCTAACCTCACTCAATCCAAGTATATCAATATCATATCTCTGCATTTCATTTGCGATAACATTTAATTTTCCTGGTTCCATCATTGACCGTACATTCCATATTCCTATGCGGGTTTTCCGTTTCATGCCAAAGGTCTGCATCCGGTGATCAGTCGGGCGTACATATATTTCGGTTTCTGTAATGGTTGGTTATTTAAGGGGAGCGGGTTATTAGCCCACTGCCCCCGAGTATCCTGGTGGGGCTGCCACCTTTCGGCCTAGATACATGCCAGATTTATTCTTTCGGGGTTCCCACCCTTAGGAGATTGCCTTCACCACGGCTACAGAGCGTCTCCTGCCCCTCGCAGAGTCAAAGCCGCTTCTGGATTACCCAGGCGCCTTTGACTGATTGTGCAAGAGCCATGCTTAGATGATAGAATCATTGCAGCCTCTTGCCAATATGATGGTTGCTGCTGCCCTCCACCACGGACGCAGTTTAACGTCATACCCGGGACCATGAAAACACCATGAGCAACATATATTAAAAAGTATAGGTATTTTACCAAAATTTTGACATAAAAAAAAGTTGAGAATTCTGAGAATTTATTCTCGGCGTCAACGTGACGCGGCCAGTGGCAGTGTAAAGTCCCAGTTTGAATGGGAAATCAACCCCTATGTGAGTGGACTTCCACTGGACGCAAATTCTGGCGGCCTTTGCAAGGAAGATAAGTTGATGGTGCATAGAAATAGGTAGGAATCAATCATGTACGACAATATAATACCTAGTTATTCCATACCAGGAAAGAGAACGAGTCTTCTCTTTTTTGGGAGCTCTATAGAGTTGTCTGGCAAAGATTCAAAACAGAAAAAACCGAGTCAAACACAAAAAAAATCGGAGTCGAACCACTGTGTCTTTTTCATGATAACGAACTGAAAGTATGAAACTTATGAGAGGATTGAGCTGATTATTGACACAACCAACAATTTAACAATGTCGATCAACCTTAAAAAGAGTGAATCATTCCTTAAAAATGAATGAAAAATGTGGAAACATAACGAAATTACCGGAGGAGCGCACAAAGATGAGGTGTCTCTTTGATAACTGCTCAATTACCTTCAACCTCGACCGATTCAGCTCCAGATTGAACCGGTCGACTCATTATATGTTCATCTATCACAAAAAAAAGCTAGAAACAGCGGAAACTGAGAACGAAAGAACAGGAGCAGATATTCTTGAACCTGTTTTGCGAGAGGTGTTTGCGTGACATAGATGCGGCCAGCCACAGGGACCCCGGGATTTGTGTGACATAGACGCGATCCGCGTCCAACGTGTTAAAAACTGCTCCATTTCATCAGCTTTCCAACTGTTTGATCAAAAAATATTTTACGATCGAATTTAAGGCAGAAATTTATGTTTGAACGCGGAAGAACGTGCATTTTTTGCAACAAATTCGACGGTTTGACAGGGAGACTCCGGGGTCTTTATGGGAGAGTCTACCCTCCAACAATCCTTGTCGGGTTTCAGCGCAACCTCCCGCCACTTCAACGAACTACTAAAGATTCGCGTAATCGTTCTCGTTTCTCATTATTTCTATAACTTGAAACAGTTACGATTTTGGAGATCAGCTTTGAAATTGAAAGACTGGACAAGTTTCGCAACATAAAACGACACTTGGCGTCATTTTCACGTCCATAGCTGTTCAGAGAGAAGTCAATAAGGGAAACGAAAACGATTACGAGACAACAATCTTTAGAATGGTAGTTGTGGTAATCAGGAATGTTAGTTCGTTGAAGTGGCGGGAGGTAGCGCTGAAACCTGACAAGGATTGTTAGGGGCGAGACTCTCATGGTCTTTACCACCGCAGCTCCTCCGAAGCATAGAGTCTCCCCGTCAGGACGGGGTCTAGTATTCCTATACCCCCACTACCACATCATCAGCCAAGGCAAACACTCAAGGAGCTGTTTGGTGACCTTTAAAGCAGAGAAACTTGGAAGATGAGCCATGGATTTTCATTTCCTTAGCAACCAGTAATCAAAGTTCTTAATGAAGGAATTCTTTATTTCTTCGAATGGAGTTTGAAGAGTTTATTTCATCTAAATAAACTTGATTATGAAGCGAAAACATGGTTGGTAGGTAGTCGCAATGGCAAAGCGGTTCATGGTTCTTTGCTGGCGTGTGATCTGTACAGAAAAATAATAAACCTTTGTGTAATAATTTGCAGCGTTTTTCATTATTTTTTCATTCTTCTATGACTGGAAGTTGTTTGCCTGACGAATATTCTCACCTGACGCCTCTGAGCACATGTATGTTCGGCGTCTTCCATTTCCATATCGCAGAAGTGACATATGTCTGTACTTAGTTTGCCAATCTTCTTTGTGATATTATCGAAGTGGGCAGTGACCTATTAACTGGCCCACGAGTATTCTGACGTCCATTTTAGGCATGTATATACAGATGGCCTGATTGGAATAATCACCTCGGCCCGAAGCCGATGAGTGATTGAGGGAATTGGTAGGAGATCGAGGTAAGGGTAATGAGTTGAGGAATGATGAGTTGGACTGAGAGAGGTAAGTCTTTGTCCCTTTCGAACTGCGTGTTTGTTAACTACCTGTGAACTGGGCAAACTATGCATTTATTTATTCGGAAAAATCTTACTCTAGAAGGAGTTCTCCTCGCTATAGATATTACCTAAACTTTGAAAACCTACCTGTATCGTTCAATTACTCATTTCATACATAGAGTGCATCATTGCTACAGGGGGTCTTCTCCACGAGCTGTCGAATGAGGGCGCCAGGTGTCAGTTTGAGGTGTTTCTCGAGGATCTAATCCTGCCTCTGATGGTCAACTCGGCTGAGCGCGGGGATCGCGAATGTCACATCGTCGTCCTTCTGGATGACGATTCCGTCGACTGGGATGAGGAATATCCTCCGCAGATGGGAGAAGAGTATTCTCAGAGTAAGTTCAACTATCATTTATTGCTTTCTAGTGATCTGAAGAAATTTAGCAGAAAAGCAGAAGGCAGTTACAGGGGCCACCAGCGTGGTCGTTCTGAGGCGTGTTCGCATTTAATCAAGAGGGGGTACCTGTGGGTTTGTCGAGCTGTTCAGAGAGGTCGCTCGGGCAAAGGCGAGACGATAAGACGATTACGAAAGTAACACCATCAGGATTCAAAAGGAAACTGGGATCTTGGTATTCCGTCTCTGAAGAATCCACACAACTCTACCAGTCAAGCCAAGTCAAGTTAAGAGCAAGGAAAAGACTTATAAAGTTATGAGACCTATGCGTTAACTAGTTCTACAGAAATAAATGTCAAATTTGTGTTCACCAAAGTCTTTTCTAGTCAAAATTTACAAAATTTAAGTGAGAGATTGTTATACTTAATGTTGGGTACCTACGCTGTTCATTCGAATTTCTTTTTTTTCTGCCATACAGCTGTGAACAGCACGGCCATGTACCGCTTCTTCAAGTACATTGAAAACCGTGACGTAGCAAAAGCTGTCATGAAGGAGCGAGGTCTCAAGAAGATCCGTCTTGGGATCGAAGGCTACCCGACGCACAAGGAGAAGATCAAGAAGAGGCCAGGAGGGAGGGCAGAGGTCATCTACAACTACGTCCAACGACCGTTCATCCACATGTCCTGGGAGAAAGAAGAGGCCAAGAGCCGTCATGTGGACTTCCAAGTTAGTATTCCAATAGTATTACAGGTAATTCATATCGGGGCGTATTTCAGTCGAGGTCAGCGCTTGGCCTTTTAGAGAAGCTCCTAGCATTGGTGCTTTCTGGTCGCCATCCCAGAGTTTCTTTTGTGTAATAAGCTCAAATTGTGTCACTCTTCTTTGCTATAATTTTTTGCTAATTTTTCTCCGGCTAATGGGGCGCAGTAGACAGGTCTCTCACAACCCCTCTTGTTTTAGCCGGAGCGCTGATTCTTTTGAAAAAATTAACGTTTTTCTGCGCTCAAACACAAATTTCTGTGATAAGTTCCACTTCCGAAATAAAAATGACGTCCGTTTGAAAACTGAAATTTTGGCGCCGTTTTTGCATCTTGAAAAGATATTGGTTCTCATAGTTTAATTTCCGATGAAAAAACTCAAGGTTTCCCGAAGAAGGTTAAAATTTCCTTTTCGGAGGGCTTTTTCATGCCTCTAACCTTGACTCAAAGAAAAGGTCTGATAGGAAATTTAATGCTCTTTCCAACGGTTTTTCTCAAATTTTAATTTGCACAGAAAATTAAGAAAGTTACGACCAATTTAGTAACGTAAGGTCAAAATCTTTACGTTGAAAATATATATCTTTACGTGTTAATCGCAAAAGAGGCCTGATCTCCGTTCAAATGTTACTAGCTGACTGAAATGCGAACTTTGATTTTCTTCATGATGGTTCTTTGCAGACGAGTGATAGAAAAATAATATACCTTTGTGTAATAATTTGCAACGTTTTAAAATTAGGTACTTGTGATAATGTTCGCTTATCACTCTTACCTGTACCTAACTTGGGCGCAAACCTCACTCTCGGGCTGGTCAGCTTGCCTTGTTTTGGTTCTCTTCAATTTCTCTATGATTCTTAATATCTTGGTACTTTCGTGCGTTAAAGCGAACAATGACGTATATCCTGTTTGGTGGACTGTATTCTCTTTCAAACTCAAAATCGACATAAACAACAATAATTTTATTTCAACGCACACATTCCGTGGGACGTAGGTACCTACTTTGGATGAGGAGTAAAACATACCAATTCCAACCTGTAAGAAGTAAAACTTAAATGATTAATTACCTTCCTGCTTCATATAACAGTTTCACTCAACGCTATATTTCTAAGCACATATTTTGAGGGAGCACCTTAAGCATCATGAAAGCCTCAAAATTGTTTAGTACCTTGAAAATCATCATCTTCTACAGGGTATATATGATCGTAAAACTTCGCGACAACTAATAATTTCAAACTAATTTAAGTAAGAAGGTCAGGAAGTTCGGGCTAAAAGTTCTCGTAGGAGGTTTCTCGAGGTGCTGAATCCGATTCTGGGGTCAAAAATAGGGAATTCCGACATGGTGAAATTCCTTATTCATGGAGAAAATAATTTTTCGTTGCAGTTCAAGAACATAACTTAAGAATAGTAATACTGGAGACAACTTCCATGCTAACCAGTCCATAAGATGCCTTCCTGGTCCAGAGCCGTTCCATATAACTATAGGTTTGTTCCAGCAAGGCGACCGTGGTCGACCGCAGTCGACCGGCGCATGCGCATTACGACTAACCACTGTTCCAGCACGACAATCTGCCCAACTTTGCGGTTGAACCACTGTTCCAGCAACTCGACCGCGGTCGACCACGGTCGACCCAAACCCGACCGCTTTGAGGAGTGCGGTCGCGAGCGGTCAAGATTGGAAACCTCTACCTTAACCTTCTCATTTCAAAACGAGCTCCGCAGCGGAAGGACCTCCCAAGGTGTTTTGGTTGAGAGTTTATAGTCATCAGAGATAGGTACAGTAGACAGTAGATGTGTTAAGTAATGGATTTTTTCACCCTCCTGTTGGAAGAACTTTTTTCAGAAACGTGTGAAGCTTCAACCCAATGTCCTCAAATTTCTCGCTCTCACAAAGGAAACCTTGAAATCTGTTTACGCCCTCGTGAAGATAAATTTGCATTAAAATTGTTACTTTTCTATAACATCATGCCTATACAGGGTGTCTACCATTTGGATGGACCAAACTTCAAGGATCGATTGTACAAGTAATTTGCTACAAAAAATGTCTCCCGGCAATTTTTTCTTAACTCACTCAAAATGCCTTTTTTTCACTTCGAAGTTTTTTTTTCGCGTTTTCGACTTTACGTCATTAAAATTGCCATAATTCCTGTTATTTACCAAACGATTTTAAGGATATCGTTGGGAAGAGCGTTAAATTTCCAAGCTACCTAGTGTAAAACCGAAAACTTTTAGCAATCAACCATCTCTAAAAAATCAAGTCAAAAAGCAAACTTCAATTTTTTTCGAAATATGACTCTTTTTAAATTGAAGTTTTCACTTTGAACGCCTGTCCATTTCGATGGGCGCTCTTCAGAAAAAATATGCTTAAATTGTCAGCTTTCCAACGGTATATCAAGTTTTCTTTTTTAAATTCAAATTGGAAGAGTAAATCAAGTTTGAATGCAAGAAAACGTGTTTTACAAAAAATCGCGGTGTATGGTCACTCTCGATCTCATGATGACTTGACGAGTTTAGTATCATTTCCTATGTAATTTTTCTCGCTGAATCCAATGGTTATACTTCCGAATAATTCTAGTGCTAGAAAGTGGATTTTTCGAAGAAAACGTTCGTTTTTCGTACATAAAATACCAACGCATTATTCGTAAATATGGTAGTGAGGATGAAGTAAAACCTTTCTATTCAATAAAAACATCAATCAGCTAGAAATTTGATGTTTTTATTGAGTAGAAAGGTGTTACTCTTCTACTTTGCTTGCTTTGGATCTGTACAATATTTTTTGCCATCCTCATCAAAGAAACAGTTTTTAGGAATTTTAAATGATTACAGCAATGAGAAAAGGTATTTTATTCATTATGCATCCTATGCGAAAATAAGCAGGTATGGAAACCTGAAGTCACACATACTCAGAAGTAACGCGATTTTCGACCAACTAGCTGTTGAGTGTTCCAGCAGTGGTTGAACCACGGTGATTGTCACACAACCGCGATCTATAAGGCTGTGGTTTTTGGGCTAACCGCGGTCGACCGCGGTTGGCTCTGCTGGAACAAACCTTATATCTTCTCAGTCCATGGAAACGGCTAGGGTAGCTTCCAGCTACATGGAACTGAACTGGAGACAATATCCATGCTCACCGGTCCAGAGCCATTCCTTGATATCTTATCAGTTCGTGGAATCAGCAAGGGCGCTTCCCAGTATATGGAACTGAACTGGAGACAATAGGTTTGTTCCAGCAGGGCCAACCGCGGTTAGCCCAAAAACCACAGCCTTATAGATCGCAGTTGTGTGGCCATCACCGTGGTTCAACCACTGCTGGAACACTCAACAGCTAGTTGGTCGAAAAACGCGTTACTTCTGAGTTTGTGCGACTTCAGGTTTCCATACCTGCATAATATGCAGCGATATTATCGTCGCATAGGATGCATCATGAATAGAATACCTTTTCTCATTGCTGTAATCATTTAAAATTCCTAAAAACTGCTTCTTTGATGAGGATGGCAAAAAATATTGAACAGATCCAAAGCAAGCAAAGTAGAAGAGTAACACCTATCTACTCAATAAAAACATGAAATTTCTAGCTGATTGATGTTTTTATTGCATAGAAAGGTTTTACTTCATCCTCACTACCATATTCACGAATGATGCGTAGGTATTTTATGTACAAAAAACGAAGGTTTTCTTCGAAAAATCCACTTTCTAGCACTCGTAATTATTCGGAAGTATCACCATTGGATTCAGCGTGGAAAATTACGTAGGTAATGATACTAAACTCGTCAAGTCATCTTGAGATCGAGGGGGACCATACACCGCGATTTTTTGTAAAACACACGTTTTCTTGCATTCAAACTTGATTTACTCTTCCAATTTTTTTTTCGATTGGTTACGATGTATTTTAACAACTCAGGGAAAAACAAGACAGGAGCCGCGTGAGAGATGATTTAAAAAAGAGAGAGCCAGAGATGAAGAATATTTTCGATTTCGAAGAAAGACTTGCTCAGGATGGGTCCAAGCCAAGCTGGACGGCTGCACCCCCATCGAAGCCTAACAGGTTGTCGGCACACCTCCAACGTTTCCGAGCGCCTCTGAAACATAAGCTCTTCCAATTTTAATTTAAAAAAGAAAAATTGATATACCATTGAAAAGCTGACAATTTAAGCATATTTTTTCTGAAGAACGCCCATCGATATGGTTCGATACCTATGGTTCAAAGTGAAAACTTCAATTTAAAAAAAGTCATATTTCGAAAAAAAATTGAAGTTGGCTTTTTGACATGATTTTTGACATTTTCATGTCTTTGCTTTGGCACATGAACTGAAAAATCGTCACGAAAACTTTGATGCTTGGGTAACTAACAACCTTACTTCACTACCTTGTTGTGTAGTGGTTGACATGAAAATGTCCCAATGTGTTGCAGACTCGTATGCAAGCATTTAAAATTGAGTTTATGATTTCGAATCGAGTGTGAATTTTTAGAAATGGTTTAATTCCAAAAGATTTTGGTTTTACATTAAGCAGCTTGGAAATTTAACGCTCTTCCCAACGATATCCTTAAATTTTAATTTATTTGGTAAATAACAGGAATTATGGAAATTTTAATGACCTAAAGTCGAAAACGCGAAAAAAAACTTCGAAGTGAAAAAAGAGGCATTTTGAGTGAGTTAAGAAAAAATTGCTGGGAGACATTTTTTGTAGCAAATTACTTGTACAATCGATCCTTGAAGTTTGGTCCATCCAAATGATAGACACCCTGTATAGGTATGATGTTATAGAAAAGTCACGATTTTAATGAAAATTTATCTTCACGAGGGCGTAAAGAGATTTCAAGGTTTCCTTTGTGAGAGCGAGAAATTTGAGGACATTGGGTTGAAGCTTCACACGTTTCTGAAAAAAGTTCTTCCAACAGGAGGGTGAAAAAATTCATTACTTAACACATCTACTGTCCAATTTGTACCTATCTCTGATGACTATAAACTCTCAACCAAAACACCTTGGGAGTTCCTTCCACTGCGGAGCTCGTTTTGAAATGAGAAGGTTAAGGTAGAGGTTTCTTTAGTGTGAGGTTTCCAATCTTGACCGCGCACTTCTCAAAGCGGTCGGGTTTGGGTCGACTGCGTCGAGTTGCTGGAACAGTGGTTCAACTGCAAAGTTGGGCAGATTGTCGTGCTGGAACAGTGGTTAGTCGTAATGCGCATGCGCCCGTCGACTGCAGTCGCCTTGCTGGAACAAACCTCTTATTGGTCAGTGGAACTGTACTGGTAAGTGAACTGGACCAGTAAGGGCTGAGTTTTTGTCACTGCATGGAACTGTTACAAGTTGATACTGGGTTCCACAGTCCCGGTACAGCTGAACTGACACACCTCTAGCCACACCCACTTGAAAGACTTTTTTTATGTTACTTTATCTACTCAAATAAACATGTTTTTTTTTTTTTTTGGGTGGATTACTAACCGATTTTATCTTAATTTTCAGTGTGTCAAATCCAAGTCTGTCACCAACCTTGCCGAAGCTACGGCTGATCCTGTAATGGAGCTTGATGCAGGTGGTAACCCGATAGCGCGGTCGGTCCCACCAGAAGCCCCCCTGCAACCTTCAGAGCATGAAGAGGGCGCTGTAGGCGGCGATCTCCCCGTGGTATTACACCCCATCGTGGACTAGGAGAGACTCCCTGCCTATCCATCCTGCAGGTGCAAGAATGGACCGGTTTGCCAACACCCACCATGATGCACCTCTGCCCATTTTTCTCCTACAGGAACCTTCTAGGTCTATTTCTTAGTCAACCTGTTCAATTTTCTTATAGTTTTGTCTCTTAACGACCTATTATTTATATTGTTAAATTATTTACTGATATCTCTATCTATGTTTTATTTTTTCGGACGATCTTTCCCTTTGCATGTTTATGGGATCAACGATGGGTCATATTGGTGCAGTACCTATCTACAGTGTCTTTTATGTGAGACGTAATTTTCTTTATTTCTCGAGAGTTTCTCCTACTGATATTATGGTGTTTGTAGCTTCTACTGTTGAGCTGAGGTTATTGTGAACCACACTCTCTCTCCACAGTCCATCTATGTTGTCTCACTTACCATCACTATTTATGCAGAGTGCGATTTCCAGCTGACACCTCCTGTAAAGCCTGCTCTGCCAAACGCACTGTAAGGGGTTCATTTTGATCTAATTCACCTGCAAATGACACCAAAATATTGTTCTTGCTTATCAATGGTCTACTTCTGAACCCACTCCTCCAAAGTTGCAAATGAGTTAAGTTTTTAATGTACTGGAACGAACGGCGTTCCTTGGCATGGAGAAGGTTTCAAAGTGTATAAAATATCAGCTGATGCGTTGGCGGGATTATCTCCACTTGAAGGTTTTCAAGGCCAACGCATCAGCTGATTCGATTTCCATCGATATTCACGTAACATTTTTCAATATCGCTTCTTTATACTCGTATATTGTGATTGTTCTTGGTTTTATCCTCGTCCCTAGCGTCGTTCCCCTGTAATTCCTTGAGACTGATGTAATTCTACTGCCTAAAAAGAGATAAACCTTTCTAAAGATGGCATGGTTATTTGATAAAACGATTTTTCTATCTTTGTCGCGGAATATTAATTACTTAGGTAGTCCATTTGCTGATGTAATGTTGTTTTTTCCAAGTTTTTACATTTTTAGATACCTACCTAGGTGTCACCATAATGAATTGCTGCTCTGGCTTATCTACGTATTTATCTAATAAAATATTACATTAAAGCTGTTGTTTTCTTGTTTCTTCATTACCCGTTCGCTGTGGACCTTCGTATTGGAAGGAATAAACATAAAATTTGAATTGGATTGAAGATTAAATGAGAAAAACAAGGGTAGCGGACGAAAAACGCTGCAAATTATTACAAAATGGTTCATTATCTGACTGAGTATATTACTCGTTTGTGGAGGTGGGATAGCGATAATATCGTATTTTGCTCGTAACATCGATGTTTTTGATATGTCGATGATTTGATTGATAACATCGTTTGATAAATTCGAACTACCAGGTACTGCAAGGAAACCAAACTCCAGAACAGTTAACTTCATCGAATTTACTAGGAATTAGAAGGACACGTCCTACTTTTCGTTTATAATTTTTGTATAGCAAGGTAATTACAGGAAAACAATACGAACAGTTTCTGAAATGGAAAACCGAGATGAAAAAAAGCTGCAAATTATTACACAAAGGTTAATTATTTTTCTAAATAGATAACTCAAGAACACGGATCTGCCACTGTCACCATCTACCAACCCTAGTTACTACCTACTGTCGTAAATTGTTAATAATTACGAGTTATTTGTTTATATAGTATTAAAACTAATTAACGCAAGTGGAAAAGATCGACCAATTTTAACTTACCCTTGACCCTTGAAACTGACTGACATATTTTTGACGCTTCTGAAATGTTATTAAATACCAGGCAATTGCAAAAAAGGAACAAATTGATTTGATAAACCTAAAACTATAGAGGGTAGTTATTCCCTCGTTCCAAAGAGGTAGTTGTTCCCCTACTCCTGAGGGTAGCTCTGCCCTCGTCCCTAGGAGTTGGTGTTCCACAATACCAGAGGGTAGCTCTTCCCTAGGAGTTGGTGTTCCACAATACCAGAGGGTAGCTCTGCCCTCGTCCCTAGGAGTTGGTGTTCCACAATACCAGAGGGTAGCTCTTCCCTAGGAGTTGGTGTTCCACAATACCAGAGGGTAGCTCTGCCCTCGTCCCTAGGAGTTGGTGTTCCACAATACCAGAGGGTAGCTCTTCCCTAGGAGTTGGTGTTCCACAATACCAGAGGGTAGCTCTGCCCTCGTCCCTAGGAGTTGGTGTTCCACAATACCAGAGGGTAGCTCTTCCCTAGGAGTTGGTGTTCCACAATACCAGAGGGTAGCTCTTCCCTAGGAGTTGGTGTTCCACAATACCAGGGGGTAGCTCTTCCCTAGGAGTTGGTGTTCCACAATACCAGAGGGTAGCTCTTCCCTAGGAGTTGGTGTTCCACAATACCAGAGGGTAGCTCTTCCCTAGGAGTTGGTGTTCCACAATACCAGAGGGTAGCTCTGCCCTCGTCCCTAGGAGTTGGTGTTCCACAATACCAGAGGGTAGCTCTTCCCTAGGAGTTGGTGTTCCACAATACCAGAGGGTAGCTCTTCCCTAGGAGTTGGTGTTCCACAATACCAGGGGGTAGCTCTTCCCTTGGAGTTGGTGTTCCACAATACCAGAGGGTAGCTCTTCCCTAGGAGTTGGTGTTCCACAATACCAGAGGGTAGCTCTTCCCTAGGAGTTGGTGTTCCACAATACCAGAGGGTAGCTCTTCCCTAGGAGTTGGTGTTCCACAATACCAGGGGGTAGCTCTTCCCTAGGAGTTGGTGTTCCACAATACCAGAGGGTAGCTCTTCCCTAGGAGTTGGTGTTCCACAATACCAGAGGGTAGCTCTTCCCTAGGAGTTGGTGTTCCACAATACCAGAGGGTAGCTCTTCCCTAGGAGTTGGTGTTCCACAATACCAGAGGGTAGCTCTTCCCTAGGAGTTGGTGTTCCACAATACCAGAGGGTAGCTCTTCCCTAGGAGTTGGTGTTCCACAATACCAGAGGGTAGCTCTTCCCTAGGAGTTGGTGTTCCACAATACCAGAGGGTAGCTCTTCCCTAGGAGTTGGTGTTCCACAATACCAGAGGGTAGCTCTTCCCTAGGAGTTGGTGTTCCACAATACCAGAGGGTAGCTCTTCCCTAGGAGTTGGTGTTCCACAATACCAGAGGGTAGCTCTGCCCTCGTCCCTAGGAGTTGGTGTTCCACAATACCAGAGGTTAGCTCTTCCCTAGGAGTTGGTGTTCCACAATACCAGAGGGTAGCTCTGCCCTCGTCCCTAGGAGTTGGTGTTCCACAATACCAGAGGGTAGCTCTTCCCTAGGAGTTGGTGTTCCACAATACCAGAGGGTAGCTCTTCCCTAGGAGTTGGTGTTCCACAATACCAGAGGGTAGCTCTTCCCTAGGAGTTGGTGTTCCACAATACCAGAGGGTAGCTCTTCCCTAGGAGTTGGTGTTCCACAATACCAGGGGGTAGCTCTTCCCTAGGAGTTGGTGTTCCACAATACCAGAGGGTAGCTCTTCCCTAGGAGTTGGTGTTCCACAATACCAGAGGGTAGCTCTTCCCTAGGAGTTGGTGTTCCACAACACCAGAGGGTAGCTCTTCCCTAGGAGTTGGTGTTCCACAATACCAGAGGGTAGCTCTTCCCTAGGAGTTGGTGTTCCACAATACCAGAGGGTAGCTCTTCCCTAGGAGTTGGTGTTCCACAATACCAGAGGGTAGCTCTTCCCTAGGAGTTGGTGTTCCACAATACCAGAGGGTAGCTCTTCCCTAGGAGTTGGTGTTCCACAATACCAGAGGGTAGCTCTTCCCTCGTCCCTAGGAGTTGGTGTTCCACAATACCAGGGGGTAGCTCTTCCCTAGGAGTTGGTGTTCCACAATACCAGAGGGTAGCTCTTCCCTAGGAGTTGGTGTTCCACAATACCAGAGGGTAGCTCTTCCCTAGGAGTTGGTGTTCCACAATACCAGAGGGTAGCTCTTCCCTAGGAGTTGGTGTTCCACAATACCAGAGGGTAGCTCTTCCCTCGTCCCTAGGAGTTGGTGTTCCACAATACCAGGGGTAGCTCTTCCCTAGGAGTTGGTGTTCCACAATACCAGGGGGTAGCTCTTCCCTAGGAGTTGGTGTTCCACAATACCAGAGGGTAGCTCTTCCCTAGGAGTTGGTGTTCCACAATACCAGAGGGTAGCTCTTCCCTAGGAGTTGGTGTTCCACAATACCAGAGGGTAGCTCTTCCCTAGGAGTTGGTGTTCCACAATACCAGAGGGTAGCTCTTCCCTAGGAGTATGTGTTCCACAATACCAGAGGGTAGCTCTTCCCTAGGAGTTGGTGTTCCACAACACCAGAGGGTAGCTCTTCCCTAGGAGTTGGTGTTCCACAATACCAGAGGGTAGCTCTTCCCTAGGAGTTGGTGTTCCACAATACCAGAGGGTAGCTCTTCCCTAGGAGTTGGTGTTCCACAATACCAGAGGGTAGCTCTTCCCTAGGAGTTGGTGTTCCACAATACCAGAGGGTAGCTCTTCCCTAGGAGTTGGTGTTCCACAATACCAGAGGGTAGCTCTTCCCTAGGAGTTGGTGTTCCACAATACCAGAGGGTAGCTCTTCCCTAGGAGTATGTGTTCCACAATACCAGAGGGTAGCTCTTCCCTAGGAGTTGGTGTTCCACAACACCAGAGGGTAGCTCTTCCCTAGGAGTTGGTGTTCCACAATACCAGAGGGTAGCTCTTCCCTAGGAGTTGGTGTTCCACAATAACAGAGGGTAGCTCTTCCCTAGGAGTTGGTGTTCCACAATACCAGAGGGTAGCTCTTCCCTCACTCCCGGGGGTGTAGTTTTCCCCCAACCGCCCCTAAATAGTTGGCCCGAACCTCGCTAGATTGAATTGTTAGCATCAAACCAAGTGCACATCCAAGATGATCCTACTATAGCTTGATCATCATATAGTTAACCAATCAATCAATACGGTCTGAGTAGGAACTAATAGAAACAAAGAACCAACATATAATAGGTAAAACAACAAGGAATTCAGTTATGAATCATTATTAGGTATATAGAACTTACGACCGCCAGGTTAGAGCACAAGTCACTCCCGTTACGCATTAGACCCTTCTAGCCTCGGAGCACTTCACCTTGCCTCCCTTGGGCTACCCCCCACTCCGACGTTGTACCCTTTCCCTACTTCTTGCTCGCCTTTTGAGACACCTACCTACTTCACAATCAAGTTTATTAGAAAAATAAACGCTTCAGACTCAGTTTGAAGGAACAGGGATTATTAGGAATTATTATACCATAATTATTAGGAAATTAGATTACTGGTCCCTAGGAACGTAGAACTCAATTCATAGAGAACGTAGAGTACAATTCAAAGAAACGAACAAGGATCGCATTTTGATCAGCTAAAATTTGAACGGAGATTAGACCTCTTTTGCGATTCACGCGCATGTTTCTGATTTATAATAAAACCAACCCTCAAGTTCTCATATGGACTGAATGGTTGGTGTTACAGAGCTCGGGGTGGTCTCATTCGATTCTAAAAATTCAATACTATTTAATGTTGGTGAAAAGCCCCATGATGGTTACTGCTTAGAGCCTTCGGCTGAAATTCAAGAAACATGCTTTAGTCGTTCCTTTAGCAGTCAAAGCTTCTCGAATGGTCTTGGTGTAATACAAGTTTGCAAATGAGCTTCCTTACTCGCTCTTCCGTGGAAGTAAGCGATGACTCACTACTTTGTAAAGCAGTCCCAATCACATTATTCCTATTATTAAAAAATAGAAAACATTTAAAGCGTTGAAGAACACATCGCAACTAAAAGCCCGCGTTCATAACAAAATCTCACTTTGGTTTCAAGATCTTTGATTACATTAGTAAAAACCACAAAATGATCTATTCATATAATGTGATTCAAACAATGAAACTAATATACAAACTAAATATCAGAAGATGAAGACTGCTAGTTTCATTAACGCTTCCAGAGGTAGCGCTGCTATCATAAGGAGCACAGATCCTCCTATCGAGTCAGATTGATTAGGAAACCAGTTAGGTTGCAACCCCAGGCACCCATGAGCAGATTGCCGCTACATTTAGAATTTCCGTCTTCCATTATCTAAATTTTTTGGATGCTTTTTCGAGCAGCCCACTGCGGTTTTCTTCCATATCAGTGAACCCTCTTTCGAAAAAAAATAGATAAAAAATGAGAGGCAAATTCCCCATTAAAGGGTGAATTGAAGCTTTCACCTCAAAACTGACAGTCAAATTGAACTTTGCAAAAAGTGGAGACCACTTGCCGGTAGTCAACCTGAATTTCATAATAACAAGAGAGCTCCGCAGCTACTTCATTATTCATTATCCATCAACAAAGATATCTGTAGATCAAAAGATAAGGAACCGTTCGGAAAATGAAACACCACTTGGAGTTTTTGAAACGTTTATATAGATAAAAAAGGACGACAACTAAAATATTCACTTGGCCTTTTTGGGGGCTGCTGGTTTTTTGGCGGGCTTGGCGTCTTTTTTGGCGGTTTTGCTCTTCTTGTTGAGCCGCTTGAGGTGAAGGAAGGCGGTCGTTCGCAGCTTGTTCCTGGTGGAGCGGGCGCTGTTGAGCTTGAATCGGTCGAAGTCGGTCAGCTCGGCCCTCTGAAAACGATAATAAACAGAGTTACATCAACTCAACATTTTACTTTTACTCAACATTAAATTTCTCAATATTAACCCTAATTGGACCATGGTGTCAACAGATTAACTACATTTCAATTGCAAATTTTTTGTAAGTTATTAGAAGTCAAAACATTAGAGTTCCTAGTAGGGTCGATTTGGCTTAGATCACTGGGCTGAAAGCTAAAGCTGAGAGCCCTAGAAGCGTTCTGATAGGTGGAGCTCCAGGACGTAGCTATAGCGGACTGCAACAGATCGCGTTCTCTCAACATCATTGCCACAAGTCACATTGTTTAACACATAATTTTCTCCTTGGTGCGTTACCGGCCGCATCTAAGTAATTAATTTGATAACATTTAGTTACATTCTCGATATGTATGAAAAATTCGAGCGATTTTCAATAATATACTGGGACTAGACGTTAGGTGACAAACCGGCGCTAGTTCTCCCTGGCCCCACAGGGAGCGCAGGATAATTGAGATGACCGATATTACCGATAATTGAAGCGCAAATTAATGCCAAGCTATCGCCAACTTATCGCTTATTAGATTATTGCATAAAATCTATATATTCTCTTCTCCTATATCAAAATCCTCTATATCGTCCTCTATATCTTCTCTGGAAATCAAAGATGTATAAAATGGCATTTCTAGTGGAGAGACAAACAAAATATATTGATGTTTGAGGCACGATTTTTATGAAACCCCTTTCTTGCAGAGATCAGAGATCTTCTTACACCTTGAAATCATACTAATCAAGGGAACAGGATTTCAGAATCAAAAGATTTTTGAATGAATACTGATACTGGTGAGAAGAAAACAGGAATACACTTAAACATGCGCGAGATCAGTAATCAGTAAGCAAAAGAAAAATGAGCCTAGCTTGCCGCTACACTGCGATAATTCATTTAGCTGTTTCAACGAAAGAGATACCCACACAAATAAGACATAATACTAAACATATAATACTAAACATATAATACTAATACATAATACTAAACATATAATACTAATACATAATACTAAACATATAATACTAATACATAATACTAAACATATAATACTAATACATAATACTAAACATATAATACTAATACATAATACTAAACATATAATACTAAACATATGTGAAGGATAATATTCTCAATGGGCCTACCAAGTCTGGTCTCCTAGCGGTTCACCCTGTCTACGAAATCCATATTATTGCGGGAAGGTGTTTTGCTATTTTGAGTCGGGCAGTACTTGACTAGTGCAGTACCCCGCCATCTTGTTTTTTCATGAAAGAGAAGAGTTGTACTGTTGATTTTCTAACGGGGAGTTCCGCGGCCCAGATTTATCGTTTTTCTAAAGTTTCACTTCATTAAATTGGTTCATCACAATCTTCAATACTTTGTGAAGTTATTGCTACCCCTTTGTTCACATCAGAAGTGGGATCATGGACTCGGACGGCCACGAAAATCGCGATAAAGACGACGATGTTGGTGATAGTTCGCATTCGGAAAAGGACAAGGAATATCGGTCGGGAACTCCACCTCCTTTCGACGATTCGAAGGACCAGATAATTGCGTTGTTGGAAGCTCAAAACCGTCGGTTGGAAGAGTTACTTTTTCAATCCATCTCTTCAGCTTCTCATTCAGGTAATTCTACTTCCAATCTAAAACTGCCTGAATTCGATCCAAAACATGAAGGCGTTGATCCCAAATCATGGTGTGAGACTGTTGAATGTTGTTTAAATGAGAGTAACAACAGAGGAGGTGCCCTTGTAATAGCACTTGGCAGATGTTTGAAGGGAGAGGCCGCTACGTGGTTTACTTCGATTGCTGGTCCGGATTTAACCTGGGACGCCTTCAAATCAGCTTTTCTTACTCAATGGGATTCAATTGACAACCCTGCTTGCGTATTTTTTTCGTTTTTACACTCACAACCTAAAGATGGAAACGAAACTTACATAACGTTTGCCTCTCGAATGATTCACAAACTTACAGCTAGTTGGAAGAATTTAAACCATGAACAGATCGCAGTGGCTGCTGTTTTGGGGCAGTTGGCCCTCACTGACTCCCGAGTGCGTCGTTTGGCTTACACAGAAGACATTTCAAGCCGTGATCAACTGTTGAAGGAGATGAGAGTCTTAAATTACAAAAGACCAAATGACTCAAATAATGAAATTCATGATACTCCCAAAAAGCCTCGTATTTCATCATCACATACACCCCAGAGAAGTGGGTCATTTTCTGAAGGTCAAAGTCGGGGCAGTTTACCGCACCCCCGCTCCTCTTCACGTGCCTCCCAGCGTCCTACGTTTTCCAAGAGCTATGACGTCACCTGCTACTCCTGCTCCACCAAGGGGCACATTGCCTCTCGCTGTCCCAAGAAAGAAGAGTCTCGCCGAAAGGAGCTTGGGAATTCGAGCTCACAGGCTGTTGTCAAGCCTACTAAAAACGGGTTGGACTGTGCCAACTGAACCCTACTGGCACTCTCATTCATAAGGGTAAGAAATTCGTTTATCATTTTGATTCTGGTAGCGAATGCTCTCTACTTGGTTTAAAATTTAGTTCCAAATTTGAAGGAGTGGTGTCATCAAATTCTGTTATCCTTCATGGTTTAGGAACTTCCACTCTCAATTGTAATTTCCAAATGGATGCACAGGTTTCCATAAATGACATTGATCTCAATATTTTGTTCTACTTGGTGGATGATGATCTTTTGCCTTTTTCAATTATTGTTGGTCGTGAAATTCTTACTCCACATCTCGAAATGGTAATTTCGAACAAGGAGTGTTGTTTACAAACAAAACCTGCTGAATTGACTACTTTTCCTCTTGAAAAATCTACAGGTTTGAACAAAATTGACGATGTTTCTGAGAGTTTAGCCGGTTCCATGCCTGTAAATGACTCATGTGATGTTTATGACTTTCTTTCCAATTTTGAAATACCTGTTGATGAGAATACCAATAGTCTCACAGTTGGATGCATCGAAAAACAGTCTCAGTTTGATAGTGTAAGGACAGACCTTTCTCCTGATTGTAGGTCAAACCTGTTAGCTGTCTTGCAAAAATATGGTGATTTTTTCATGTCAGGTATTCCTCGAACTCGCATATCAACTGGTATGTTGGAAATCAAGCTTACTGATCCAAACAAAGTTGTTTTCCAAAAACCTTATCGTATGAGCCCAAAAGAACGGGAATTGGTAAGAGTCAGGGTAGCCGAGTTGGTAAGTGCAGGAATTGTTCGCCCAAGTAAGTCACCATATGCAAGTCCTGTTCTGGTGGTACCCAAAAAGACTGGTGACTGGAGGATGGCAGTGGATTACCGTCGGTTGAATAGTTTGACGATTTCTCTTAGATTCCCTCTACCTTTGATTGAGGACCAAATTGCACGATTGCGAGGTGCTCACTTCTATTCCCAACTTGATATGCTTTCCAGATTTTACCAACTTCCCCTACATCCTAATTCAGTAGAGAAAACAGCGTTTATCACACCTGATGGCCATTTTGAATTTTTGACTGTTCCTCTTGGATTGAGAAATGCTCCTAGCGCATTCCAGGATTCTGTGATGTCAGCTTTAGGTGAGATGGCAAACACCTTTGCTGTGGTGTATACGGATGACTTTAGCTCCTTTTGTGTGTGAAAGTTCTGTGTCTATTGAACCTTCTCCTCCATCCAAATTGGCTGACAAAAAGTTGCGTCCTCATGGACGAAAGCGATCTGGTATTCAAGTTCTTGCCTCTCAACCACCAATTCGCAAATGGGTGTTAGCAACCTCAATTTCTTCTGAATGGTTATTAGCTGAGCAGCAAAAGGATCCTTTCATTTCAGAAATTGTCGCTAAATTCAATACTGATGAAATCGATGACGAAATTACCAACACCTACGAAATTCGTTCTGGTATTTTGCACAGGAAAGTTCAACGAAATTCTCGTACTCTTTGTCTACCTTTTGTCCCTCATTCATTGCGTTGGTCCATCGTAGACAATGTTCATAGTTCCATTTTTCACCTTGGATCGGAAAAACGTTGGAAACTCTATACAATTTTTACTGGTTCGAACACATGGCTAAATTTGTCCAGAAATTTGTTGACAATTGTGTGACATGTAAAATGGCTAAAAGAGATTCCGGTGGTGCACGTCAAGTTAATTTACACCCCATTGAAAGAGTTGCTGAACCATGGCACACTGTTCACCTTGATTTGTCAGGGAAACTTAGTGGGAAGAAAGATACACGAGACTACCTGTTTGTCTTTATTGATGGTTTCACTAAGTATTGTCTCTTGTATCTGACCCACAAACTGGAAACAAGGAATGCAATTCAAGCAGTCCGTTCAACTATCTCGTTATTCGGTCCTATGACTCGTTTAGTTGTTGACCAAGGTCGTTCTTTTACCTCCAAGACGTTCCAAGATTTTTGCTCTGAATCACAGATTGATCTTCACTTTATTGCCACTGGTTCTAGCAGAGCCAATGGGCAAGTCGAAAGGGTAATGGGTACCTTGAAAGATATGCTGACAGTTGCTGAGATGGATCAGCACAAGTCATGGCAAGATTCAATTGGAGATATTCAGTTAACGTTGAATTCCACCCCTCATGCTATTACTAAATTGACACCGATGGAGTTGATGTTCGGAAAGGTTTCACATCCTCGGACTTTGATTGTTTGTAATACTGGTGAGAATACTCACAGTGATGCTAATTCTAATGCTGATATTCCTAAGTTGAGAGAGCAAGCGTCTACTAGAATAGCTAAGCATTCTGAATACAGTAAAAAATTGTTTGATAAAGGTAAAGCAAAAGTGCAACCTTTTAAGGTTGGTGATTTAGTTTTGTTGAAGCAAGATGAACGAAATCTTGTTAAACTTGATCCTAAATATAAAGGTCCAGTTAAAGTTACTAAGGTCCTTCCTAATGACCGTTATGAGATACGAACTATAGACGGACGTCGTTCTTACAAGTATGCACATGATAGGCTTCGTAAAGTGCCTGATGCAACTGAGATGAGCACATTAGCAGTTGGTTCTTCAGAGGCCACTGATAACTAAATTTTGATTTTCCTTCTGATCGTGTAGTTCTGAGGGTAGTGGTGGCTGTGCTGAGCAGAAATTACTTGATGGAGAAAGTGGATTAGCTTTTCGCTTGCGATGCGTCCGCTCATCTTGTTCTAAACACGTGTCGCTTGCGCTGTGTCTATTCTCATGGTTTCTCACTTTTCGCATTGCGATGTGGTTGCTGTGGGAGTAGCCTCTGCTTCAGTGCACCTGTTACCTTCCCTCTGAAACTCTTCATATGTTTGTTTATGACAGCTTTGCTGTTATGTTTTGTGTTGGGCTTATTCTGATCCCTACGGAATGGATAGTCGGCCTTGCTTTTGGCAGGTCTCTTCTGAACTCATGGCTATGATTGTCTGAGTTGTAGTGGCAGTGGTTGCCTGCGTTCGTGATGGCAGAGGTTGCCTGTGTTATTATTTCCCATGTGCCCAGCTCATCTCATAATTGGCCTTGCTTTTGGCAGGTCAGTACAGTACTCTTGGCAATAAATGCCTGCTTTGTGATTATTTATGTGCCATGCTCATCTCTGTTGTTGGCGGTATTTTGCCATTTTCGATTTTGTCGTCAATCTTGCGCAAGTACTATTCATTTCGAAGGTTCTTCATGACCTTTCTTCCTGTTACTCAGTTACCTACTCTTTTGATATTGTTGCCAGTTTGGCGCAAGTACTATTCAATTTGAAGGTTCCTAATGACCTTTCTCCCTGTTACTCCGTTACCTACTTTTTGGTACAGTTTGACTAATTATTGAATGATTTACATTAACTTTTGGTTTTCATTGCCATATTTCCTATGTTATGTGCCCTGATCTTTTTATGGGCTTTGGCCTGATGATCTTGTCCCTGCTATAAGAACTAATGCTTTGCACTCCCTTCTGTCCTAGGGACGCTGTGATCACTGGGACGCGATCATTGTCAGAAAGGCCGTGTGAAGGATAATATTCTCAATGGGCCTACCAGTCTGGTCTCCTAGCGGTTCACCCTGTCTACGAAATCCATATTATTGCGGGAAGGTGTTTTGCTATTTTGAGTCGGGCAGTACTTGACTAGTGCAGTACCCGCCATCTTGTTTTTTCATGAAAGAGAAGAGTTGTACTGTTGATTTTCTAACGGGGAGTTCCGCGGCCCAGATTTAATCGTTTTTCTAAAGTTTCACTTCATTATATTGGTTCATCACAATCTTCAATACTTTGTGAAGTTATTGCTACCCCTTGTTCACACATATATACTAATACATATACTAAACATATAATACTAATACATAATACTAAACATATAATACTATACATAATACTAAACATATAATACTAATACATAATACTAAACATATAATACTAATACATAATACTAAACATATAATACTAATACATAATACTAAACATATAATACTAATACATAATACTAAACATATAATACTAATACATAATACTAAACATATAATACTAATACATAATACTAAACATATAATACTAATACATAATACTAACATATAATACTAATACATAATACTAAACATATAATACTAATACATAATACTAAACATATAATACTAATACATAATAATACTAATACTAATATAATACTAATACATAATACTAAACATATAATACGAATACATAATACTAATACATTAATACTAAACATATATACTAATACATAATACTAAACATATAATACTAATACATAATACTAATACATAATACTAAACATATAATACTAATACTAATACAATACATAATACTAAACATATATACTAATACATAATACTAAACATAATACTAATACATAATACTAAACATATAATACTATACATAATACTAAACATATAATACTAATACATAATACTAAACATATAATACTAATACATAATACTAAACATATAATACTAATACATAATACTAATACATAATACTAAACATATAATACTAATACATAATACTAAACATATAATACTAATACATAATACTAATACATAATACTAAACATATAATACTAATACATAATACTAAACATATAATACTAATACATAATACTAATACATAATACTAAACATATAATACTAATACATAATACTAATACATAATACTAAACATATAATACTAATACATAATACTAATACATAATACTAAACATATAATACTAATACATAATACTAAACATATAATACTAATACATAATACTAAACATATAATACTAATACATAATACTAAACATATAATACTAATACATAATACTAAACATATAATACTAATACATAATACTAAACATATAATACTAATACATAATACTAAACATATAATACTAATACATAATACTAAACTATAATACTAGATACTAATAATACGAAACATATAATACTAATACATAATACTAAACATATAATACTAATACATAATACTAAACATATAATACTAATACATAATACTAAACATATAATACTAATACATAATACTAAACATATAATACTAATATATAATACTAAACATATAATACTAATACATAATACTAAACATATAATACTAATACATAATACTAATACATAATACTAAACATATAATACTAATACATAATACTAAACATATAATACTAATACATAATACTAAACATATAATACTAATACATAATACTAAACATATAATACTAATACATAATACTAAACATATAATACTAATGCATAATACTAAACAGTAAAATGAGGCACTGGCAGTTGTCCCAGGGAAATAGATACGTGAATCCAAACTAACCACTAATATTCATGTGTCGTTTGTTTGTAGATTACATAACTTTTTCATGGTGTGCCGAAGGGAATTGTGAAATTCAAAACGTCGCTTAGTAAGTACCTGTGTTAGGAAATAGTTCAATTTTCTAACAAAAGAAGGGCGCAAGTACCTAAAGAAATCTATTCTACTCGGCGAGATAGGTACCAAAGACTCGATTTTGGAAATTTTGTGACTTATGAGGTATTTTTGCATAATGCGGTCCAATTTGTGTTAAAGCGCGATTAACAAGACTTTGAAAAAATTTCTATAATTCGCCTCTGCTGCACTCTCGGGTCTATCTTATTAATTAACATCAAATTATCGATAACATCGGTAATCCCAATTATCCTGCGCTCCCCGTGGGGCCAGGGAGAACTAGCGCCGGTTTGACACCTAACGTCTAGCTATACTGGGTTTCACACGTTTCTATGGCTGCCAGTTGTCGATTGAACATTTGAACTACTGGCAATAGGGACAACAACAATTGTATGGGCAACTGGAGAATTACCAATCGCCTCGATTGGTTTTTCTAAGTAATTGTTGCAAATCTAAATGATGATGAAAAGAAAAATTATCAATTTTTGGTCATTCGAAAGGATTGGAAAAGAAGCGACATGAAGAATGTGCCCCCCACTTCAGTTTCCGTGGTAGTTCTTTAGTTGAAAATAGATGGCGCAACTGAGGCAGCCTCAAAAATGTTTGCACGTCATTTTAACATTAGCTTTCTCCTCAGCTAACTTGTCTCCAGCACTCTGTGGCTTAGATACGGCGTGCCGGATAGCTTCCTAGTGGTGACGTTCTTCTGAAGAACATGGACTAATTATCTCTCATCATCAAACAGATTCCCGCGAGTACGATTATTTTTCGGAAATTTCTCCCCTCAAAAGTGACATGATTCCCCTCCTACTGCAGATTGAAGTTCGTGCATTTCCGAAATTGAAAATGTCCAAGGAAGGTTGACTCAATCGTTATAGTTCGCGTATCCGCCACTTAGGGGGCGCCACACAGAACCAAAGTTTCTGTGGTAAACCTATAGGAACTCTCTATTGTATGACAACAATTTTGAAAATTGTTCTACGATTTCCTTAGAAATTTATTTCATAGGTAACTCTAATTTGAGACGTCCAATAACCCGCAAAAATGTCATATTCGTACATTAAATTCAAAATTTAAATTTAAATTTGGTCACTCTGGTGACACTTGGGATATCTGTTGAGTTCCTGAAATGTTTTCGGTGACACTAGTGATACCAAGCTCCAATTAGGGTTTGTAAAAACAAATATGTTACTTAACATTATTTATATTTGTAATAATACCTAGACATCTCCATGTCTATTGTTTTCCCCATCTAGGAAGAAATTAGACGATTTTTCTCAGACTTTCTTTCATTAGAAATTGGGGACGAAAGTAAACAACCAAGTCATGTTTCATCAGACTGTTCATGGTACGGCACGAATCATACAAGTCAGTTTCCAGGATTATGATCTCCAATGTACGGAATGGTGGTGGAGAGCGCCTTCTTTGGCATTTGAAAGTGTACATACTTGGTGAAAGCTAAATCGAGATGGTCGTATGTTGAACAAAAGCAACATTGCTGGTTGAGTGAATGAGCATGGCCTATCATGTTGCCCTCAAGCAACATATCACCCAACTTTTTGAAAATTAACAGCAATTTAACTTTTTCTCAATTTTATCTAATCAAGATCATATTTAATAGGATAAATGAAAAGAAGACGAAGTACTCTCTTGAAAAACGATTTACCTTCTTCTTAGCCTCCATTTTCCCGGCCCACTTGCTGGCGGCCCATTTTTCGTCGAGCTTGGCCTCCTTCCAGGCTTTCCTGACGACTCGGGTGCTGCCGGTGTAGGGGAACCTCAGCCTGAATTTAGTCAGATGAATCTGGTTGAGGCGGATCCCTTGCCTCGGAACGCCGGTTTCAGGACCATCGACGAGAGCCTAAGAAAGGAAACAAACCAATATTGAGGTGATGTTTCAAAAGCTAACATTTAAGTACGTAACTTTAGTAGAGCTACAAAGAAACTTGATTCTAGGTAGTGACGATTCAATACTTTCGATATTTCTGACGTTTGAATCGATATTTTTCTTTCAAAATTAGCGAATATCGAAAAAAATTAACGGTTGTGATGGTTATATTCCTTCCCACTGTGATTTATCAATTTATCCTAGAATATAAAAAATAATAACCAAAATAATTAGGAACGGAAGATGAACGCAAAACATAAACAACAATGTTGAAATAACATGACATGCTACTATGACCGATATACAGTCCTCATGCTCGATAATCGATATGGGAAGAGGGACAAGACATCGTCAACACTTATTTTCGTTTCGATTTCGCGTTCGCCATTTCTGTTTTGTATTAATTTATTATATCATGTATTAATTCAACTTGTTACGAGTAAAATTTGAACTGGCATCATGTTAGTAGATATCGATAAAAAACGATGCAAAAACATATCCAATATCAGTGAAATCAATATTTTTCTTTCGATAATTTATCATGATCACTGATATTGATAATAAAAAGATACAAAAACATACTTGATTTCAGTGAAATCAGGATTTTTCTTCCGATATTCTATCGATATCACTTATATCGATAAAAAAAAAAAAACATATCGGTATCAGTGACAATGTCACATCAATATTTTTCTTTCGATATTCTATCGATATTAGTGATATCGATATTTTTCTTCCGATATTTTATCGATATCGATACCACCTTCCGATAGTATTTTGATGTTAAATATCGCATCAAAAGGTACATCGAATCGTCACTAATGGGGTATTTCGGTGGGTCGGAAATTCAGGTTTTTGACCTCAAATTTGGATTCAGCACCCTTGAAAACCTATATACTACAACTTTAAGCCCAATGATACAATAACATGTGGTAGAAAAATTAATTAAAGAGATCACACGTTTGAAAAAGGCGGGCCGCTATAAATGCACACACACTAGGCAAGGACTACGCCGCGCGCGCGTGTGTGAGTACTATTTTGTAGTATCCAAGACGTCTTTCAAGGGTTTCCGTGCATGGATACTTTTTTCATAGACAGTTGGCTAGCTACGTCACGATTGGCTAGCTACGTCACACCATTCAAATCTTCAACTTTCCTTAGCTTCTCTGATTTTTTAAAAACATTTTCTCGACGAACAGACCCGATTACTGTTATTCCTGAGCCATACCCTTTTGAAAAAAAAAAATAAAAAAAATTGACCGAAATACCCCATTCTAGGAACGGCACGCTACCACCGACATATCGGAGTATCGATACTTTTAATAGAGAGTTCCTAAACTGCATCTTGCTTAACGGCGAACGTTACAGGCATCGCCGTTATGAATCTGTCTAGGGCGAGTCAAATCGGATGCTAACCCTAGATGAACGTTAGCGAAAATAACGGCGATGTTGAACAATTTAACGGCGATGACAAAAGTGACGCGAAAGTTAAAGAGACAGGAATTTCTGGCTTCGCCGTTAGATCCTCAGTTCTCTACTGTTGACTGCCTTCGTTTTTCAAGTTCGTTGTTCGCTATTTCAAGTACATCTTGTCAAGGTGTTTGTTCGAGATGGATCATTTTATGAATTTGTACGTTGCGGGTCTACTTTCCGCTGAAGATATGATCACTGTGCTGGAGACGTACGTCGAAAACGTTCCACGAAGACGGCGGCTCTCGGAGTATGGGCGTTTCTCACTGCCAAGTCTATCTTACTACAAGGTAAGGAATCGTATTGTTATTTACTGTGATAGGTACTCACACATAGCCTACCGACTTATTGGTATTTTCAACTACTTTGAGTGAGAAGAGAATAGCAAAATCCCTAATTGTGTGCGGTATAAATTTTGTTCCAGATTCCGGGAAACGAGTACCTACCTACCTACTAACGAACATTTCGGAGTTCCCGATGTCTTTTCAGAACAAAATATATTTATTTCACTCAACCCAATATCTATTCAAAATTGTATTCAATAAAACGTAAGATTTAATATAACCTAAGTTATTTCTACCTTCACATTCATATTTCAATATCAAGTCAATTTCATGTTACAATTTTCATCTATCTCGTCATACGTCATCTAACTATGTCGATTACGGATATTAAAAGAATCATAAATTCGTGGTAAATAGTTTTTCAGGTAAAAGAAGGTAAGTTGGTATAAAATACGACTATCAGCGTGATTATTTGAGCAAAAATGATCAATTTTAGGGTTTTTCTTAATTTTTGGAAGTTTTTATGCAGATAGGTACACATTTTATAGAATAATTAAAAATTAACTACCTATTTTTTAACTCAACTATTTTAATTTTAAGGTACCTGACA
Organism: Apolygus lucorum; assembly: GCA_009739505.2. Lineage (NCBI taxonomy): Eukaryota > Metazoa > Arthropoda > Insecta > Hemiptera > Miridae > Apolygus > Apolygus lucorum. Next base: position 9,065,804 of record CM019171.2, read on the forward strand.
ATTTCCGAAAATGACGATATAATTATTTTTTATTGTTTTAATCTCACTTACTGTCACATGGACATCATCATTCAATATTGATATAAAAAATTCTGTTGATAATTTGCTGGGTTGTCAAAAACTCAATTCCATTGGAAATACTTTCTAGACTAGGTTTAATAAAGTGCTACGTAGTTATATCAATTAATATTAATAATAATATCAATTAATATAATTAATATTAAAAAAATCAGTTCGAAAAATAATAAAACGTCAAAAAACCACTCATTATGACGATCGGATATTATTTTTTAAATATTTACCAGAAATTATATACGTATGTATCAATTTTATTCTCACAATCATTTAATTAACAAAACTAATAACCCACAATACGGAAAAAATGCACACAGCTACTCGGAAACTGAAATATGACTTCGGATAGGTTAGAAAATAAAGAGCGTTCTAAGCTCCTTTTTTCATAAAGACAAGCTACCAAGGTACGTTTTATTTCACACCTAACTCCCCACTGACATGCATCATCAGATTCTGTTAGCAGAGTACAAAAATATCTAAAATTTACTTGTAATTTTACTAACACTGAATGTTGTCGTTGTTACTCGCTTTGATCTGCCTTACAATCGGGAACATGAGGTGAGGTGAGGCTTTGTTTTGAAATTGATGTTGGTGGTTGCAAAACTGTTACCGGCATGTCAGGTTCACTCTGCTCTAACGGCGGCCGTTAGTCACATCGACGTTAGCAAGATCGCCGTAAGTTAGCGGCCAGAACGTTCGCCGTTATGTGCTCGGACGTTATTTGATCGCCGTAATTTTCTGCGCATGCGCAGAAGGTGATCTACGATCGCCGTTAGCTTCGCCGTTATGCCAAAATCATCTTTAGGAACTCTCTAATGAGAAACTCATGCCGATATATTGGTATCGATATTATTGCCCAAAATATCTGAGGTAGCGATACTCTCTTCACGATATTTTTGCCGATACTTTTCGATTCACAACAAATTCTTTGATTGACTTTTTTCTTTAAATTCGCGAGTAGTCATTCATTTAACTTTACGGCAAATTTTTGTTTCCATGAATTGATAATAATAATTTCTTGATTGTAACTGATTTATTACTTGATCCGTCCCATTTGTAGTGGAAGAAAAAATAATTTCATTGATCAGAGATTTCTAATATGGATATTGAAAGATAATATCTTTCAATTCTATATTATAGAGTATCGATACTTCCTGAGCACCGGTCGTAAACGGAGATTTCTACTTTGACCGTTTATTATGCAGTAAATTTGGGGGAAAAAAGAATAATTGTTCAGGTAATTTTGATGACAGGATAATTTCGAACTGATTACAATCCATCAAGAACCCTAGGAGAAGAATGCGCTCAATTCAGAATAGGTTTAGAATGGGGCAGTCATTCCAAGAAGAAATGAATACTTATAGCGAATTGTCGAATTCAAACAACTTTCCAGTAGGGACCTGTGTATATTTATATTAAGGGGATGAGTCTTCACTCCATCTGAACCGCAAGAATCAGGGTATGATTGGTTACCATTTATTAGGTGGTTCATGGACTCCTAGTATAATGAATTGGTAGGTACAATACATCAAAATGATACACATGAAAGTTGGCACATGTTTGCCGAGCTAGGTACAAGAAATCTCCACCAAAGGAATAACCATTGAGCCTTATACTAATATAGGTACAATAATTTGATTTGTATGTAAAAGCAACAGGAAAACGGCATCTTACCCGGGTCTGATTGATGACATCAACAATACAGCACAGCTTCCCCTTGTTGGGACCATCGGAGATGAGGGCAACTCGCCCGGTTTCGACGAACCTTTTGAAAGGCTGTAATTAAGGAAAAACATTAAAAATTTGACGATAAAATTTAGAAATTTGTTAGGGGTACAGTTTAGCTGTGACCCATGTGGCACTCTAACCTAAGTGTCAACAGTCGCGCAGCGAGGTCGTCGGTCAAAACCTACAATTATCGCGCAAAAACACTTCTGAATGATGCGAAATCACATCGCAACGATCATGAACAATGATTAACCGCAAAGTATACCAGAGAATTCAATAAAATAATAGAAAATTACCATTTCACGTGCCACCTATAGAGCGATTTTACACGACAAGAAAAAAAGGACTAGAAAATGCTCAAAATGGCGTCCATACAGTGTTGTTTTTGGTTGAGTTTTAACCATAACCGGTTGTCAAATCTTCAAATATCAGATATTTGAAGATTTCATTTGTAGATTCTACTATTCGAAAATGAATGCCAGTTTTGTAGGATAATAAATAGAAAATAGTATTTTAAATGTGGATAATTCAAGTTCTAGGTTGAAATTTTGAGTAATTTCAATGAAATCCATGCTGCATGGATCTTTCAGTGTATCTTCCATGTACATCGTCAAGTGATACTCTGTGATTATCTTATCAATGTAAATGGGTGTGAGCAAAATGCTGATAACATTGCTGTACGTTATCAGTTCATCTTCATCTCATCCAGTCGCCAATCGTAGCATTTTACTTTAAAATTTCATAATTTTGGCGTAAAATTAGCTACTTTATTGTTTTAAATTTGAGTAACAACCAAGTAAGAGAGGTAGGGTAGGATGGCCTCAGTCGCTGAGCCTTTGACTCTGAGCAGGGGTGAGTACACTAGTAGGAATCCAATTTCACTGTCATTGATTTTTGTCGTAAATGTTTAAACGTGAGGTACTTTGCCAAACTATTACCCTATTTTTTCGGTTGTGTATGTAAGGTGAGTTTATTCGATTTCCAGATGTCAATCGGGCGGTGGAGCTGCTTGAAAAACTGCAGAAAAGTAAGTCAAGAGTTACACTTAGCTACATCTGGAAATCTACCTAGTTGCTGTTCGCCCTAGTACTTAGATGAATGTTATTCCGTGTTTTTAATTTGTGACTGATCTTTTTTATCTGGTAAGCAACACTCAGAGGAGTGAAAATAGTCCATTATGCAGACGACGTTTGTTTATTCTGCTCAGGAAGAGAGATCCAGGGATGCATTGAAATAATGGACCAAACGGTAACTCGTCGTTTAAGCACTCAGGTGGATGAGATTCGAGCTCTATCTATCAGTGTACTGACAGCCACTTACTGGGAAAAGAAGCCAACACCCGCAATTTGTGAAAGTTTTACAAATCATGAACAACATCTGCATTGGCTGGCAAAGGAACATATTCCCTATCGATATGAAATTGACTATTTTTCATTACTGAGGGCACCCGAGGTACATAAGCTTCCCAATAATGCGTTATCTCCGACTATGTGTTTCAATGCATACTTGTTGGAACATTGCCCAATGGGAATGTACATCTATACAGATGGATCTGTGAAGGCTGGACGAACAGGCTGTGCATTTTATGATGAAACCAATAACAATGTTAAGTCTTTTAGGTTGTGGAACAACGCCTCAATATACACAGTAGAGGCTTATGCAATTCTCGAAGCATTGAGATATTCAAATGAATTCATTACCAGTGTATTACCGATAGTGGTAGTAATATCGGATTCCCAAAGTGTTCTCACTAAATTGAAAAATATCAACCCGACCTCTAAATTGACTTCCATTGAGGAAGAAATTCTGAAGGAAATCAATGCACTCAGAACAAAGGGTATCCGCTTGAAATTACTTTGGGTAAAGGACACAACGGGATACCTGGAAATAATCTTGTGGATAAGGAAGCAGTCAAGAGTACTGAGCTACCGCAACGATTATTTGACCCTCCTATATTCCCACATACAGACCTTCGACGCAGTTTCACTCGGCATCTTATCGCATAAGGCTCTTGGAGGAAATCAATTCATGTGGTATAGAGAAGCCTTTCAATCTGAACACTTTATCAGCAACGAAAGACGCAACTACAGTGTATGAAATATTATTCAAATTTTTCAGAGACAGCGACCGATTCATTTAGACAGTGGCTTTATTAGAAAAGTGCAGTGTTAATTTATAATTTTTTTTTTATCGTGATTTATTTATTGCAACTGAACATAAGATACATTTTATCTAGCAATATTTCATTTCAGAATAATTCAATCTCACTGTAGGGCAGGTTTTCAGCAAAGCCTAGCCCGTATTTTTAGCAGGATCGGGAACACTTGGTTTCACTTGCACTAAGAACTATTGGCACAGCACAATTAAATCCAGTGGTTTGTTTCGCTTGAGGCGCCGAAGTTCTCCATCGTTGTCCAAAACGTTGAGCATCTCCAGGTTCTCATGTTTGTGGAGGCGATGTTCGTGCTTCCTTGCGTATTTGACAATAGTTTCATTGACAGTCTCTATCTTGAAATCTCGATGGATATCGTCATTTCGCATGTACCAGGGGGCTCCAACTATACTTCTCAGTAGTTTATTCTGAAAGGTTTGGATTTTCTTAATATTTGATTTTTTGGCACAGCCCCAGAGCTGTATCCCATAGGCCCAGATAGGGCGAAGAATCTGCTTATATATAAGCAGTTTGTTGTGAAGTGAAAGATGGGAATTCCTTCCCATTAACCAATACATTCTTCTGAACTTGATCATATTATTCCATAGTTAGTTAGTTGGTTTTCTAGCTTGGTTATTCTTTCAAATAACACCTTATTTGTATTAGTCTGTGCGTTCAGTTTTTCCAGTATTTGTGCGAGCATTTTTTCTGCGCTCGACACATTTACCTCTCTTTTTGCAACAACTGAAGCATATGAGACCTTTGGGGTAGCTGCACCTGTTGTGGATGTGGTGAGCGATTTCCTTCTAGTGACACTTCTGTCAATAGAAACATCTCGCTTACTCTGGACCACTTTCACTTGGGATTTGGTGGCATTGTTTCGCAGTCGTTGTAGCTCTTTAGCTACTTCGCAACCTCGATAATTTGCAGGATGAACGCACGATGAACGCCCTTTGCAGTTAACGCATTTGGGAGCATCTGTCTTGTCTAGGGTACATTCGGATGTTATATGCTGTCCAGCACACTTAACACATGCAGGTTCCTTCCCACAGTAGGACTGTGTATGTAGATATGACTGACATTTTTTACATTGGGGAATGAGTTTGGAGGTTCTCTTCACAGGCTCAATCTTCACACTCATGTTGAGAATGGCCTTTATGCCATGGATTTTTTTAATATCCTCGGTTTTGTCAAAAGTTAGCATGTAGAGAGGAAGAGGTTTTTGAAAGGTTTCGATTTCACCTCTCTCGTTTTTCCTTTTTTCTTTCCTAAGGATGTTGGTCGCATCCATAATGTTAAGACCTTGATTTTTAAGGTCTTCAATAATTTCACTTTTCTCGCATGTTGCGTGGAGACCTCTAGCCATGACCTTGATTGGCCTGTCCACTTTATCTTGGTACGTATACCACTGTTTTTTCTCCATACGTAAATTGTCTGTAATCAATTTCCAGTTATCTCTCGTTTCTACATTTATTTTCCAAACGTTGTTGTTGAGAGCAGTGACTTTGAATTGTTCTTTCGGGATAATCGCAATTATATCTTTAAGGGCCGAGTAACTCTTTAGACCCACAATATTTATGGGAGGTGGAGGGGGGTCCTTTTTTGGCTTTATCTCTTCAGTCTTGGTTGCATCTTTGCTAACCTTAGTTTTGTTGGAGGGGCATGCTACTTCTGGCGATGACCTAGCTTTACGTTTCTTGCTGGCCCTTTTCAGGATCCAATCGGTTTCTCTTCCGGTTTCTTCTTCATCCGTACTATAGTCCTAATTTATAATTATGAAAATTTTTTGTAATTATTATAATGTACTTTCAAATCGAAAATAGGAATTAATTTAGGGCCGAATGTAATACTTTACAACGCCAATAAAGTATAAAAAAAAACAACACTCAAGGGAGTTTGCTAAGATTACCCATCAATTTCTTTAGGTATGGTATTATTATTTAGTGATAAAGTAGTAGATATATTATAATAATAAATTACACCGTTAATGTGATACTAACTAATGATCAGAGAGATATTACTTATTCAATAAAACCGCATGTATTGAGGTAAATGAATTATATTTGTTCTGTAATGATCTAATATCCGGTGATAATACGATTTGATCAGGTGGTGAGGTGCCCGTGACCAAAATTGCGGCGCTCCAGAAGGTCCTTCAAAGTGATTTCCTGAACGCCGTCCGCGAGGTTTACGAACATGTCTATGAAACTGTGGACGTCCAGGGGTCCCAGGACGTGAGAGCCAGCGCCACTGCGAAGGCGACCGTCGCGGCTTTTGCTGCCAGTGAAGGTATCTATTTGGAGAGTTACGATTATTTGTTGAAAATACGAGTAACTTTGGGTTTATCGGAGAAAATTGTACCTTAGAAGCCAACAGATTGCTCTTTCATTAGAGTATAGTTTGTCATTCGAACTCTGCTGTCTCAGAAAGGCGCTGCATGTGAAATTTCATCATCGTAGGACCATCTGGAGCGAATAGTTGGTGATTCAAATTCTGCAGTCTCAGAAAACTACTCCTTGAAAGCACTTGAGTAATTCTTCAAATAATCAGTCCAGGGCTGAAGCATGTTCCATGCTGAAATTTGCATTTTTGGTGGAGAAAAAATGATTCATAGGAGAGGAAAGTTGTAGCAAATTAGTAGTAGAATCACTTCCTGAAGTTAGGGGTGTGTCGATCCAGGTATTTCCATGGAACGGTTACGGTGACAAAGATATAACCGTTCCAAATTACCAGTACAGTTCCATTACCGGTGCTGCCTACCGAGGGTGGTCAAATTCCACTCTCATGACTTGGAAGAAGAAGGTAGTCAAATCCCTATCTTCCTTCTTCCATGCTTATGATCTCAACTTGCAATACAAAAGAAAGAAATTCGAACGAGTGTTACAAAAGAATTTATTATAAATGATAATGACCGAACAATTCAAGGAAAGAATAATTTTTTGTTGCAGTTTAAGAACATAACATAAAAATAATAATACTTGAGACAACTTCCTTACTAACCAGTCCAGAAGATCCCTTCCTGGTCCAGAGCCATTCCATATTACTACTATATTCTCAGTCCATGGAAATGGTAAGGGCGCTTTCAGCTACATGGAATTGAATTGGAGACAAGTTCCATCCTTACCGGTCTGAAAGATCCCTTCCCTGTCCAGAGCCATTCCATGATATCTTGGACCTGGACTGGTGAGGGCTGAGTTTTCGTCACTGCATGGAACCATTACAAGTTGATACTCAGTTCCACAGTCCTGTTACAGCTGTACCGACACACCTCTACCTGAAGTATTGTTGATTGGTTCTGGGATACCCTGTATATTCCGTTTTTTTTTTGTTTTTTTTCAGGTCATGCCCACCCTCGTGTCGTCGAACTTCCGAAAACAGAGGAAGGTTTAGGTTTCAACGTGATGGGAGGTAAAGAGCAGAACTCTCCCATCTATATTTCGCGTATCATCCCGGGTGGCGTTGCTGACCGTCATGGCGGTCTCAAGCGAGGTGATCAACTCTTGTCTGTCAACGGAGTGGTAAGTACGGGACATAATAGAGAGTTCCTGGTGGGTTTGGTTCGGCTTATATACAGTGTGACGTATTAGACACACACACTCAATCTGGCGCGCTGTATTGAGAACATGGTGGACAATCCAGTTCTGGCATGATCCGGATCCAGTTCGATCTTAGCCAAATCGACCCTACTAGGAACTCTCTAATGATTGAATCTACTAGACCGAATGTACAGCTGCTACACCTGCACCAAATATCTCCTGTATTCTTTAAAAAAAGTAAAGTAAACAATAATTTGTATATCATTACTACCTACTGGGGAATTTGTCTCACATTTAAAAAAAAAAACTTTTCGGACGAGGGTTCACTGATATTGAAGAAAACCATAGTGTGCTGCTCGAAAAAGCACCCAAAAAATTCAGTGAATTTAAGGAAGATTGAAATTTTTTATTTAGTCGCAATCTGTATACGGGGGCAGCCATGTTGCAATGTGTCTGGCAATACAGCTTCCTAACCTATCTGACTTCATAGGGGGATCTGTGTCCCTTACGACAGCAGCGCTGCCTCTGCAAGAGTACACGAAACTATTAGCTTACGTGTTTTAACTCAGAAGTGCTGGGGAAGAGCGTCTCTTGCGTGCTATTTATGTTTTGGCGCAACATTCGCAGGTGGCAGTTTGCCACACATCTAAATAATCTCCAGAGCCGACTGGAACTTCGGTGATCTCACGAGAACTGGTTCAATAAACCAGTTAACGGCCGTTGGTTCTGTACTCAGTAGGTGTGCAATAATAAGTAGAGTTTGCTTGACCAGAGCACTTTGATAAAATAGGATACGTATAGGTAAACTAGGAGACGAATAGATCCTGTTTTGGTATAGATGAGCATATAAAACTACCTAATTGGTTCCATATTTACTCTAACTTAACAATAACTGGTTCATTTACCTTATCATTTTTTTCCGTTTCAGTCGGTGGAAGGTGAAAACCACGAAAAAGCCGTTGAACTCCTCAAACAGGCTGTCAGCTCGGTCAAGCTCGTCGTCCGCTACACTCCTAAAGTGCTCGAAGAGATGGAAATGCGCTTCGACAAACAGCGGGCTGCGAGGAGGCGTCAGCAGTACTAATCAGGTCTACCAACCAACTCTCGTTTAGAAACCATTTCATGGCACGATTGACTTGCCTGTATTCATCCCCATTTCGTCGGTTAAGTATTGTTACCTCCTGTTTTTCCACATGTTTGCCTAAATAAGGTTATTACGTTTTCCGACGCGTAATTTCATCAGTTTTGATGGTTTACTGTAATAAGAGTGCGGGCGAATCTCCGAAGTGTCGACACCGCCTAATCAATAAAACAACAAAAAAACAAGTTTTTATTGTCTTCTGAAGGACGAGTAAACGTGGATTGGGCGGCATCAGTGCTTAACCGATATTTACTCGTACTTACTATGAATTATTACGCCTTATTTCATTTACAAAACATCTATTTCATACCATACTTGCTCTTTAAGAAGCCACATTGCAAATAATTATCTATTTCCACCAAAAAATTGTTGTGTCCCTCTCATTGTCATCAGGTGTGTTCCAACCGAGCAATATTTTTCATTATTATTCCTTAATTCCTGAATATTATTCTATTCCCACCGCTCAAAGTCAAAAAATTCGATTAGATAAAAATTGTAATGGTGGATAATTCTTTGGAAATTGTTTACCTTGATTTTCATTGTCAGATTTTATGTTTAAATAACAGTACCGATTTTGAGTGTGTGAGAGATGAAGGAGAAACACGGAAGAAAGAGATGAAGAAATCAAGAAACTTGAATGAAGAGCAGGATAGAAGTTTTTTTAAACATTTTATTCTATAATGATTTCAAATTAATTTAGTTCAATTATGTTCGATATGAAAAGCTGCATGGTATTTATAGGTTTTTCAGATTGAATTAAAAATTTTTCAAAATGAAGTCAACTCTTTTCAAAATGAATTAAACACTTTGGAAAATGAAGTAAACAATTTAAAAAATGAAATAAACACTTTCTTTAACGAGTTTACAAATCATGTAAACAAGAGCTTGAACGAGTTGACCAGTTGGGGAAAGAAAGTACGTACTCTGTTGATAATCTCTTCTGAGTGTGTCTTTCACGTAATAACGAGTTGGAAATACCTTCTCTGAGAACTCGGCAATCTTCGGCCTTGTTCGTCGAAAGCCGAAGCCAGGTTAATAATCCCAATAACGTCTAGTATCTCTTATCGTCTTGCTCAATGTGTATCGATGATTTTCTTGTTTCTCTGTAGTAGTCTATCAATGAGGAATTTCACCATGTCGGAATTTCCTATTTTTGACCCCAAAATCGGATTCAGCACCTCTAAAAACCTCCTAAGGCAAACTTTCAGCCCGAACTTCCTAATTTACGAATAAACAAAACAGTGTAGAAAATACGAATGTTTAAAAAAACTGGGAAAATGACGTCATGCTGGAATAGTTCATTTATGGCCGCTTGAAGCGCTGAGATCGAGAAATCCATAGTCCCCAGATGCAAAATTTCATGAAACAGTGAAGTTCAAAATCGAAAAACTGAAGAAAAAAATAGAAAAAGCGAGATGGGGAAAATTAGGTTTCCTCTGTTTTAGTTTGATAACTTTTCTCTTAGAAAACACGATTTCGTCGTACCAATGGGCAACACTGGGAGGAGACGGCGATCCGAACAGCCCAATCAGCGAGCATTCCCGCTGCACGTCTGTTTTCCCGGTTAGTTTTGAAATCAAAAATTTTGACTGTCTCCCAAAAATAACAGGAGACTTATTTTCCGAAATCAGCCCGATTTTCATCTATCCCACACCATTAACTATTCAGGAAAAATGCAAACAGAAGTCGGTGAAATTCCTCATTCACTGCAGCTGCTACCCGGGTATTTTTGGTTGATATATATAGGCTACTTCTATATACTTGGCTATGTTCACCTTTAAAAATTAAATTACAATAAATATTGCTGTGTGAAATAAAAACAGCTTGGAACCGAAACAGAATACGGCTAAACTTGGGGACTAGTTGCACAGTTTGAAGGACATCTCAACTATAGTTGAGTGGTTTTAACATGGAACATGTTATTGCCCTAGAGCAACAACTCGAAAAACGTTACGCTTACGACTTTCCTGACAAGTAATATTCCTCAACTATTACTGAATACATAATATATTATATTTGCTCGGTTGGAACGAACTATCATTGGACATTTATTTATTGTTTTGTCAGTAGCTATTAATAATAATAATTTATTGACTTTCTTACATACTTACCTAATATTAAGTACCTAATGTTTGTCGAGGCATTTGTCCTCTTCAGAGGATTTTACCATGTATCTACCAAAATATATTATTGTAGAGCTTGTACCTACTAAACAAGAGAAACTTTTTTCTTCACTTTTTCACTGTTATAATTTTTGGTTTATTATTTTCGATAATGAACCTTCGGGATCGACTAGGAAGAAAAAATTGGACGGTAGACCTACGGTTCTACATCAGATAATTTAATAATGATTAATTTTACGCCATTTGGCCTCAAGGATCGTTAGACATTTTTTAACTACCAATAGCAAATTGTTGTATGGTGACTTCATTCATTAGATGTTGTGCAACATAGCTGTCTAAAGCAGAAGTTAAAATGAACATCATAAAGCTTTCTTGAGTCGTGACGTGACAGTCAGTCACGAAGGTGCGATAAGGGAGACGTTTTGCTACCAATGGGCGATGTCAGCTCAATGAGAATGGAAACGTCAACCTAGAGCGCGCAATCACATTGCTAACTGCCTCCAGCGAGTGAGCCAGCTGGAAATTTGACGGGCCCCATTAGGAGGGGACTAGCGCGAGCAACGACGATGCTACTCAGTTGAAAGGGGAGGCTTTGTTAACTATGGTCTGGTGGGGGGATTCGTACCAGGGGCCTCTTGAAACGAGGGACTGTCAGCGGAGCCCTTTTGTGGCTCACTGTTCACGGGAGGCAACTTCAAAGGGCTCCAGCAGACCCCGAGCTTTGTGAAGAGGTTCCATGGGCCCCAGCAGTGCCGCAAAAACTGACGTCCCAAGTGATGCAAAGTGCTAAAGACACTCTTTTGTTATTGTTTTGTTTGCTCGGTGACCGATGAAAAATGATTACAATTGACAATAGAAATATGTACTATTTGTACATTATGTAAGCTGTTGCGTACCCGTGCGTTGTTGACAGAGGAAGGGGTGAACCTACCGCTGTCCCCAAGGCGCGAGTGTATCGTTCAACGAGTGACGACTGTGTCGTCAATCGAGGAACGATTTCGGCACGAGTTCTGATGGGGGGAGAAAGAAAGGCAAATACCAAAACACTGATACTTAAAGTTAAATGAAAGGGTAGCGTGAGTATAGTTACCTGTGGCGAGGTCAAGTCGAATTTGGAGCTCTCGTGGCGAGGTTGAGTCGAAATCGATGTTGCCTGAAGGGCGCTGAAAATTGTATCAGACACAAGTGTGTCTGGCCTGAGGGGCTTTCTACTTGATCCTGAAGGGATTTTATATAGTGAACCTGAGGTGTGTCGATGCACGTTCCTCGTGATTGTTATCTGAACCAGGGGAATAGAATGAGAACTACAAGGTTAACAACTAATAGCTTCGTTTTATTAAAAGTTCTGAGGCAATTTCGTGAAGCGGAAAAGATATAAGCCTGAAGGGCGGTTCAATGTAGACATGAATTCGTCACAAATTTAGTATGCATAAATAGTCCTAGCGTTCTTTACAATCCGTTTTCCATTCTCAATATCAATGTTCAATGTCCAAATCATCAACAAGGCAGTTCAATTGTACAATACAGTTTCGTTGCGGTATTATGTCTTTAGTATAAGTATGGTTACTCCTACACTGCACCTACTTTGGCCAAAGTGTAAAGGTAAATGGTTTGTTCACTCACTCAGACGGGGCCCGTAGGAAATCCGTGTGATGCGTGGCGGTTGAGGTAGAATGTCTCTTCACTGGAGCGCGGGGACTTCGCGGCGAGAGGACAATTCGGGGGTTTGGAATCGATTCCGTGGTTAAATCGTGCGCACAAGAATAGACTGGGGGGGAGGAGAGCAGAGGGTAGTGGGCCAGGCTCGCGGCTACCTCACTGTCTCGAAGCTTGAACTGGACTAGACGAAGACGTGGAATCTTCTGGAAATTCTGTTGTGTCTCCCCACCCTCCACTAAGGTGTTGGTCGTGGAGGGATTTGATTGGTGGACGAGGAGGACAGCTGTCCCTCCTCGTCGGGGAGTTAGACGCTTGGCTGGAGGTGGCGTCTTGTTCGTCTGGGGAGACTCAGGAGGGAAGCTAACTTAGCTCAGCGCCGCTACTGATGGTGTTATTCAGTGAGCGAACGCTCACAATTACATGTATGGTTCGTCATAGGCCAGCTACCATTTAGGGATTCTAAACGGACTCTGCCAAAATTGGCAGCTGGATCTTCATCAATTGTCAATAGAGAGTTTTTGCTGCCAAAATATGACGGGCCCAGTTAAGAGCCCGAGCCGAGTCGCTCGTGGGCTAGCGCGAGCGACGGAGGGTGATACTCAGTTGAAGGATGAGGCCTGTTAACTATGTACGGGGGGGGGGGGGGGTCTCTAGAAACGGGTGACTGTCTGGGGAACCCTTTTATCGCCGCCCGCTGTTTGCGGGACGGAAATTCACTGGCACCTGGGAACTCTGAGCTTGGAAGAGATACCACAGGCCCTGGTAGTGGCGTGAAAACTCTCTTTATTAGACAGTTAGTTTATTAGTCTCGTCTAGATCACGGGCTCCATGGATACTGCAGTCTGAAAAGGCTCCAAAGAAAGTTTTGCACACCTGTTATTGGTGTGCAAAAACTCTCCAATAGAAGCGTGGGTTTGCCAAAAACAGCTGAAAGTGAGCCAAAAAGTGCTCATTTTTGACCGACTACTTCGAATGTCCTTCATGAATACGATTTGCAATATAAATATTTGGGTACATTGCTATATGATAATTTCGCATAAAGAAGTAAAATTCAACTTAATTTTGAAGATTTTGCGCGGGACACATGAAGAGTGGTTTGCCGAGATGATGATATAGCAGTACTACCAAAACTGATGATGGATATCACTTTTGGACTTTTAGATCATCATAGAAGAGAAAGAAGGTAACAAGGATGGAGTAATATGCAGAGAGGAGTTGTGTGGGATGAGGTTTGGATCCCGAGGAAAATCTCTGGGTAGTTATTGAGATCATTAATCATCGGAAGGACGTATTAACCTCCCGAGGACACCTACTGTGAATATCACTTAACCCTGAAATAAGCCGAACTAGCAGTTTTTGTCAAATCACAGCCCTTCCATGAATCCACATCATCAACTATACTGTATTCCCCATTATTTCAAGTAAAATCCTACAATAGGGCCCTAGAATAACGTTTAACACTAGGAATACCCAAAGGAAACAAAATTTTAAAATGTGAGGCAAATTCCCCATTGTTTACACAATTTTCATCAATTTTGAGAAAAACATCAACAAATCAAAAGATTTATTCTGAAGTCATGCCACTACACTACATCACAGTGCTCATAGAGATACAAATACCTAAACTTTACAAGTGAACCTTGGATCGAAGTTGTGAAACATAAAATTTATTTCCTGCTACAATCTTTGAAGGAAATTATAAAGAATTATGAGTGGGGATTCAGCTTGTGTGAACAACATGTCCATCGACTTGGACTCATCAAAGGTTCGTATCTTCCTACTTTTATTCTAGTTTAGTTTGTTCTATCTGAGCAGAGTTACTCAGCTTTCCCTAGTCAAATTAAAGCTTTTTCGAAACAAAATAAACCGAATAAAATCACTCACGATGGGGTTGTGGAAAACCATTTTAATAAAAATGGAGTTGAGTAGAACGTTGCCTATTTCCACGAAAATATTTTTCCAACTTCCTTTTTACAAGATAAACCGTTTCCATTTCAAAATATAGGTTTTCCATTTCAAATTATATGTTTTTCACTTCAAAATAAAGGCTTTTTACTTTTAAGGGTTTCTCGTTTCAAATTACCTTTTGTTCTTTGGAATACTTCCGGTTGACACCTGTTCGTTGACGAGATCGGACTCCTTTCAAATATTGACCACTGGATGGAACACTTTCGTCCGAAATTCGACGACAGCGGGAGTCGCCGGGCCGACGGACACCAATCACGGAATCACTGACACTATCATATGTTCGAATTTCTCTCGATTTTTGCACCGCAGCAAGATCGAAACGTTTAGGAGTAACAAAGGGGGAGAATGGATTGCAAGAAAACTCAACATAAAGCAGGGATACACGCGCGCGATAAGGATTACATAAAGAAGGAATGTACGCGTGCGTTAGAACTCTCCCTGATCATGCATAAGGAACAGGATATCAAACTCGATAGAGAATGTTTCGTTTCAATTTCAGTACATTACGGTGAATGTATCTAAACGAATTTTATTTTGAAATGGAAAACCTTCGTTTTGAAATAGCCCAGGCGAATTAGACCAAAAATGGGCAAATAGGAGAAATAATTTATAGTAAACAAATTCCTTCACCAGCGTCTTCCTTTACACTTGGTTAATCATACCTCAAAAGTCCCCTAGGGTGGGGGGTGAGCTCGAGGAGGGGGGTGAATTTTCTCCTATTTTTCGGTTTTTAGCATATAGGTACCTCTAAAAGTAAGCGTTCTAGCGGATTTTTTACTATTACCAGAATTAAAGTACATACAATTTCCCAAAATTTGCATCTCTGACTTAACTCTCTACGATTACGCTTTCCGCCGTACTTTTCAACGCGCTTTAGCGGCGGAAGGCGTAATCGTAGAGAGTTAAGTCAGAGATGCAAATTGTAGAAAATTTAATGTACTTTAATTCTGGTAATAGTAAAAAGTCCGCTAGAACGCTTACTTTTAGAGGTACATGCAAAAAACCGAAAAAAAGTCGAAACAATAGGAGAAAATTCACCCCCTTCCTCGAGCTCACCCCCCACCCTAGGGGAGTTTTGAGGTATGATTAACCAAGTGTAAAGGAAGACGCTGGTGAAGGAATTCCTTTACTATGAATTATTTCTCCTATTTTCTCTAATTCGTCTGGGCTAAATTGGGAAACCAATATTTTGATAAGGAATGTAAGGCATAAAACATTGTTATGCCTACATCTCACCAGCTTCAACGGAGCCTACATCTCAACGGAGCTTCAAGGTTTAATCAAGAGAAAACGCAGACGAGAAGGCCGCTGTTGACCCCCCGAGATTCATGTATATAGTATCATTTATTTATTCGATATAGTACGAGCAACCCAGACGGAACTCCCTCATCCGCTGAAGTCCTCAGAAAGCCGAATCCCCAGGAGATTGACGAAACTCCTGGAGTCACCCTGGAAAATAGCCGCCTCCAGGTACCCTGCAACTTACTGGAATTCAGACGAAAGGATCTACAAGTCAGTCATCCTTCCTTTGATCATCCTTCAATCGTCAGCTGAATCCGCGCCCGTAATGCAGGGTTCGGCAGGGAGGTATGGATGATTTGAAATAATAGCTACACACTCATTTTCAAATGAAACTAAAATTTTATTATTTCAGTGTGTACCTTGGATGATGCCATTATGACAATTAAAGAGGAAAAAAATAAAACATTGATAATGTACGTTTCCTGGGCGCCTCATTTCGTTGCGTGGAGATGTGGAGTGGCCTCCTCGGTCACCAGACCTGACACCTTGTGACTATTTTTTATGGGGCTACCTCAAATCACGTGTATACATTAGGGTTGGGTATCGTTATAAAAGTATCGACATTTTGTATCGATACTGTATCGTATCCGAGTATCGATATTCCAAGTATCGTTGGGCATGAGTATCGATATTTTAAAATATCGAGTATCGATACTTTAGTGTCACAAACTATCAACATTATCCAATATTCTCAGGAAAAATAATTTTTTAAACAATTTTTATTCATTTTTTACCAAGAGTCCAAGCAGAGTGATTTTCTCCATGATATAGACGTTATTTGTGCAACCAAAGAGTAATGACCCAAAACCCTCTCTACCTTCTTCATTTTTTAGCCATCTTGGTGAATTTTCCGCGAGAAATGTATCGATATTCGATAATTAGAAATAGCGGATCCAAAGTATCGATATCCAATAATATCGGATAGTGCAGTATCGATACTAAAATATCGAGTATCGGTACGAAAGTATCGATATTTTGAAATATCGAGTATCGATACCCATCCCTAGTATACATACACAAACCACGTACACTTGAAGCCCTGAATGAAGCAATAACTCAAGAAATTCCAGCAATACCACGTCCAATGCTACAGAAGAGTATGGACAACTTCTCACAACGTCTACAGGAGTGTGTGGACAAAAACGGACACCACTTATCAGATGTTATTTTTCGTACATTATCAATGTTTTATTTTTTTCCTCTTTAATTTTCATAATGGCATCATCCAAGGTACACACTGAAATAATAAAATTTTAGTTTCATTTGAAAATGAGTGTGTAGCTATTACTTCAAATCATCCATACCTCCCTGCCGAACCCTGTATTTCCGGTCCGGAATCGCGCAATTTATTTATAAACTAGTTTTTGGAGAGCCTAGGTAGGGTAGATAAGTTCATTCAATTTTGCAAGCAAATTTAATTCTAATAAATTGAGTATAAAATTTGCATGATTTAGTTTTTTAATTCCATTAATTCCTAAGGTTTCCAACTAGCTCAATCAAAGCCGGTATAGCTGTAGGTAAAGCCAGTAAAGCTAGAGATTTTCGAAAGCAGAAAATCCCGCTTAAAAGGAAAACCTTTAATTTGACGCGGAAAAGCTTTATCATGATTTTTGCCTAGTTAGATTATCGCTTTTCCTTAGTTTTACTTTATAACTTAGAAATAGTCCAGTCTATCAAAAGTTAGTTAGAATTGAGGAGGACAAATTGTACGTCCATTAAGGAAAAAAGCTTCAAATTATTTTTCAAGTTTTTAAAAAAATGTTGAGCATCACAGAGGGCTTGCTAGCAAAGTTAATACCAAATCCCTCGAAAAATAAAAAATGATTCTTTTTCTCCTCCGAACGTCATATTAAAACTTTCTCCTTCGAACGTATTATTAAAACTTAACATGCGTCAACCTAGTCAGTCTGAACAAGTAAAATGGAAGTAATGAATTTGGTACATAAGGATTTTCTTCATTTAGAGCATAGCCACTGGGCTGTTGACTCTACAAACTGTTTAATTAAGTTATTTAGGCATGCCACAAACATCCTTGAGAGTAGGTACCTGTGTAGATCGTATACGTAGTTTGAATTTGTCTTTTTGCCACTAATATTAGGTGTATACCTACTGTGGGAACTGCAAAGGAGTCAGAGATCTCATCGACCAGCACAACGAGCTTAAAAAGAACTACGAGACCAGCCTCAGACTCAATGAAGAATTGATTCAGAAAGTCTCTTCTCTGGAGAGTCGCTTGGGATCGCCAAGCCAGGATGAATTGTCGATGCTGGTACCTTGGAATGAGCAGCAAGAGCGAGCCAGGTTCCGGAGATTCGTAGCTAACATCTCACAAAGAGTGCCACAGAAGCTATTAGAGAACAGAACCTTGAACTGAATTTTGGATGCGGTGGTTCGTCTAGTTCCAGAAGCCCCACTTTCATGTCATCAATACAGGTCTACCATACAGTCTACCAATGGTAGAAAGACTCGACTCTACAAGTGGTTTCTTTGAGGCTTAATCGATTATTAACCCATTCAAATCGGATGACTTCTTGAGTCTCAGTTGGTCTTTCTCGTCCCGGGTTAGTCTAATCTCTTGCCCCCCTCCCACCCGTCTGTAGCAGCAACATTGCCACCCACCTCTCATAGCTGGTCAGTTTTCATCAACAGTTTTTCCCATTTTTCTCAGGAAGCAATCATCCAATTTCCATGTTTCTTGTGGCATTGTTCTTATTTGTAAAAATCTCTACCCACAAGCACTTGTTTAATACCAAAAGATAAAAATAAGTAAAAAGTTGAACCTAAATTTGAAATTTTCTAGGATTTTTGAAATTTATTAGTGCATCTACCTAGGGAATTGAAAAACTAAAATATTGCCGCTGGAATCATCGAAGTCGAACAATAATTGCCTGAGAAAACAGTTTATTCACTGACTGAGACCCCCTTAAGATACCAAATAGCAGAAGCTGGGAGTAAATCATGGTATAAATCCAAAGATGGCGGATGAAGCAGCAATGTAGCTAGAGAGTTTCTTTTTTTTAATATTTAGTATGTCCTCTCCAATGATATTACTATTATTCCTCGTTCCCTTTCACAAGTACAACAGACGTTTACTAAGTTTTAATTTTCGGGTCCTGTTTCCCCACTAGTCCCCAAAAAACAGGGAAAAGTGGAGAAAAGAACTTCTTCCTCAACATTGAATGAACGGCATATGATTCCAGAAAAAACTCCATCCACCATGCCAAAAAAAATCCACGCTGCCAAGTAAAGAATAAATTTGTAAAAGAATAAACGCTGTAAAGAATAAAATCCAAGAAAGAATATCGGACCAACAAGCAGCAGCAGCGGTAGGAAAGAGGCCTAGTAGATCCACTCAACAGCATCCCCCAGACACTCAGCCGGAGTGACTCGGTGGCCAACTTTAGAGTGCGAGTGCTCTGACCTGCGAGTGGTCATGCTTACCTGCAGGTCGATTCTCTAACTCGTTATGGGATAATAGCGACAACGAAGTGTCGTTATGATAACAATAACGATTAATAGCGACGATCGCGATTCTGCAGACGCGAAATAGCGACAACTGTCGCTCAGTCGTCGCTATTTCGGCCGAAAAGTGTCGTTACCATCTCGACGGCTCGAAACCCCCCCCCCCCGGTATGGATTACGACAACCGTCTTTATGAAAAAGTAGCTTAAAATGCTCTTTAATTCCTAACCTATTCAAGCCACATTTCAGTTTCCGAGTTGCTGTGTGCATTTCCGTACTGTGGGTTATGGTTGGTTTGGTTATGGTTATGTGGGTTTGGTTAATCAAATCATTTTGAGAATAAAATTGATCCATACGCACATAAATTCTGGTGAATATTTAAAAAATAATATCCGACCGTCGAATGAGCAGTTTATTCGCCGTTTTGATGTGTGTCACTTAATTTTTTCCTACAATTGTATTAAACAAAATTGTAGTATTTACATTATTTCAAGCTGTTAATTCGTATAGGAATTTATGTACTCTATTGAACATAGTCAAGGGAGTATTTTCAATGGAATTGAGTTTTTGACAACCCATCAAACTATCATCAGAATTTTTTAAATCAACATTGAATGATGATGTCCATGTGACAATAAGTGAGGTTAAAACAATAAAAATAATTATACTGTCATTTTCGGAAATTGGTAGGTACCTAAGTACGTAAAATTAAAATAGGTAGATCCTAGTTAAATTTTTAACTATTTTATAAAATGTGTGTCAGCATAAAAACTTCCTAAAATGAAAAAAAAAAACCTAAAATTGATAATTTTTTGCTAAAATAATTGTGCTGATAATGCTCTTTTTAATACCAACTTACCTGCTATTACCCGAGAAAATATTTACCACGAATTTACGATTGTTTATATCCGTAATCGACATCGACGGTAGGAGAGAATATGACGAGGAGAGGAAAATTGTAACATAAAATTGACTTGAAGAAATATGAATGTGAAGGTAGATAAATAAATTACGTCATGAATCTTACGTTTTATTGAATACCTACAATAATTTTATGTTCATTCAGTCTTATAACGTACATGAAACTTTACATGAGGAAAACAGCGATTCATAAATTTTGAAGTGATATTTGGTTTTTTATCAGTGAGAGTAAAATAGATGTCTATTTTGTTCTGAAAAGACATCGAGAACTCAGAAATGTTTGATAGTAGGTAGGCAGCTACTTGTTTCCCGGAATCTGTAACAATAATGTATACCGCACACAATTAGGCAGTTAGCTATGGTCTTCTCACTCAAAGTAGTTGAAAGTACGAATAAGTATGGATGTGTGAGTATGTATAAACGATAAATAACAAGACGATTCATTACCTTCATGGAAAGGTAGTTGATTATTCGAAGCATCGTGGACAGACGAAATTCATACCAATGTGACTGATGAATCCGATTTATGAAAAGGAAGTCTTTCCATTTATCATTATTCCATGATACAAAAGCACGAATCACGAGAAAAATTCCGTTTTTACGCGTCATTCCTTTGTATATTCACCAAGGGAAAAAATATGAATCCGACATTTTGCAAACTGCAGTGAACTTCATCTACCCGTGATAACAGTTGGAAACTATTATCAATACGTCTTCCCATTGGCTAAAAATCACGCGTTGCTACCTTTCGCTCGCTCTAGACCGAAATATTGTCGGATCACATAGCGACGTCGTTATTTTGAAATGCAACGACCAAACTTCGCTATGCCTGATTATAGAATTCCAATTTCGTTATCGACCTGTCGTTGCACGGGAGGGATACCGAATCCGACGCCATAACATCAACCAAATAGCGAGTTACAGAATCGACCTACTGGGGGCTTATCTACATCGCATTGGTCTCAGGTCCACCCCTAACTGTGACCTGTGTCTCTCTTCCACACCGATGAACGCTGACTATCTTACGACCTGTCCTTTCTTGGAGGACGTAAGATCTTTTAATTCTGGCGAGACCACATCGTCGAAAACAGCTAGACTTTATTGGGCTGCTAGGGGTCAAATGGCTGTAGTGCCCTGACCCTGGCATGGGGGGGGGGGGTAGAGGAAAAACTACATCGTATGAATGGTAAATAATTTATTTCAGGAATCAACAGGCAGGTATAAAATACTCTATATCATTTGTCCAGGTTTTTGATTTATAGTACTAATACATTAAAATACCTACTCAGTGGTATAGGATTTATGATCTTGAAGGAGGCGTCCTAACCCTGTAGCCATTAAGAGGGGGGGGGGGGAGTAATACCGAACATTATTTGAAGATCACAGGAAAATGGGAAGGTCACTTTTTTTGTAATGGGAAATGGAATTAGGATGGCAACAACGTTTTCCAAAGATGTAGTTCGAATGTGTGACTGAATAATGGGGATGACCTGCAAGGACAAGCTGTCAGAAATCCGAAACAACTGGGAGAGGTACAAATACTGGGATAAGAAAAGGGAAGGTTTGAAAGAAAATTTTTCGAAAAATAAATCGGAGACCCGTATGAAACACAAACGGTGGATACAGCTTTCGTACAAGTACGCAACCACGAGAGACATTTTAAGTCTTATGATTAATAAATTGACAGCTTTCTAATGAGTGGTGAACGATTTTTGTGGGGTGGAAAATGAGGAAGTTAGTTTTCCCTAGGAACGATTGGTTGTACGTGAAAATCATCAGAAATTTCCGCGAAACGCTCCCCTCGTGACGATTTTTCATTTATGTGCCATAGTAAAGACATAAAATGTCAAAAGGAAGGTACTCGATTGGTAGGGAGGTTTATTTTCACGATTTCTGTTATCCACAAGTGAGAGATAAGGCCCTTTCATCCTTAAAACTGACCCTTCACGGTTTTTTTCAAACGATGAATTTCTGTTCTAATACAACTTTTTCGAACATTGATCCCTTCCTCCATGATTTCAATAGGTGGATATCTAACAAGTCGGCTATTCAAGAGAATTGAAATGAATTTACGTTTTCTCAAAATTACAGAGTTGTGGCATCCCCCTCATTTCCCAGTGGTCTTCATTAGGGGTATTCATGGTCTGGGAGATTGGAGATTCGTAGAGTCAATGCGTGCGCATGCATGCACTCCGGCTCATTCGACAATTCGAAGGCGTCGTAAACAGAGATTCAATGTCAAAACACAAATGCGATCCTAGCGGAAATTGTACGAAGCAACTATCATAAAATCAACAAACAAATCTTTTCGTCCTTTCCCTTCGAGTTTTTCTTTCAACAACTTTTTTATTTTTTATTCTGTGTAGTGGTTTTTTTTTTCAAGAAAAACGCGACCCTCAGATGCTTTGTGGGAGAAGTGAAATTGTACTTTTCACTTGAACACGGCGTCTTTTTTAATCAAGTCAACGATGATCCGGAATTGGGCCCAGTTGACTCATCATCTGCCTAAATCGGTCCTGATCAATGTTGGGGAGGACGCTGGTGCACCAGGCTCTTGATTTTCTCAGATCCATGGATTAAGTCCACTCCATAACGAAACCCGACGACGGCATTGAGTTTTTCAAAGCAGATTTCCAGAACTTTTTCATCTTCATCCAAATCAACAAAATAAACCGAATAAAATCACTCGCGATGATGTTGTGGAAAACCATTTTAATAAAAACGGAGTTGATTAGAACGTTGTCTATTTCGCCTCATGAGACTCTCGAGTTACTGTGACGATCGAATCAGACCATGAATACCCCTGCTACCTCAGTATTACAAACTCAACTTCTTTCCATGCCTAATTGGTATAAGAACCAAGTAATCGACTGAATCGTGCACCTACTGAATATATTCGATATGCTCACCAACACCAATAGCAACCTCCCTTTTACCTCCTAAAAGATCACAAAGCGTACGCCAGAAAGCAGGTACTTCGTCCTTATATGACTACTATCCTCGACTCACTATCGGAGTTTGTATCAACCGACTAACCCCATTTACGCTGCAAATAAGCGAGACTAGAGTTTTAGTAGACAAAAATATCATTTTCATAACAACCCATTTTGAGCCACCAAGTTTTGGCCTTTAGCTTTTTTTTGGGGGGGGGGGAGGGTTAACAAAATACAAAACCAAGGGTTACGTGATTCCTAAAATCAATCTCAAATATGTAGGAAAATACAGTTGGATAGAATAGTGAATTGAAGGTCAGTTAATCAACAGTTCAAACTTAAAAAATAGGTAGGTACCTACTGTAACAGGCGTGGCAACACTTTTGTAGGTACCACTAAAATTGACAACCTTAGCTCTTATTGGTGCGTATATTAATTGGGTTCTCACCACATTTTCAAAATTGTATTGAGCTTGCGACTGTTTTTTTCAACCCAGTCGTGGAAGGGCGGTCCCAAAACAGAGATGATTTTCATGAGGGCTTCCGTATCACCTGTAACACAATGGAGTTCGTTAAAAACTTGGTTCACTCGAGGAGTCAGGGGGGGGGGGAATGGTGCACAACGAGAGTCAAGCAGGATGCATAAGGGGCGGAACGAACGCAGAAAGCGGAAGGACAGAACGCAATGTGATTGGTTGTTTGGACAACAGTTGAGTTTGGTGGTCGCCATTTTATTAGAGCAGTAGAAATTTCTAAACCGTTTCCAACGATGCCACGTATACCTCGAGCTCTGTGCAAGCAATGGGCGTAAAAAAGTGAAAATGTGAAAAGAACAAGAAAAATCAATGAAATAATGTTTTGCTAAGCGATTATACAAGATGAGAAAGGATTCAGTTCATAAAGGCTTCTGCAGGAAGGTTATCATTCCGTCTTCCAACGCTTTTACATCCTTCTGTCTTTCTGCGTTTATTTTGCCCCGCTGCATCCAGCTTTAGCGTGTGTTGGTCCAGGTAATTCCCAGGAACGGTTCCAACAGTTACAGTGATAACAGAGTAACCGTTCCATATTGGTTCAGTTCCATTACCAGTACAGCTTTATAATATGGCCACCCTGCACCTCACGCCCTCAATGTAACAAACTACTAAGAAATAGAACTGCAACGGTTGAGACAGTATCTGACTATCCCTTTCTGGTCTGTGCACCAGTAAGGTGTGGTTCTGGGAGGCTGCCATGGTGGGTGAGGACTGTGGCTGGTTGGGTGGCTCCCAGCTGGCACGAGGAGGATAGTTGAAGCCCCCCCCCCCCATGACAATAATTGTCATCGCCGATTGTGGTTTTTACAATAAAACAGAACTATTGATTTATTAGAGTCACGAGGACTTGTTCCAGTATGTACCACAGACAGATGAGGAGCTTCTTGTACTCCTGTGCTGTCTGCATTGTCTCAATTCCTGAGCCAGTCAATGGGCTTTGGTTCTTTGCTGGCTATTTTGCCTTACCGCTTTAGAAATTTGAAGTCACCTCAACCAGCAAGTTGTGATTGAATTTTGGGAAAATTACCGTAAAATTCACTTGAATTGTTATCCCGGGCAAAGTTAGTACCTAATACAAGGACGGGTTTTGATAGGAACTTCATCTTTTGTGCTTTAGAAACAAATCGTTTTCATTCCATGCCTGTTGGTCAATTTCCTGACTATAAATTTTAGAATACGAGTCAATGAAAATGAAGATTTGAAAAATTATCATTTCTCGACTTTTTCGTTTTAAAGCATTACCTAGTCCCGGGTAATATTATGTTGTTGATTACTAGTAATGGGATGAAAAACTTCAAAATTATCTAAGATTTACAATTAGTTAGAATTTTAGCCGTTGAAACTTTCATTTATTTTCACTCAAATTGTTCTTTTAGAGCAATTTGTTGTCCCTACAAAACTAGGAAATTATGGACTGGTTTTGATGGAAATTCATAATTTCACTCGGATTTCGCGTTTTAGACGTTTTTCATTCATAACTTGCCTGTTTGTGGTCACTCCTGTAAAATACTTCAAAAACGTCTTAATTTTACACATTTTTCTGAATTGATAAGTTGGAAGTTGCTTTCAACCTCAGATACCGAAATGTAAACAGAACAAAATGGTATAATAATATAGATTATAACACGTATTTATAAACAATGTACGCCCTATCAAAGTAACAGAGACAGCTGGAAGCGAGGTGGTCAGGACACTGGTGACGTCACGTTTCCCCCACCCCGCAGCATGAGCACACCTCCTCTACTCACCTTGGGCCAGTGAGGGGCCAGACTTCACAACCATTTACTAATAATACTGAATAACGTACAAAGGAGCGACGTGCTAGACGAGAATATTCACCATGGAGAAAAATTAATTTGAGACTCCTCTGCTAAATAAAAATTCTCTTAACACATTCAGTGCGGATCCAGAAATGAGATTGTTGGTTCCTCACGGACGAAGAACTGAGTCTTGTTTTGAGAGACTGCAGATCAACGTTTTATCCTGTGAATGTTGAACATTGACCGACAACGACTTTCTGGTTCAATACTGTGATTCACAGGGTTATGTTGAAGAGCTAAACTTTATTGTCCCTTGACTCAAGGCTCGACTCACCCTTGACTGGCGAATGTCTTCCTTGACTCAACTGTTGGTTCATCCACACTGAACGTGTTAATTGGAGACCAGTTTCGGGTCAGAACCCCATCATCAGTCCAGAGACCGTATTATATTGTTATGACTAGGAACTATAATATATTACAGTCTGGACTGATAATGGGGTTCTGACTCGAAACCTATCTCCAATTAATAAAGAGAATTTTTATTTAGCAGAGGAGTCTCAAATTAATTTTTCTCCATGATATACATCAAATCAAATCAGAAAAAATCAAGAATATTCACCTTCCGCAGAATGAGCTCGAGGTATTGGATGATTGAACAAATGTTTGTAGACAGCATCTAGGTTGTACTTTGGACGGTCAGCCCTAAAATAACGGTACAAAAGTGAAGATTAGTAAATAGGTAGGTTTCTCTAGTTTAGAGGTGTGTAAGACAAGGTCATTTGGCGGATTCGAATCCCAAACGGTCACTCATTACAGAGACCAGGTCTTTTGAATCCGTTCACCCGTTCATTACGTTCACACACAAGACAAACAACCAACCGGTCAGAAGTCACAAAAACGAGCGAGTCGGTAAAACGAATGAGCCGGTAATTGGAACCATACAAACAAGATCCATAAATAAGATCCAGGTTGTGACTTGAAAAAACGCTGAATCGAAAAACCGAACGAGTCGGAATAGGTTACAATGAGTAGGTGAGGAGGCGATTTGAATGAATCGAATGAGCTAAAAGACAAAAACAAATGAAAGATCGATTCGAATCGTATGAATCAGTCTTTGAGTGTTTTAGGTCTTTCAGTTTTGTCTTCTTAGTTCTCAGTTCATTCGAACGTAATTCTACACTAGGATGATGGAAGGTTTTGCTTAGAAAACCACACACACTTTCTGTTGATACTTCCTTGTCATTTTCATACATTCATGATCAATGTACAAACATGGATGCATACAAATACATTATACATCCATGTTGCGGGCAACTAATTTGTTTTTTTGGCCTTCTTCCGTTCTCGCAATTTTACCGGAAAACTCGATAGGTGGGTTGATGAACGAATGACCGTGTTCATTTTGATAACCCGTTCAGTTCTGACAAGGTCGTTTTGAAGATAAGGTCTTTTCAATACGTTCACTCCTGACCGACACACCTCTACTCCAGTTCCAGGATAGACTAGATCTGAAGGAAGCAATATCCAAGCTAAAAGGAGTGGCAGCCAATAAGATCCAGGTCCTGGCCTCGATCTCGTCACAGTGTGAAACCTTCATCTTTGAGTGGGGCTGATTTTTAATAAACATCAAGAGTAAAACATGATGTTCGCTGACAGAAGGTGTAAGTTGAAGTGAGCATTGGCATACTTTGGTTGTGACGTAACCAAAGCCTTACAGTGCAGTTCTTTCATCACTACTTTCACCCTTTTTACCTTTCACCATAACTTATCGTTAACTTAAGTAATAATAAGTAATAATCGCAAACACTTTATGATCCAAAAAAAAACGTAATTTTAAGGTTTTTGTGGATCTACCATCATAATCATGATAATTTTGTATACAGCATAAGATTTCATCAATCAAGGCTAATGGGGTAAATAAAGGGATCTTACTTTGGAGCGAAGGCTAATTGCCTGCGTGCAGCCACATTAGGTGTCATCGTTTCAGGGCCAGGCACCTGGAATTGAAGATAATCTTGATGAAATCAATCAATCACACAGTGTAGGTGAGGTACAATCTTAAAACGACAATACTTAGGTATTTTCTCAATCAAAGAGGAATTTTCGTGCAAAACAGTACATACTTAGAAATAGTAGAAAAAAACGAATACAGAGAAGAAAACTCGGGCCACGGCCTTATACTTCAATTTAAGAAACATGGAACATGCTTCAGCCGCGTTTTTCGGCGGAGTAGGGATGGGGAGAATAACCTCCCCTCCCCTCCTGCGTGACCCTTTTTGGGTAGTTAGACCAAGGCTAAAGCATGTTCCAATACTAAATACTATTTAGAACCTAATTCAAAAAACATTTTATACTTGCTATAGCAACTACAGTGTGGTTTTAAACTTCGATCCTAAAACGCATTTATTCTCAAATTTTCCAAGTTTTATGACAAAGAATGTAATGGGTTATCTTGATGGTAAGTAAGTAAAGTAAACAACCATTTCAGGTTGAATTTGCGTCCAACTGTCATTCCTGGCATCGCAGACGTCATCAGCTTTCTTTCAAAGGGAAGATGAAAATTTGTTCTGAAGATTTCGCTCATGGCTTCCCATTGCCTCACGAGGGGGCTCTCATCCGGGGCGAAAGCATAAAAACCCACGCTGCCGACGATGATACCTGAACCACGACCCCCGCAAAATTCGGTCCAAATTCCACCACCCAACATCGCTCGCCTCAGCGACCATAGCTACACCGGACCCCAGGGTTATGTTAATGGAGCAACAAAATTGGGTTACAGAAATCATACTCCGGCGGTCAAGAAATGATAAAACGGCGTGTTAATGTTTACGTTTTGGAGGCCAGCTTCCTAACTTTTGCTAGTATTAGGTACATACCGAATGCCGCTTAGCGGGAAGAGGTGGAGGTGGAGGAAGATTCTTCTTAGGAGTACACCCATAAAACTGATTCACCATTTTATCTTGCATATCCCGTTTCACCATGGCATTCGATCTCTCAATGTCTTCTATGACCTGTGAAAAAAAGGATAAGAGTACTAGAGTAAGAAGGTAGAGGATCACCGAATGGTGAAGGAGAAAGCAGGTAGAATTGTAGTGGTTCCCACTACAAACGATGTAAATTATTACACAATGGTTTATTTTAAAGTACAGATCACGATAGCAATAACGCTACAAATAGAGCTATAGAGAACTTCAGCAATAAATAGCGCTTGACGAACTATAGCAATAACTTCGCTATCCGAGAGTTGTTAACTTGTCTCCAGTACTCTGTGGTTGTGGGTGCCTTCATTCCGAAATTTGATTCTTGGTTGCTAAGGACGCACAATTGAGTAGGACCATCTAGCGGAAGAAAGTGGGGAACGGAGTGAGCGCTGCATAGCGAAGACAAGATGAACCTTCCGGAGCTCTAAAACAGGAGCATCTAGGGGAAGAAAGATAGCTCTCGGGCCGTTCCACCACTTTCTTTCCCTAGATGCTCCTCAATTGAGTAGGTACAACACGAAACGAGCAACGATCGGATTTGATCAGCTAAATAAAATTTAATTGGAAATTAGGCCTCTTGCGATTCACACTCATGTTTTTGATTTTTTGTAAGTCCAACCCTCATAAGGAGCGAACCAAATGCTCTGCGGCACAAATAGACCACAAATGGAGCCCATAAACTAAATTTCATCAATATTCATTATTATTATTATTATTATTTCAATTCCAAAGGTTTATTTTATAGATTATCAAAATTATATTGGGCTGCGAGGAGTTTGATGGTTGAAGCGCCATAATAAACATGTTCCTACTCGGCGTAAGGGGAAAAAAATGTATAAGTTGCTGAGTAATTATAGCATAACTATCTGAAAAGCCTGCTAAAAGCATGCAAAAACATATCGTAGATATAATACGTAGGTAATTTATCAAATTAGAAATTTTTTTCTATGTCGCGGTCTGGAATCGAACCCAGAATAAAACGTGAAACGCAAGATTCAACAAACATGAATGAGCATAATAAACAGAAAAAAATGAACAAACCTAATTTTCTTTAACTTAAGAGCCTCCGTGCTGCGCTGCTTCAGTGACTGTCACGTACGATGAAGCAAATCGTAATTAACGGAGGCAATTAGAGACTTTAGAATAAGGCGAATCAACAGAAACCTCAAAAAAATGGCATTTGGAAGGAATGGATAGAATGTCTTCCTCAAGTAGCACGGAGTAGGTATTTCGACTCGGGCGGGGGATGGGAGCCGTCGAGTGGGTGGGCGACGTACCTACAGTAGTACATACGGTTGGGGTTTTATGTAATAGGATTTTTAGCATTTTTTATGTTTCTACAGTGTAACTATGAGAGGTAATTGTTTACTTTTTAAATAAAATATTCACTCTTTGGTGTGACTCGAATCAAGACTTTGCTTTAACTTACTAATTTTGGTTTATTATTTTCAATGATGAACCTTTGGAATCGACCAAGAAAAAAAATTTTAACCCTCCCTCAAAATTAGTTGGTTTACATTTCAAGGTACGTAGAAACCGAAAATCGAATAAAAAACCATAGACCGATTTTGATGAAATTTAGTATATGAGCTCCATTTGGGGTCTACTTGTGCCGCGAAGTTGATGTCAGTCACTACTAAGGGCTGAAAAATTAGGGTTGAAATGTTCGAAAGTGCCCTAGCTCAGATACTCTCGAAATAAAGGTATTGTTGTTTCATCAATTTTAAATAGTATTGCATTTTTAGAATCGAATGAGACCACCTAGAGCTCTGTAGGACCAACCGTTCGATCCCTATGAGAACTTGAGGGTTTTCCTTCGATAAAACAGAATCATGAGTGTGAATCGCAAAAGAGGTCTAATCTCCGTTCTTTTTAATAAATTTGATTTAGCTTAGTTTTATCTAAAAAACTTGATTGTGAAGGTGTGAAGGCAGTGTGGTGTGGTAGGTAGCACCTACCAACAGTTGGTAGGTAAAAAAAAGTTGGTAGGTAAAATAAAATGAAGAGTTTTATGATAAATCAGAAACACGAGAGTGAATCGCAACAGATGCGTCTGTTCTTTGTCTCTTTGTTCTTTGTCTCTCTCTGTTCAAATTTTAGCTGACCAAAATGGATCGCAGTTCGTTTCTTCGAGTTGTCCTCAGTTGTGCGTCCTTAGCAACCAGTAATCATATTTCCTAATGAAGGCACCCACAACTCTTCATTTCTCTATGTGAGAAGCGTTTTCATTTTTTTATAAAAAATAAATAAAAACTAAATATAACACTAAACTAAATATTAACACTAAACTAAATATTAACACTAAACACTAAAAAAATATTAAACACAAAAAAACTAAATATAATAAATAAAATAAACTTGATTAGGAAGTAGGTAGGTAGTGACAAAGGCAAAGCCGTGTTCTTTGCAGATGAGTGATCTATGGAGAAATAATAAACCCTTGTGTAATAATTTACGGCGCTTGATTCAGTAGGTTGAGTTGAGAATGAGTAAGAAAAGCATCAAACAAAAAAAACCCTGTGTTGTTGCCTGTAAAGTCGGTATACGGGCGAAAGTTTTACGTGACAACGACTTTGAGTGGTAAAATAATTTTAATGTTAATATTCATTCGTATAGTAGGAAGAAGGATAAAATAAAATTCTTTGTCAAGTTGCACAGAGTAGGTATTTCCCGTAGGTAGTAGGTATTTCCCATGGGTGGGGGGGGGGAGTGAGTGCCAGGGAAGGGGGGCGGGGCGCTCCCGCTTTTGTGAGCGCCGGGGAAGGGGACGACGCGGGGGGGGGGCGCGGGGGGGGGGCGCTTTAGGGAGCGCCGAGCTGCACCCCCTCCGTGAGCGGAGCGTAACGCAGTTTCTTGAAGTGTCTCCCGGTAAACCAATTTATAAGACGTTATCACGTCAAAATTAAATATAAATTCATGATAAATTCCATAGGGCCATAAATTACCTTGATGATGTCACTAGACGATAATGACGTTTCCTCATCTTGGGGAACCTGCTGCCAGTGATCCTCTTTGGCGGAGGCGGTGGAGCCCCTGGGGGCGAACATGACTTCCCCGGCGTCAGGAGTCGGGGGTGTGAAGGGATGCGTCACGTTCTTCGGGATTTTCCAGGGCTGGTCTTTCTCGACGACCCTCAGCTCTCGGAAAGCAAGAAGGGTATCAGCGCAGAGCAGGCCTTCAGGAAGAGGCTAGAACATGGCAATTTCAATAATGGATTACTTAGAAGTAGATGTGTGTCGGTGCAACTGAACTGGGACTGTGGAACCTAGTATCAACTTGTAACGGCTCCTTGCAAACTAAAACTCATTCCATACCGGTCCAGCTCCCTGGAGTGGAAAGCTCGCATAGATGTACTACACAATGTATAAACAACGCATGAAGCATGTGGCTGAAATTGGGATCTTGCCCTTACCAGTTCAGATCCATGTTCCTACCAGGAAGCGCCCTTACTGATTCCATAGACCGAGAACATATCTTATCATGGAACAGCTCTGGACCAGGAAGGGATCTTCTGGACTGGTTAGCATGGTTTGGTAAGCAGTAACGGTAATTTGGAACAGTTTAATCTTTTGTAAAAAACGTTAAATTTCCCATTTAGGTAAAAAAAGAGCTTGAAGTAACATTTCTGATAATTTTCTAAAATTTTGATCTCTTTTTTTTTAGCTTACATAGAGTTTTATAGAGACGTTCTCAGAATCTCAGCTTTTTGGAGGTCAATTGAAAACATTTACAATTGAGTTTAGGGGAGAAAATTACGTTAGACTGCGAAAAAAACGGAATTTTGTTCAACGAAATCATCGTCCTGGCATGAGGCTCTGAGGATGGATGATGGGGGCAGTAGGTGACGAAGCCTCTCCGCATCCAACCCCAGAGCCTCATGCCTGGACGATAAATCCGTTTGAAAACTTCGCGTTTTATCGCATTAATACTTAATTTTCTCTTCTCAAACGATATAGTATATTTTTTAAATGAATTAATTTGTCGAAAAGCTGAGATCTTGGCACACAATTTAACGTTCTTGCATCTTGGAAAATTATTTGCCCACGTGGTTCAATTCCCGTTTGAAAAAATTTTAAATTTTCCAAAAATTAAAAAATAATAATACGTACTTGATAAAAATTTTCTTTTTAGGGACTTTTTGTGTATTTTGAACCTAAATTTTAAAGTGAGGCCAGGCCTGAATACGAATGTAAATTTAGCGCTCCTTCCAACATTATCCTCAGATTTGATTTTACTCAAGCGAATAAGGGGTTTTTAAAGATTTTTCAACGTTTCGACTGTGATAATGGGGTCAATTTTTTATTTATTTTTTCATTTTTTTTACAGAAGTGCATGGGTTAGGAATAACGGTTATTGGGTCTGTTTGTCGAGAAAATGTTTAGAAGAAATTAGGGAAGCTAATGAAAGTTGAAGATTTGAATGATGTGACAAAGTAAGTTGTTGTGGCGTATTAACTTGCTGACCTTGGATCGAGAACCACTAATCCCCTGAGGCCTCATGGCCTTGGATACTTAAAAATACTACGCACACACGCCCATGGCGTAGCGTGTGTGCATTCATGGAGGCCCGCCTTTTTTCAAACGCGTGATCTCTTTATTTAATTCTTCTACCACATGTTATAGTACCAGTGATGAACCACTATTTATTATAGTATTTTCGCAATAAAAATAACGAAAGAGGTCCTGGCAAAATAGGAGGAGCCATCCCCCTCAGGGAGAACCCTTCCAGGGTAGGAAGGGGGTTGCCTAGAGTGGGGACTCACCCCCTCTCGCAACTACCCCATCGTTATGAAAAAGTTCCTAGTATTCAGCCAGTTAAAAACCGCCTATTCTGCCAGTATCTAGATCGAAGTGTTTTCTGAAAGAGTTGAAGTTTTTCTTTCAAGATTTCTCAAGTCAAATCTTTGCTTACTCCAAACCTTATAAGACTGCTTACTACCCTTTTGATCAAAATTCCTATATTACTATTTACTGGAAGGAAATGCTGACCTCAAATTTGTCCTTTTGGTTCTGATCGCTATCCAACCAGTAAAATTTACTGGTTGGATAGCGATCAGAACCAAAAGGACAAATTTAATTACTAAGTATTTAATAGTAATTTGCTCAAGTAAATTCAATTTTAAACAAGTTGTGAGGTTGAAATGAGACGTCGTTAAGTCAGTTCCTATCAACTTTTCAACTTGTAATTTCCAACTACGAAATTAACTACCGGCAATTGAATTGAGACTTCTTCGAGTCTGTTCCAGTCAACGGCCGGTAGTTATCTAGCAGTAGCTCCAAATTGGAATGCTGACGTCACTGGACTCCTCGCTACCAATTTTGATGGATTAATATCTAGTCAGTAAAATCGTGCAGGGTAGTAAGTAGTCCAGTAGGGGGAGGAGTAACAAAATTGTCCTAAGTCAAATTGTGTTCCCTAGGAGTCAGAACAGTATCAATGGCTAAAAGTTAAAGTATATAGGTTTTCAATGGTGCTGAATCCAAATTTGAGGTCAAAAACCTGAATTTCCGTCCCACCGAAATACCCCATTCATCATCAACTCTGTTTTCGAACATATGATCTTGCTGACACGTAAACTAGGTTACCCATTGTTCAATTTCACTTTTCATTATAATAGCTGTATTTCGCTGAATAAAGCCTGAGTAGAGGTTTACCTGCTGATTTATTACATCGACCTTATTACTTTTAAAATGTTATTATTAAATTCATAAGTTCTAAACATTTAAAAATCATAAAAGTGAAAAAGGTGGAATTTCATGCGGGTTTAAAAAACGCTGCAAAT
Organism: Apolygus lucorum; assembly: GCA_009739505.2. Classification (NCBI taxonomy): domain Eukaryota; kingdom Metazoa; phylum Arthropoda; class Insecta; order Hemiptera; family Miridae; genus Apolygus; species Apolygus lucorum. The sequence goes on from CM019171.2 coordinate 9,099,859, forward strand.
TATTACACAACGGTTTATTATTTTTATATAGATCACTCGTCTACAAAACCACCAACCATCCAATATAAAGAGAAAAAAAAATAAAAAAAAAAAAAAAAAAAAATCAAAATCACTAACCATCGATCGTATTTTGGTCAGCTCTAATTTGGACGGAGATGAGGCCTCTTTTGAAGTTCACACACGTGTTTTGATTTATATATATATATATATTTCAATATAAACCCTTAAATTTTCGTAGGGAGCGAACGGTTTGTCCTACAGAGCTCCGCGTGGTCTCAAAAAATTCTAAAAATTCTATAGAATCTTAATTTGAAGGAAAAACAATACCTTTATATCGAAATTTTTTGAGTTAGGGCGTTTTCAAAATTTCAAAATTGATTTTGGAACCTTTAGAAGTGACCTACATCAACCAAAAGCTTTGGGGCACAACTAGACCTCAAATGGAGCCTACATACCAAATTTCATCAAAATCGGTCAATGCTAAGTGGCAAAAGTGCCGCGTACGGCGTACGGCGGACGGACGGCCAAATTTTTATTCGATTTTTGGATTCTACGTACCTTTGAGGGGGTGTTAAAATTTTTTTTTTCTTGGTCGATTCCAAAGGTTCATTATTGAAAATAATAAACCAAAATTGTAGGCACCTTAGACCAGTTAAGTAGTAGAATCGATCCCTGAAGTTGAATACCTACTTGATGTAAGTGCACCCTGAATTTATGAAGAAAATAAGAATTTGGGATAATGAGGTGAGTGGTACCTTTCGAAGTAGTTTTGTGTGAGCTTGGAGGAGAGGGAAATCGAATCGGTTCCCATTGTGAGCCAACAGACAGACGGGTGGTGGCGCTCTGTTGATAAAATTAGTGAGTAGATCACAAAAGCCTTCGTCGAAGGTGGCCTGTTCGTCCAACAGATCATTATTGAGACCTGGGAAATATATTATTATCAATTAATGCAAGGAGTGAAGCCAAAGAATAGCAATATTGTGTTAATTCCACAAAGGTATTAACCAAAACCAAGTAACTAGATATATTTGTTTCAGGAAGATGGCCGTTAGGTGTAGGTAATGTTACCTACTGCAATTGAAGTTGAATAGAGGTGTGGATCCTCGAGTTGGGCCTATTTATACTCTGAGGAGACCAGGTGTCTTCCCCTTCTCTTACATGCCTGATTCTCAACTCTAGTGTCCACTTGTCTCTTTTTATTTAGACAATACAGGGTGTTACCCTTTCGGGCGCACCACCGGGCAGAGTTCGATTCTACTACTAATTTGCAACAAAAAATGTCTCTTAGCAACTTTTGCTTCCTCACTACCGAAGGTAGGGAAGCTTTGTATTCGTGAAAGAAGTGAAAAAAAAAATGTCCTCCAAAATCAAAATTTCCACTTGCTTTTTGCGTTTTAGAGCTTCCCGAACAATTTTGGTTCCGTGTCTGTCTGTCTGTCGGTCTGTCAGTGGTCAATCCTTGTCCCGGGCAAAACTATACTAACCTGTGGTCCGATTTTGATGAAATTTTCAGGGATTGTGCGGGTTAGGTCCTAGACGGTCCCCTACCAATTTCAGCACCTTCGGACCAATAGGAGCGAGTGCGCATGCGCAAACGTGAATTTCCTGGAACCTCGGTTTCTCGGTATCTAATGAACCGATTTTGCTCAAATTCGGAGGTTAGTTAGGGACTAACTTCTAAGAGACACCCTAAAAGTTTCAATCAAATTGGTCAAGAAATAGCCGCTGCGCATGCGCGAACTTTAAATTTATTGTTACAACCAAAACTCCGCAACTATTCAACCAATTTCGATGAAATTTTCAGGGATTGTGTGGTTTAGGTCCTAGACGGTGGACCGCTAAATAAAATTCTACGTTGAAAATACAAAATATTATAAACTATAATACCTTATAAAAATAATAAAAATATTATAAACATTAATACCTGCAACCCTATCCCGCATATTATCGCCAATATTTTGGTATTCAATAACTCTTTGAATCAATTTTTTCGCCGACTGATTCTATAAGTCCATGTTACAATGAGTGAGGAAGCTATACTGCCCACCCAACTTGGCAGACGTTTTTTTAGAGGCTTCGTTTTCGAGTTTTTTCACTTTCAAGATTTTGCTTCCGAGTCTACCAAGGTAGCGGAAGCTTTGTTTTCACTTTTCAAGGATGAAAAAAAAAGTTCTCCAAAATCAAAATTTCCACTCGCGTTTTACGTTTCAGACCTTCCTGAACAATTTTGGTTCCGTGTCTGTGTGTCTGTCATGAATTTCTTGTAACGCGCATAACTATACGAAGTTATTGTCCGATTTCTATTAAATTTTCAGAGATTGTGCGAGTTGGTGTGTAGACGGTCCCCTATGAAAATCATCATCCCCGGGCTGATAGAAGCGACTGCGCATGCGCAAACGTGAATTCATTGTAACCGTGGTGGGAAGAAACAAGGGTGTGCTCTTGCGCAGGTACTCTCGGGTTTTTCCCAAAGGGGCTCGCCCCGTGACGTCACTCTCGACGTGAAACCAAGAATCACAATACTGAGTTTCAGTATTATTGCGGTCGTGAACCCATTCACATCTTAATTCAAATCAGTTCCAAATATTATTTACGTCATGCCTTACTGTGCCATTTATGGTTGTACCAACCACAACCAAAATAGCACTGTTAAGTTTTATACTTTTCCAAAAGACAAAGCTCTGTGTCAAAAGTGGAAACATCTGTGTTACAGAGAAGACCACATCAACGTTCGTACTGCCACTATTTGCTCCGTTCATTTCTCCTCAGATTCTTTTGACACACCTTTAAAATATAAATTGCTCAACTACCGACCAAAAAACCTACGGGACCTGAAAAAAGATGCTATTCCCAGCCTGCATCTTCCTCGTCCTCAGAGGAAAGAATGTAAGTCGTCGAGAGAAAATCGCATGGAGAGGAAAGAGCAGAGGGGCATATTGAAAAACATCCTGATTGAATCAAATTTAAAGTCTACATTTCAAAACAGCGAACCGTCATCAACGCATAGTGATGAAGATAATGAATCTCGCCAAGATCTCAGTCTCACTCCAATAAATTCACGAGCCGAAGATGGTCAAATGATAGTTCTCATGACATCAGTCAACGAAGAAATTACTAGTCTGAAAGAAGAAAATCGCCAACTGAAAACCGCTAATGATATATTGGTTCAGACTAATCAAGAACTAAAATACGAGAATCAGAGTTTACGATCCGAGCTGAAGAATTTAAAAACATACATATCCACCGAAGTCAACAATAAAATTCATGAGTCCTTATCACGAATTTTCACTCCTGGCCAGATTACTTCGTTGCTTAGCCAGCAACAACCGAAGAAAATTCTGTGGAAGAACGATGACATAGCTAGCGCTATTTCTCTTAGGAGTATAAGTTCCAAATGCTATCGATACTTGAGAATAAAACTGCATTATCCACTGCCAGCCCCAAGTACTCTTCGAAAATGGATTGCACGAATCGAATTTTCACCTGGCATTTTACACAATGTTTTGACCATTATGAAGAACAAATCGAACAAAGCCGACAATTTTCGAAAAATTGTTGCTCTCAGCTTTGACGAAATGAGCTTGTCGAAACTGATGGATTTTGACACAAAAAAAGAAATGGTTATTGGTCCCCACAACAACGTACAGGTCGTTTTCGTCCGAGCAATAAATGCAAACTGGAAGCAGCCAATATTCTACAATTTTGACGAGGCAATGAAAAGAGATGTGCTTTTTGATATCATCAATTCAGTTGAAAGAGCAGGTTTCCATGTAATATCAATAACTTCAGACATGGGTCCCGGAAACCGTGCTTTGTGGCGAGAGCTCAACATTTCTCCATCAAATTGCAGCTTTTCTAATCCCTTTGATGATAAACGACCGATTTTCGTTTTTGCCGATGCACCTCACCTGCTAAAATTGGCGCGAAACCATTTTGTAACAAAAGGGTTCACGTTTGACGATAAAGTAGCATCTAAAGACTGTCTATTGGAAATGTTGGACCAGGCAGCGAAACACGATTTAAAGGTTCCATTCAAACTCACCGAATCTCAAATCTTCGTTAGTGACAAACAGAGAGTTAAAACGGCTGCACAGCTTTTCTCGCACGCTAACGCCAAGGCTTTAGAGTACTATGGACAGCGAAACTTGCTTGATAAGAATTCAACTTCGTGGGAACCTACCGCCGAAGTTCTGCTGAAATTTAATAATTGGTTTGATGTATTCAACTCGAGCATCCCACACACTTCCCAAATCGAGAAAAATGGCTACGGACTGAATATGATCCAGCAAAACCAAATCATTAATGAAATGCTTTGTCTAATGGAGCGGTTGCAAGTTCGAGGTTCTAAAGGTAAACTGCCATTCCAAATTGGAATTCAGATATCGTGCCACGCACTAAAAAATTTGTTGGAAAATCTTCAACAAAATTATAAAATGAAGTACATTTTGACGGCCAAATTGAACCAGGATGTTCTGGAAAATTTCTTTTCATACATTAGGGGTATGGGACGTACGCATGACCACCCTAATGCTCTCCAATTTAAATACAGACTCAGATGGTATATAATGGGAAAGCATTCATCTACCGCATTCAATATTAAAAGAAATGTCGCCGATGACAACGAAAATGTCTTGACCGGAGGTACATCCGAGATCGATGATTCTCAACCTATATTCCAAGAAACTGAGATTTGTTCAACAGCCCACCTACTGCGAGACCTTGTTCAAGAATTGGAGATAAATGACGATTCACAAGAAGAACTTGGCTCATTACCTCAGATTTTGAATGAAAATAGTGGGAGTGATGAAGCTAGCAAAGAAGGATTGAGATATATAGCTGGATATGTGGCCTTTAAACTAAAATCAAAATATCCTCAGCTCACCAGCGAAGCACCAGATCGCGGTTCTCAAACCATCAGTCGTGATCAATCGTGGATACACACAGTGTCAAAATCTAGTCTGACAACCCCAAGTGAACAATTTTTTGAATGTGCAAAAATCATCGAAAACTGTTTCATTGATTTTCATGGTCCGCATAAGCTAAGTGCTGAACCACTGATTCTACAAAAAGTTGAAAATCTAGTTATCAAAAAAGTTGGGCACCTTAGCATTCCGGTTGAGTGAATAAAAAGACTGATTATTACTAGGACCTATATAAGGATGCGACAATTGAACCGAGGTATAGCCGAACAGCAATACCAAATCAAACGGAAGCGGTTTGAAAAAAAATTGAACAAATTTCAAACGTAGGTAGAGTGTTATATTCCTTAGCTTATGGTTCTATTTTGTTTCCTATTTTATTGTTTTACAATTTTTAATCTTTAAATAAAAATGATTTTAAAAATGTTGTACCTAACCTAAGTCATTTTTTTTCCTTTCTGTACTTTCAACGTTGTTTTTTTTTTCAATTAAACTATTGATAACCTATGTTGTATTTTTTTTAACAAGCATTAAACCTTTTCAAAAGAATGAAAGTGAAAGAGATTGGCTAAAATTATATAAATTCACTAAAACAATAGGCTCCCAATTCCAGTTTTAGTTGATTAGTAAAACTAGGGCCATTCCTAGAGGGGTCAGGCGAGCCAGGTACGTCGTGAGTGACGTCATTGCGCAGAACGTCTCAAAACTGGGACCCTCAAATAGCACACCCTTGTCTCTTCCCCCCACGATTGTAACGGCCATAACTTCTACATTTACCATCCGATTTCAATGAAATTTTCAGGGATGTTAAAGATTAGTATTTAGATGGTCCCCTATGAAAATCACCACCTTCGGACTGATAGCGACCACTGCGCATGCGCAAACGTGAATTTCCTTGTAATAGCCATAACTTCTACATTTTCCATCTGATTTCAATGACATTTTCAGGGATGTTACAGATTAGTATTTAAATGGTCCCCTATGAAAATCACCACCTTCGTACTGATAGAAGCGACTGCGCATGCGCAAACGTTAATTTCCTTGTAACGGCCATAACTTCTACATTTTCCATCCGATTTCGATGAAATTTTCAGGGATGTTACAGATTAGTGTTTAGATGGTCCCCTATGAAAATCACTACCTTCGGACTGATAGTAGCCACTGCGCATGCGCAAACGTGAATTCCTTGTAACGGCCGTAACTTCTTCATTTTCCATCCGATTTCGATGAAATTTTCAGGGATGTTAAAGATTAGTATTTAGATGGTCCCCTATGAAAATCACCACCTTCGGACTGATAGCGACCACTGCGCATGCGCAAACGTGAATTTCCTTGTAATAGCCATAACTTCTACATTTTCCATCTGATTTCAATGACATTTTCAGGGATGTTACAGATTAGTATTTAAATGGTCCCCTATGAAAATCACCACCTTCGTACTGATAGAAGCGACTGCGCATGCGCAAACGTTAATTTCCTTGTAACGGCCGTAACTTCTTCATTTTCCATCCGATTTCAATGAAATTTTCAGGGATGTTACAGATTAACTTGTTTCGATGTTTTGAGATTAACTACTATGCATAGGATCATCTATACAATCGGGTTATGAATACGAGGAAGCTATGTGCCACACCCACTTGGCAGACGTTTTTTCGTGTTTTCGACCTTACATCACTAAAATGGCTATAACTCCCTTAACTGATGAAGTAAGTTCAAATTTGATTATATCATTGGAAAGAGCGTCAAATTTCTCGTCTCCCTGATGGGGTTTTAGAAAATATCAAATGAAACGAACTGGTGTAAAATAAGCCAAAAATAAAAAATTTGCAGTTTCGAAAATTTTCAAAGTTTGTTTCTCGAAACGTCGTGAATGGAAATTGCCATGCTGTAAGACTAAAAGTTGCACGTGAATCCCAGCTTTCTAACGGTGGTCATTTTTTTTAAACACCACTTATTCAGTTAGAAAATGACGTTTTCAGGGCAGAAAACGTTCGTTGCGGGTGTAAATCAACGTTTTTCACCAGAAATGCTTTCCAACTTAATAAACCATTTGACATGAAATTTAACGTAATTTTTGACGCTGAATCACTTCCCGACCTCCTCGACAAAAAAATAGTACTTTTCAAGCCTTTTCCGTTGGGTGAAGGGCTCAATCTCGTTGATCGTTTTATTCAAAATTGTCAATTAAGGGAGTTATAGCCATTTTGGTGATGTAAGGTCGATAACACGAAAAAAATCTTAAAAGTGAAATAACTCGAAAACGAAGCCTTTAAAGAAAAATTGCTAAGTGACATTTTTTGTTGCAAATTAGTAGTAGAATTGAACTAGGAGGCTACTCTAGGAGACTACAACATTAATGTAGTAATTTTTTTATTCATAATTCAATCTGGTAATGTTCAAAGATGGTTGAGATGATTAGCCTCATTTGAAAACGTATAAAAAATCTTATTGAAACTAGAAAAATAAGATTAAAGAGCTATTTTTTCTGCAAGTTCATTTATTTACAATAAAATTAAAATATTGGTTTAAAATCAACTTCAACGAAGAAACGGAAACAATGTTTTTATTATAATTTTTCCAATTCTAACATCGCTAATTATTTTCAGGAGTCATATAAATTAACCCTTAACTGCACCAGCTATCATATATGATATGGAACTTAAAACGAGGCTCAAGAGCATTCTGGTGGTCTTCTCGAGCTCTTTGTGGTATTTTTACTTTAGTCAACTACCGCTAGATCTCATAAGAATCAAAGAATATCCATAACCCCTCCTGTAAGGTTATAACCTCTTTCAAATCAGCAGAAATCACAAGTTGACAACACGCGTGAGAAGTGTTGTTTTGCTGTGCCTCTTACAACAACATTTTTGAAGATTTTCAGCTGAAAAAATACTGCGTGCTGTCTCAAGATATGTAGAAATGAAATATGAAAAGAACTAATCGATCATGTTTCCAGTGTTTATGGAAAATGCGCTTTTGCTTTGATATCTCATATGATAGAACGTGAAGGAGGAGGACCTGGGTGAATTTCATATATGATAGAACGTGGACTTCTCCACTGCATTACCATCTCGTTCAAACGTGATACAAGCCACTTGCTGCACATGATGTTGTTTTTTAAATAAAATTTTATTTTATGTTTTTGATGATTTTATAAATTTCATTTGACGTCAGCATAAATTTCACATTAGGTATCCCTACTATATTTCAGAAATGGTTCCTAACCACTTCACATAATATGCGACATATTATGTAGACAGAGATGGAACCAAAAGAATCTAATTACATAAAACCCCAACCGTATGTACATGCATGTATGCATGTCGCTGATCGCGAGGAGTTAGAGTGGTCGTGGGAGATGTCACATGAAGCCGAAGCCACCTTGTCAAAAATTGTCTACTTATTGTTTAGTCTTCAACTATTCTTGTCTATAGTCTGGCCAATGATAAGAGGAAAATTTATTGCTGCCTGCAGGCCTTTTTTTTAAATTACATACATACAAATTATCATAATAAATGCTTTGAAAAAATGTCTTATGTATAATATATCACTAGATTTTTGTCCATAATCCTACTAAGTTTCTAAATAGGTGATAGAAACTCCAAATGAGCATTTATGCTTTCTTATAGCATTATAAATGTGATTTTTAAATAGCATTATGCGAGAAAACCTATTTGGTCTCATGTATTTCTTTCAACCATTTTGCTCGCATTATATCACATATGAAATCATCGTCTCGGCTGCTTAACCACGTTCTATCATATATGATAAGGGCATAAATTAGGGATTATCGGTCAAACTATGTAATTTTGGGACTTTTCCTGGTCACTTTCGTTTTCAGGGTGCCAAAATACATGAAATTCTTTTTTTTTTTTTTCAAGAAAATCGGAAATTGTGTGCAGTTAAGGGTTAAAGGTACTAGAAAATAACGATATAGGACATGAGGCCAACGTGATATTGGACAACTGACAGATGACAAGCCAATTTTCAACAGGAATGGAAAGTTCGTGCATAAATGAGACGAAATCATATTTGTTAACGTTCCACTGAGCGAGGGTTACTTCCCCCTTTCGAAATGGTTTGAGGGTTGACCCAGTTTGTTCGCTGAAGCAGTGAAGAGGGTTGCGAATTACATACGTACCAGTGACTCTCTCTGCCCCTACGTCAATGAACCTTCTGGGGTGGAAACAGACTGTCAGCTTGTTCTGAACCCTGAACAAGAATGAAAACAGTTCAATTAGCAAAATCTCGCATTCGTTCAGCACGAACAAATTCTTAATCTTGATAGTAGGAATACATTCTCAAATTTTTAAAAGGTACACAACATTATTTACTATGCTATGCAGACATGGAGACACAGCTACCTTTTCATATTTATAGATCAACTTAATTTCAAACACGATAAAGACCATTCAGGGTAAAATAAAATTATGCACGTACAGCTGCAGAATAGGGTAAAACAAAAAATATTAACCTGGGAAGTTTGAAGGGATCGCCGTCATGAAAATGCCGCCTCAAGACGGCGAGGAGAGACAATTCGGTAATCTTGGTCTCTCCATAGTTTGTGGAAGGAAGCCCGGTTGTCTCCAAATCAAGAATGATGTAGGATCTGATAGGCTCAACCCCATCCTTGGGGTTGGGGGACATCGGAGAAGGTAACAAGTCCGATTGATAGCTTTCCGAATGAAAGCTAGAAAACGATCCGCAAATTTATCATCACCTGTTGAGCGATATACCGTCAACACTAGGTAATTAAATATTAAAATTAGATTCGAGACATCGAAGGAACTGATGTGATAACAAAGATAATGAACTAAACAAACCGCGCTACTGCTGCTGAATCCCGAATGATGCTGCTTGCACTTGGCATGGAAGATGGAAGAAGTATATAACGAAATAACCATGGATTATTCATTTTAAATATTATTCCACCGTAATGAACACGTTTGTTTCAAATAATATTTGAATAACATATTATGTTATGCTATTTGTTCAAATATTTTATTAAAGTGTTGGCAATAGTGGCACATATTTTTTCCTATGGGCGAACATGGAAGTACGAACACCATAGAGTAGATATACAAACTTGCAGTGGTTTTCATTGGTCCTGTACCATAATTATGGAATTTGAATTTTGAAAAATCAGCTTCATTTCTTTTTTTTATGCCTTGAATTTGTTTTATTGCCACTTTTATCAAAGTTTTAAAGTACATTTTTGCTCCAAAGCAAGGATACAGAAAATCTGTGTAGCCATCCCTCCTTGCCTCTACCCCGAACTCTGCGCCTCACGGAGGAATTCGTATGGTGGTCGCCATTTTGAATAGGAAATAAACGCTACTGTCCTTTGCGTGTAACCTCGAAAATACCTTCTGTTCCCCCTTGAATCAGCGCTTTGCGTCGATATCTTATTTTCCTGAATTTCCGTGGCTTTCCATTGTTTTGGGGAAGTTGATTATTGTTATGTTTTCATCGTTGAATCGTGCTGTGTCATCGGAATATACAGAAATACCGTGATTTGATCGGCGCGCGCAATTCTCACAGGAGGCCCGACAGTTTGAAGGTTTCATAAAATTGACGCCTTCTCCCGTTTCCTCAATGGCGTCGCCCAAGATAAGATGGACCAAGGTATCATACTGCCAGCAGGCCGATTTTGTTTATTTCTGTTATCTTTTTCTGTTGATACATGTTTACGATGCGTTACGTTCAACAAAATTGACCGATCGTGAGGTCTAAAACGTAGAACATGCAAATAATATTCACTGTGCAGAAGCATGACAAAAATATCAGGGTTTTTTTTTTGTGGTAATGAGAACGTGCAAGATGACCTACGTATGTACTACTTTTGGTACCTACTCGTTCTCTGTTATGATCAAGACGAGTTCACTAAACGGCCCAAAATCGCATCGCCGCAGTAATAATGCTTAAAATAAGCCTTATGGCACCTAGTACATGGTACCTAGTAGTTTTCTATAAGGTCAGATTCAGTGGTTGATCCTTCAAGACGATGTAGAAGTTAGTTCATGGAAGCGTTATAGATTGTTAGTTGATACAGATCGGTAAGAAGTTCAACTCTGTTGTATGACATACAACATTGTGTGTTACTTTTCTCTGGGGTGGTCTTGGAGTTGATGATGGCGACGTCACTCCCCGTTTGGGACCTCTATAGGTACATTCTGTTGACATCTGACGTCATGACCTAGACGGAGTTTTGGGCTGACGAGTAGGATCGCTTAGAAGGTCTTCTGACTGAATATACCTCGGTTTCGCTCCTAAGTGAACACAACTATGTAGAGAACTATAAAATGTATTTAATACAACAGAAATCTCAGATATTAGTGATGTGTTGATTTCTCTGACATGAGATTTCCACATCTTTCTAAGTAGATTCTTAAATTAGTTTTTATTCTAAGGTAAGGGGAAAGCACCAGTAGTGGACATGTTAAGAAAATTGTGTGCGTTTTTTTGTGTTTTCTCATACATTTTTAGCTTTAAAACTGTTTTTTGGGTGTCTGCATGTTCTTCAGACATTTTTCATTAATTTTAATCCATTGAATCACAAATTTTATAAATTTCTGAAGAAATAGAGTCAAAATTTGTGGAATAATAGGATACACCAGTAGTGGACAGCTCAAAATTTTGAATGTCGATGTAGTGGACACTTGATGACCCAGTAGTGGACACGTGGTATATATCAACAAGACAATATAAAATTTTGTTCATAATCATTTATTCAAACGTACAAACACATGGAACAAATTGTTGCAAGGCATTGAAATCACAGAATATTTTAAAATATGCGTGAGATAAATTGTTTTACAAGAACCCGTTTCTTGTAATCCATCCCTTATCGCCTGATCTAATTGTTCTTGGGAGTAATTTTGAATTTTCTTCTGTCGCATCCCTCCTCCTCTTTTCTTCTGTGCTTCATTTTTGCTATGGAAGAAAGTAAAAATGAACAATCAATAGAAAATCCCAAAAAATGTCATTCAAATAGAAGAATAAAGTGAGCACTAGTAGAGGACAGGTCATGTACTAGTAGAGGATACCTCTGTACTAGTAGTGGACATCTCTTGTACTAGTAGAGGACACCCCTGTCCGCCTCTGGTCCGCAACATTAGATTCATTTGAACATCGTATCGTGAGCTAGTTGCAATGTAAATGAATAAGTGGCAAATAAAAAAAAAATAACCTCTCTCGAAAAGGGAAGATGCGCCAGTAGTGAACAGGGGTGTCCACTACTAGACCATCCAACATTTTTGCTGCACTAGAAGCGGACATGCTTAAAAAGCCCAGTTTACCAACATAAACGGAGTTAAGCGGCCGGAAAATCATCTAATTAGTTACTTAAGTGATTATTCAAACCAATGGGCACAAATATTTGAAGATTATATATGAATATTTCTTAAAACTTACCTTCTTTTCCTTAGCATTTTTCACAACGTCCTGCACGAAATCACTACACTCACTGACTGGTTGTTTTGATTCTGAGTCATTGTTTTTCACCTTAACCCTAACGTCTTCTTCTTGTTCTTCACGTTTAATTGGATATTACTTTAGTCAATCACAAAAGGATCAAGTGCCCAGCTCAACCCAAATCCTTATTCTACAACTTTTTTCCCAAAGTGTCCACTACTGGTACAGTGTCCACTATTGATGCTTTCCCCTTAGCACTTGTGTTCTAGATTTGAGGTAATGAATCTAAATTTTAATAAATACATATTTAGCCATTGGAAAATTTATTAAATTAGGAGCAGTTTAGCTAAACGTGTGGTTGGCCACCACAACTACATATTTACGTGTGCTGTTTAAACTGATTAAATAAAAGTAGGGCTGAGAAAGCCATGTCTGAGTACAGGAGATCAACATATGGATTGGTTGACGTGAAGGCAGATCTCACGCGAGGGCAGCAATCGAGCATTGATGTAATGCTCATAAACTATGGAAGGAAGATGTTTTCAACATTTTACTTATATTCGTGAAAAAACAAATTGGGAAATATATATTTTAATTTCCTATTTCGGTGATTTGGTCTTCCAAGTTCTTCTTCTGGAATCTGAGTGATGAAGAATGGTAGTTAACGAGTCAACATTTAGAAAGAAGCAGGATTGGAGTCTTTTCCCCCACCATCTCAATTTGTGAAACCTCAGGCTTGCTACCAACTTTATCGTTCGGATACGAATAAAATCACTCGCGATGAGATTGTGGAAAACCATTTAAATAAAAACGGAGTTGAGTAGAACGTTGTCCACGAAAATAATGAGTTACAAGTTAAATCGATTTCGACGGTTAGGTCATCAGTAACAAACAATAATTGAAGGTACATCACAGAGAGCATAGCTTATATACTCACAAGTGAAAGGGAACTTGAATCCCATTGGTCGAGAAAGTGAAAGTCATACCCAATCAGATGGAAGCAGATCAATGAAAGGAGAATCCTATTGGTTCAGAGAAGTGAAGGGACCTGGGAGGATCATGAAATGCCAATCAAGGCAGACAAAGTGAAAGGGAGCTCAAACATTGTGAAGGGGGGAACCAAGCTATTGTAGGAAGGAACCCATCAACGGTGAAACATGTTGAGGGACCACCTCATTCAGACATTTACCAGACCTATCACTCTCGAACTTTAAGAATTAATTAATTAATTATCACTCTTTTTAAGAATCTCGAACTTTTCAAGCTCTTCCAACATACCTCCCTTCGGGCAAAAATGAGGAAATTCTATATATCGTCCGTTTGTTATATCAAAACTAAAGTTATGATTGGATTCTCTTAGGTGATTCGCAAAAGCAGAATCACCTTTGTAATCCCTGAAATCCTTCTCCTGCTCTTTTATTCTTTCCCTAAATTTCCTACCAGTTTGACCACAATACTCAAGCCCACAAGAACATTTCAGCTTATAAACCCCACTTTCATCTTGAACGCTGATTTTATCTTTAACAGAACCGAACGAAGCTTCAAGATTACTTTTATTTTTAAAACCTACTTTGAAACCTCTAGATGACAATATTTTGCCAATTTTGTCAGAAATATTTCCATAATAAGGTATACTTATCCACTTTTTCTCTTCTAATACAACTTCTTTAACCAAATTAGTAACTCATTATTTTAGAAACCCGAATTATTTTATTAGTAACTCAATATTTTCGTGGAAATAGACAACGTTCTACTCAACTCCGTTTTTATTTATCGTTAGCTTAAAAACCTAACAGAGGTTAGCTTATCCGTCTTAACAGAGGTTAAGTTGTCTTCGGTACTCTGCGCTTGGTAGGACCATTCAAAATAATGGAATTTTATTCTTCATCATAGGAAAATACATATTTCCTCTCATTATCTATACTGTGTGTGCCAATTCGTCCCTAACAAATTATTCTACTACCCATGAATTTTGGGAATGTAGAACATTTTGGGTATCAATTCTCAGTTGTCTTATGATTTTATCCATTAGGCCCATGCATTTTTTATATATATTTTTAAAACTATACAGTTTTTCACTTAATATTGTATTCTCACTTTTCCATACCTATTTTATATTTCTTTTTCTTCTTATTACATTATTTCTTTTGGTATTGCAGGTGAACGACAGTGGGTTGATTCCTAAGCCGCGTCATGGTCATCGAGCAGTGGCAGTGAGAGAACTCATGGTCGTGTTTGGAGGCGGCAATGAAGGTATCATAGACGACCTCCATGCTTACAACACTGTCTCCAATCAGTGGTTTTGTCCAGTAGTCAGAGGTGACATTCCCCATGGATGCGCTGCGTTTGGCATGGCAGCTGACAACACGCGTCTACTATTCTTTGGTGGAATGGTAGAGTACGGCCATTACAGCGACAATCTCTATGAACTCCAGGTGGGTCCTTATTTTTCGACTGGTAGTATCTCAAGTAGGTGGGAGTGGAAAAAAATGCGCCCTAAACCTCCCCGGTTCGCTCCATCCCCTTCTCCAAGATTGGGACATAGTTTTACGTACATCAACGGGAAGTTTTACGTGTTTGGCGGCCTCAGCAACGACGTGCCGACTGAAGATGAAGAAAATTTGAAGCTTCCGATTGCAGCATGTGTGAAGTACTTGAACGAACTGTACGTGTTGGAATTCCGAGGGAACCATTGCTATTGGGAACTCCCCCAGACATATGGAAATCCACCGTCCCCAAGAGAATCTCATTCTGCAGTAGGACACACGGATTCCTTGGGCAACCCCAAATTAATCATCTACGGTGGCATGTCTGGATTCCGACTGGGCGATTTGTGGATTCTTGACATAAATTCTATGACCTGGAGTCAGCCTGTTGTCGATGGCCCTCCCCCTCTGCCTCGTTCATTGCATACTAGCTCTGTTATTGGTGATAAAATGTACGTGTTTGGTGGTTGGGTGCCTCTGACTATTGACCCAAAAACTTATGAAAGAGAGTGGAAGTGCACAAACACTCTAGCACGGCTCAATTTAAATACATTCATGTGGGAGGATTGTGAAATTGAATGCCCAGAAATTGGACCTCAGGCCCGGGCTGGACATTGTGCCGTTGTTGTAGGAAGTAGAATTTATGTTTGGTCAGGACGAGATGGCTATGCTCGGGAATGGAATACTCAAGTTTGTTGCAAAGATCTTTGGTACTTGGAAGTAGGCCGGCCCGATTTAGGCGGAAAGGTGCAACTTGTAAAGGCAGGAACAAACATGCTAGACATCAGTTGGCCAGAGGTGCCATTTTGTGATCAGTATGTTTTGCAAATCATGAAATACGCTGTTACACCCTCACCAAAACCGCCTGTGAAGAAGAAGAGGAAGATATCAGAGACAGATCTTTCCCAGGACGACGTAATTCCGATCCCGCCTCCTAGGCCTGTTGCTGCACCCCCAGTGGTTCCAGTGGGTCTACCGGCTCCCAAGATTGAAAAGTCTTTGCCTAACATTCCCTTCAGAGACGAATTGCCTCCTCCAATGTTACCCGCTGCTCCTCGCCATCCTTTGAAACCTTCGCTTCCTGTTGCTCCTCCTAAACCACCAATGGTTCACCAACCTTTGTTGAACAGGCCACCAGTTTCCAACTCCATCTCCTACATTCCCATGAAAGAACCCGTCCACCAAGCTCATAATGTTGTCAAAGCACCAGAAAACGTGACTATGCGAATAAACAATCCTGGATTAGTCATATCAAAACCATCAGTTAACCACCAAACACAGCCGAAATTGGTATTTTCACCGTCTGGGACTCTTAATATGGCTCAAGGAACGATAAAAGGAATGCCTCCTGGTGCAACTGTTGTCAAGGTACTCAATTCTGGAATGAACTCTGGTGGAGTTCCTTCTGTCAAGCTCCAAGCCTCGCCTCAGATTGTCCATGGGAAACAAGTTCCCAATGAAGTTTTCCATGAAGTATCACACCCAAACGCTCCTAAACACACTATCATCATCAATAAGCCCGTGAATAAAGTACCTGGACAGCAATTCGTGGTAGTGACTTCAGCGCCTGTTCAAAGACAAAACCAGACAATAATTCAGACTATTGCTCGACCAGAAAACGCAAATAACGCACTACCCATGGTACGTAAACAGCTGAAAGTTGCTGTTGGTAACGGTGTAACAAAAACCTTGACGATACAAGGAAGGACGCCAGTTAGTTCTGCATCGCAGATCCAGCTTGCCTTGCAGAACCCAGTGTTGGCTAGTAAGAACGTTAAAGTGCAGGTGGGTGGTAAAACTTTAACAATGGTCATGTCCGTTGCTTCGACAGGGTCAGTCACTTCGATGACTAATAGCCCCAATAAATTTGTGTGCTACCAGCCTAAAACACAACTGACGAATATAACATCAACACAGCCCAAAATGACAGTGCGCCAAGAACCGGTGTACGTTCAAAATCCTGTACCAAAACCGGTTACCAGAATCCATCAAAATGAGGTGAAAGTGCTGAAGGCAGCTGAAAACATTGAGATTAGGAAAGAAGCAGAAGTGGTTATGGTGAATGATAAGGAGCGCAGGATGAGCGATGGTGGAA
Organism: Apolygus lucorum; assembly: GCA_009739505.2. NCBI lineage: Eukaryota > Metazoa > Arthropoda > Insecta > Hemiptera > Miridae > Apolygus > Apolygus lucorum. The sequence continues at coordinate 9,116,772 of CM019171.2, forward strand.
GTTCTCGGGTTGTGAAAGACGCCTCAATTGAAAAAGCGAGAGAACAACCTGCTTTGAAAATAGTGGCTTCTAGATCTGCGGCGCCCATCGTAGGCCAGCCTGTGGTGCAAAGTCCTGGCAATGCCGAGGCACCCCCACCCGAGACTAACTCTTCTGAACCGCAGAAACCAAAAAGCGGCGAATTGCCGGACCCACCAAGTAACATCAAGATCGCCAAGACCATAGATGGCGCCGTCATATCCTGGTCACCACCTGTCAAAGGGGCTCCAGCTACTGGTTACAGCGTCACGCTGGGTATGAAAGGCGGCAAATCTGGTGCCTCGAACAAAATCGAGTTCGTCAGCGTTTACAACGACTCCAGGACGAAAACCAAAATCGCTCAAGAGTTCCTAGACCGCGCTACTCTCACTCTTCCTCGGCCGACCATCATCTTCCGGGTGTCTGCGCGGAACGAGCTCGGTTACGGCCCAGCCACTCAAGTCAGGTGGCTTCAGGACGCCAAAAACGAGCCCAATGCCACAGACAGCAAACCCCAAACGAAAGAAACCCCACGACTCGTGACGTTAGATTAAAAGTCTCCTTTTATGTGTGCTATTCGTGTACATTCGTTAATTGGACATTATTACTACAGTTTTTTATATAAATTTGACAACATGGTTGTAGAAAATAGTTCGAAAACCAATTCAGATGTCGTCGCCAAAGCGGCTCATCTTCTTGAAAACATTATCATTTTGTATAAAGTTTTGATGATATATATGTAAATGTGGCTTATGTTGAGTTCTGGTTTTGTTACACTTGCGTACTAGTCTGTAAAAATAGTAGTAAATAAATCCAAGTGTTGCGTATAGTGTCGTCATCACTATTTAACCCTCATATGGAGAAGATATCTCTCACTATCTAGGGACTTTTGCAAGTTTTCCAATGGTAGTGATGGAAATTTCACTGGAAGATCGATTGAATATACCGTTGAAAAGTTGTGATCTTGGGCTAGTTTTTCCCATTGAGTTCCCGGCGATAGCGCAAAATTTTAGTCTGAACAAAGGTAAATTTCAAAAAACATTTTAAAACTTCGGCTTTGACCTTTTTTTCAATTTTACAATTTGTTTTAAAAATAGCGTTTTCCACTAAATGGATAGTAAATTTAACGCTCTTTCCAACGGCACCCTCATATTTGAGTTTATTTTGTAAATTGAGGGAATTATGGACGTTTTAGTGAGAGAAGGTCTAAAACACGAAAAATCGTATTAAAAGTAAGATTTTGGTAAATATTTTTAGGAGGAAACTCGGGCCTCGACAACTTCCGTCTCGCCGCCGAAGGACGAGCAGCCGTTGCTGCAGTCTAGCGGCATTTGTGAAAAGTAGGCTGTACCTCGTTTTTAACGCTTTTTTCAAAATTTGACGGTTCTAGTTCTCTGCCTTATTAAAGTGGGACAACAAAACTGTTATTGAATTTTTGGGTTTTGGAGTGACGAGTCAAGCAGAATGGATTATTATGGTGAACAATACCGCCTGTAGAAATTTTAACGACTGTATTGCTAGCAAAATTTCGTTCTAAACGGCCGTTATTCGATTTGCGCAAATTTCAGACTTTCACAATTCCACTACAAGTTAGTATGTTGTACATTTGGATGGACCTTTGGAATCCGGTAAGAAAAAATTGAAGACCCTCAAAATTGGGTAAGTTCCAAGTTTAGGTACATTTCTTGGTACCAACTTATCTACGTGTGAATCGCAAAAATGAATGATGAACGTTCAAGGTCAGCTCTTTGAAAAGTATCGCTCTTTTTCCTTCATGTTGTATTATATGCGTTGTTGTTTGTATGTAGAAGAAGTTCAAGTAAACGCAGAAAATTATGACCAAATCAATGTGATATACGATCAACCAATATACGTCAGTGTTCCTCCCTAACCCTCGACAGCCTCTACTTCAAAAAAAAAAAAAGTTTGACACTACATAAGAGATTTTTTAGGAAGTAATCTAAAAGGGGAAAATAAACGAAGCAATTTCAGCTCCCTCGGAAATGAGACGGATTTCATTTGACATTGTCAAAAACATAAAATGAAATCTTGGAAATTTGACAAGTGTTTTATTATTTTGAATCCAGTATCAACAATAATATTCTGTGTTAACTTCCATCTGAGATAAATTTTATAGGTATTGCTTTCATCAATTGAAAATCGATATCATTTAATTATTATGCAGGGATAATGTAATTAGGTACAACCATTCAGTAACAATAACATATTTTTCACTCAACTTAAAATCCGACTTTTTCACATTTACTATTTATGAAACGACTATAGTAACCTCCATAATTCATTAAGTAAGTTGAAATTTGAGGATACCGTTGAAAAGAGCATGAAAGCATGTTAATCCAAATTTTTTTAAAATATATATTCCTGAACATAGAATTTTCTCGATAATGAAAAATTCCTATTCTTATTCGTAGGTTGTTCTTTGTACTATACTATACAGTAAAAGATTTTCCAAGATCTGAGCTGCGATAATAATGCACTCTACTTGATTGGTCACCCCTAAGTCAAAAACAGTTTTGTTCTCCTCTCAATTTAATAAGGCAGGGAAGTAGAACCGTCAAATTCTGAACTGAGCGGTAAAAACGAGGTACAGCCTGCTTTTCATAAATACCGCTAGATGGCAGCAACAGCTGCTCGTCCTTCGGTGGCGAGACGCAAGTGGCCTCGACAGGGGGGCCCCCTGGCACAGAGTACCGGAGACAAGCCCCCTGGACCCCCGGATCGTTGCTTCTATATGGCTAAAATTCAAGACTATATGGCTAGAGTCTATATGGCTAAAATTCAAGAAACATGGAACATGCTTTAGCCGTGTTTTGTTTGTTAGCTATTTCGTTTTACTAGGAATTTGTTGTCTGTTGTTTTAATTTAGCTCTTTATGGGCCTGCTATTTATTTCATTCACCTCTTGATGTCCCAAAGGTATTGTTATTATTAAGAAATCACCGAAAATCAATTAAGAAAACATCGAAGATCACAACTAAAAGCCCGCGTTCATAACAAAATATCGCCTAGGTTTCAAGATCCTTTGATTACATTCGTAAACATATTGTTTAGTAATGCATGCATTCCAGGGGACGTCCCATTGGATAAGTATTGGATCAGTTTAACCAGTTGTTAAGCGATAAGACTATTTCTCTCGATGTAATTTATTTATTACTTTAGGGAAGAAATAGTGACACCCCCCCCCCCACCATTATAAACCATAACACTTCTAGCGGCAGGATAGCCTCGAATCTGAAGAGCTTTTTAAAATCCATGATCTACGACACCCAACATGCGAATTCGAGTTCACCCCCCCCCCCCCCCCTCAACCACCAATGGTGCCAGTCTGGCACCAAAGCGGAAATACGTGGTAACATTGAACTTTCATCTATTAGGTTTAGTAGGCAGTCCGTCGAATGTCACATCCGTATTCAAGGTGAAGCACCAAAAAATCCAAGAAATTTGAGGTTTATGGTGCCCTGGCACCATGGTGGCACCATTTTTATTTCCATGGTGGTACAGAAAGTAATTCATGCAAATCCTAAGGTATAATGAGAATTTTTCCTCAATTTCAAAGCTTGGATACAATTAGTAAGCAGTAAAGGAACCGAAATATTGAAAAATTGGATATTTTGTGAATATTATCCCCCCACCCATCCCCTCCTCTTGCAAATTTTGGTACTCTGGTGAAATCATGTACAACTCGGAAGTTATTTTAGTCAAACAAAAAAAGAAACACACAAATCGGTTGGAAATTGAGGCCTGGGCAGAGTTTATAAGATTATGCCCGCAAACGTACGTTTTTTAAGCATTAACCCCCCCTCTCCCCCCCTTAAAAGGCGAAATTCGAAATTCCGAGGACGTAGTGCACAACTAGATAGTTTTCCGCGTCGAAGAAAAAAAGAACCACGAAAATTGGTTGAGAACTAAGGCCTGGGCAGAGTACACAAGATTTTGTTACACACATACACACACACATATACACACACACATATACACACAGACATACACCTATGGTTTTGCTTCCGAGTCTACCAAGGTAGCGGAAGCTTTGTTTTCACTTTTCAAGGACGAAAAAAAAAAGTTCTCCAAAATAAAAATTTCCACTCGCGATTTGCGTTTTAGGCCTTTCTGAACAATTTTGGTTCCGTGTCTGTCTGTCTGTCTGTCTGTCTGTGTGTCTGTCATGATTTCCTTGTAACGCGCATAACTATACAAAGTTATTGTCCGATTTCCATGAAATTTTCAGGGATTGTGCGGGTTGGTGTGTAGACGGTCCCCTATGAAAATCATCATCCCCGGACTGATAGAAGCGACTGCGCATGCGCAAACGTGAATTCCTTGTAACGGCCTTAACTTCTACATTTTCCATCCGATTTCAATGACATTTTCAGGGATGTTACAGACTAGTATTTGAATGGTCCCCTATGAAAATCATCACCTTCGGACTGATAGTAGCCATTGCGCATGCGCAAACGTGAATTTCCTTGTAACGGTCATAACTTCTACATTTTCCATCCGATTTCAATGAAATTTTCAGGCATGTTACAGACTAGTATTTAGATGGTCCCCTATGAAAATCATTATCCCCGGACTGATAGAAGCGACTGCGCATGCGCAAACGTGAATTCCTTGTAACGGCCATAACTTCTACATTTTCCATCCGATTTCAATGAAATTTTCAGGGATTATGTGGATTAGATTGTAGATGGTCCCCTATGAAAATCATCGTCCCCGGACTGATAGAAGGCACTGCGCATGCGCAAACGTGAATTTCCTTGTAACGGCCATAACTTCCACATTTTCCACTCGATTTCGATGAAATTTTCAGGGATTATGTGGATTAGGTTGTAGGTGGTCCCCTATGAAAATCATTGCCCCCGGACTGATAGAAGCGACTGCGCATGCGCAAACTTAAATTCCTTCTAACGGCCATAACTTCCACATTTCCAATCCAATTTCAATGAAATTTTCAGGGATGTTACAGAGTAGTGTTTAGATGGCCCCCTATGAAAATCACAGAGAATTGTTTTTCATAGAGGGATTCTTTCATAGAGGAATGGTGTCCTGTGAGAATCTGAAATCCCATTAATAGGGTGTGCGCCTGGGTAGGAAAAACTGTTTATTGTTATTTTTGATCTAAGGTGGACCTCATTCTGAGAATTTTGGTACCAACCACGACTTTCTAGCGTGTGTAAATCTTTTCCTATGATTTTTTAAAGTTTCGACCGTTTATGACGTCACAGTGGGCTGGGGGGTCCCGCCCAGGCGAGAGGGGCGCGTGACGTCATAAACGGTCGAAACTTTGAAAAATCATAGAAACAGATCTACTCACGCTAGAAGGTCGCGGTTGGTGCCAAAATTCTCAGGATGTAGTCTACTTTCGATTAAAAATCTGAATAAAATCAAGGCGCACCCCCAGGTCATTGGTAGCTTAGAGGATAGAGTCTTGATTAAAGCTCCTAAGGTCGCGGGTTCGAAACCCAGCCGAGGCTATGTATTTTTTGATCCAATCACATACACCTACTCACTTAATTTTTCATCCGAATTTGATGAAATTTTCTAGGATTGTGCAGATTAGCGTGTAGATGGTCCCCTATGAGGGTAGCGAAAGGTACTTAGAGATTGGTGTTTTGAGATTAACTACTATGCATCGGATCATCTATACAATCGGGTTATGGATACGAGGAAGCTATGTGCCACACCCACTTGGCAGACGTTTTTTTCTGTTGAGTGTTGTCCTCCTTCACCCCAGATCGATCGCATAAGGACGCCCAAGTCTTACTGTGGGACGTCCTAAAAACCAAGCCAACCAACAACATATGATCCACATTGATGTTGGTTTTTACCGCAAATGTTGTTTACAATTTTTTTTAAAATTAGAGGTATATCTCAGCTTTGTCCATATTTACGGCTGTTTTGGCTCTATATAATTTACGCATAAATTGAGGGCTCTTCAACGAGTGACGAACGATTTTCGTGGGATAAAAAACAAACGGCAATACATTTCCCTAGGAACGGGTCGGTTGTAAATGAAAATCATTACAAAATACTGCGCTACTTTCCTTCCGCGGTTTCGTCACGTTTCGCCCAGTTAGGTGATGGCTAAAGCATGTTCCATGCTAAAATTTGCAAATTATTTGGAAAATCCACCCTTGTATTGTATACTCTACAATCTGTGTGAAAAGGAAAAACGAGTATCTACGCTGCATGCAGATACATCTGAACATGGATATGTCTTATGATGGCAATTTAAATAATGAGCTCACTCAGCTGATCAATGACCACTCAGGCGCCTTCAGCATTCTCCATTGACCCGCCCTCTCAAATTTCAGGTTCCCGCGTTCAACAGGAGAGGAAATGGCCTTGGAGCTCACTCAGCTGATCTGTGAACATCAACTTTGATGATGTATGTATCGATTGACCCTGCATCTCAAATTTCAGCTTCCTGCGTTCAACAGCATCAGAAAAAACAAGTTGCATTGTTTTGTGTGTCGAAAATTTTGGAATGACCCCCAGAACTAAGACATATCCATGTCAAAATAGAAGTCTGCCAAAAAACGTTGACTGACGTAAGTAGTTTCTATTTACAGCTACAGGACAAATTGGATCGTTCAATAGTTCTATATCTATTGGTTTGCAGCGTTTTTCAACAGAAACACCGATTCATGTCAGGTGGGCGCATAAAAACACTAACGTGCCCTCATTGGTCTGTCCAACTTTAATAACCATTCGACGTTTGATTAGTTTACATTATCTTCATGAGAGTTATGAACTGAATACAAACAAAACGAGTGAGAAATGCACTAAAATTAGGACGGGGGACGAACTGGATTGGATCAAGGGTATGGCGCCGAGGCGTTGCTCAGGAGGGGCGGACGCGTTCCTGTAAACAGTCTAATTTCAGAGAGGCTACCGCTTAGATCTGAGGAGGAAACTGTAAACATGAACACAAGGAAGGTTTTGTTTACGTTTCAAAAAAGAGAGAGAGGTATCTGTGGAGGATTTATGGGCGCTACTAACAGCCTTCTGTCAGTCAACGTGTGAAGAGTTGCATGCCCTCGGATCTACGAATATCGATGATCGTAATATTGTTAACTGGAGCTTAACTGTAGTTTCGTGGAAAAGAACAACGTAATGGTTGGTAATTTTCTATTCTTGGCCTTAAATTCGGATTTGGGTGTTATAGGTCGAAATATCGTCAGGTTTGGGCAAAGGAAAGGGAGCTGGTAACGCATACAATAACTATGTAGTTTGTTTCATGTAAGTATACCTTATGGGGGTCTCAGTCGATCGCCGTTCGTTCCTCGTTCGGTGTTAGTACTTCTTTCTAGACAGTTTGGGTATCTAGCCTACAAAGGCAAAGAAATTATGGTCCAGCACAGTAAGGGAAGTTGGGGTCTACTCGACAGAGGCAAAGAAATTGCGGTTAAGCTCAGAAAGGGAAGTTGGGGGTCTATCGCATAGAGGCAAAGAAATTGTGGTCAAGCTCAGAAAGGAGAGTTAGGGTCAGGCCTATGAAAGGAAGTTGGGGTCTACCCCACAGAGGCAAAGACATTGTGGTCAAGCTCAGATAGGGAAGTTGGAGTGTAGCCCACAGAGGCAAAGACATTTTAGACCAGCTCAGAAGAGGAAGTTGGAGGTCAGGCATAAAAAAGGAAGTTGGGGTCTAGCACACATAGGCAAAGAAATTGTGGTCAAGCTCAGACAGGGAAGTTGGGGTCAGGCCTATGAAAGGAAATTGGGGTCTACCCCACAGAGGCAAAGAAATTGCGGTTAAGCTCAGACAGGGAAGTTGGAGTCTAGCCCACAGAGGCAGAGACATTGTGGTCAAGCTCAGACAGGGAAGTTGGGGTCAGGCCCATGAAAGGAAGTTAGGGTCTAGCCCACAGAGGCAAAGAAATTGTGGTCAAGCTCAGACAGGGAAGTTGGAGTCTAGCCCACAGAGGCAAAGACATTGTGGTCAAGCTCAGATAGGGAAGTTGGAGTCAGGCCCATGAAAGGAAGTTGGAGTCTAGCTCACAGAGGCAAAGACATTGTGGTCAAGCTCAGACAGGGAAGTTGGAGTCTAGCCCACAGAGGCAAAGACATTGTGGTCAAGCTCAGATAGGGAAGTTGGAGTCAGGCCCATGAAAGGAAGTTGGAGTCTAGCTCACAGAGGCAAAGACATTGTGGTCAAGCTCAGACAGGGAAGTTGGAGTCAGGCCCATGAAAGGAAGTTGGAGTCTAGCTCACAGAGGCAAAGACATTGTGGTCAAGCTCAGATAGGGAAGTTGGAGTCAGGCCCATGAAAGGAAGTTGGAGTCTAGCTCACAGAGGCAAAGACATTGTGGTCAAGCTCAGACAGGGAAGTTGGAGTCAGGCTCATGAAAGGAAGTTGGAGTCTAGCCCACAGAGGCAAAGACATTGTGGTCAAGCTCAGATAGGGAAGTTGGAGTCAGGCCCATGAAAGGAAGTTGGAGTCTAGCTCACAGAGGCAAAGACATTGTGGTCAAGCTCAGACAGGGAAGTTGGGGTCAGGCCTATGAAAGGAAGTTAGGGTCTAGCCCACAAAGGCAAAGAAGTTGTGGTCAAGCTCTGACAGGGAAGTTGGAGTCTAGCCCACAAGAGGCAAAGAAACTGTGGTCAAGATCAGGAAGGGAAGTTGGAGTCAGGCCCACAAAGGCAAAGAAATTTTAGACCAGCTCAGAAGGGGAAGTTGGAGTCTAGCCCACAGAGGCAAAGAAACTGTGGTCAAGATCAGGAAGGGAAGTTGGGGTCTAACCCACGCAGGCAAAGAAATGTTAGACCAGCTCACACAGGGAAGTTGGAGGTCAGGCCTATGAAAAGCCCTTACAGGAAAGTATAGAAATCTCGCCTCAAATAATTGAAATGAGCGTTGCTTCTGAGCATTCAACCTCAGAATATCCATCTTCTGAATATAACCGAAACAATTATCAACTGGTTGACCCAAAATACAATCTAAGTTTTTGATCCAAAGTAAATATTCATGTGTGCCCTCCCATTCCTGGAATACGCAGGTACTTATGAAGGTGAGGCTCCCCTTATGTTTTTTCGAAACACTGTAGACTATAGTGGCCACGAATTTTTTGCCTGCAGATTGCAACCGTTACTCGAATTACAATTGACCCTACTTGAGAACCGGCGCTCAAAGTTTAAAATTTGTACTTACCTAAATTGGAAATTTTCAAGCATTTTCGGAATTCATCAATGCATCTGCCTAGGGAATTGAAAAACTAAAAGATTCCCGCTTGAATCATCAAAATCGAACAATAATTGCCGGCGAAATGTGAGAAAACCCTAACGGAATAAACGGTTCTTAAGTAGGGTCAATTGTACTTCGAGTAACGGTTACAATCAGCAGGCAACAAATTTGTGGCCACTAAAGTCTACAGTCTCAATCGAAAAACATAAGGGAAGCCTCACCTTCATAAGTACCTGCGTATTCCAGGAATAGGAGGGCACTTAGATCAGAAACTTAGATTGTATTTTGGGTCAACCAGTTGATAATTTTTTCGGTTATATTCAGAAGATGGATATTCAGAGGTTGAATGCTTGAAGGGTTTGTTCATCAGGGTATCAGATTTAGCATTCAGTTTCACTGATGTGTGTCTAAGAAATAGGAAATTTTTTTCGAATTTACTTGAGCACATGTGCCTTGTGTAAAAGGAATAGGTTAACTGTTCCTTAGTTAACTTATTCCTAACATAGTTAACCTATTCCTTTTACACAAGGCAGACGTGCTCAAGTAAATTCGAAAAAATTTTCCAAATTCTTAAACACACATCAGTGAAACTGAATGCTAAATCTGATACCCTGATGAACAAACCCTTGAATACCTCAGTTATCTACAATCAACTAAGTGTCACCCTACTGGAGGTAGTACTAAACACGAAACCAGGGCATATGAAGACTTTATATAAGAACCATTTTCCCTCTGGAAATACCACTAAGTTTGATGACAAAGACCAGATGCATGTACTAACTCCTCACCGTACCTGCTGAGGTCAATATACTCTGAATACCTAGTTCTCATAAAATGCACCAAAACAAGGCCTTACCTACCACTTAATGCTCAAGTCCTGAAGATGCTATTTACATATGTAGCGAAAGTGCACTCGACTAGAAATTATAAGTATATCGCCGCAGTATATCCTCCCTCAACCTACCCACTCATTGAAGTTTGTTATGTTTGGGTACCTAGAGTGGAATTAATAGACAAGTGTGAGAGTCTACTCATACTCAGCTGAGTTGAGGGTCTCCCTTAGTCTAAGAATACCGTTGAGTGCCCACCGACCCATAATGACGCATTGAGGCTGCACTCAGACTTAAGTTATGACTATGAATTCCGCCCCTAATGTTCCAGATCTTTCTGTTTCTACATACTACCTAGTTAATTAAAGGCGTAAATTAATGATCAAAGTCGGATCGTTGCAATGTAAACGCAATAGAAAGAAGACGTCTCCACAAAGGCGCCCGAGAGCGGTTAGCATTACTTTCATCGGCTATTCAAAGCAGTCATTGTTTATTATGTTTACAAGTTCAGTTGTGATTCCGAGCTTCGTTTACAAACTTTCAACTCCACTGGTATTGAAGAAGAGCCACTCAGTCTGGATGTGCGAGAGTCGTACGTTCCTCGAGGGTCAATCTTGATGAGACAGAAATATAAGCGCGAAGCACAACACCATTTCTATGAGGAAAACACCTAATTATCAAAAAATCAAAACTACATAATATGTAGGTGGTTATCATATCAAAATATTATTTTGATTTAGTAACTATTAATCAATCGTTAATACATTGAAAATGAAATTAATTAAATGAACTATTCGATGAAGTGAATAAATGGTGATTTCTTGACGTGAGAAATTGCCAAAAATGAGCAAAAGAGAGGACAAAATAAAGTTTTAGAGGTTTGCTATAAAAAAGACTGCAGACGGTAGACCTACGGTTCTACGCCAATTTATTCGACCAAAATGGACCTACGGTTCTACAGTCAGATCATCCAATAATGATTAATTTTGCACCATTTTATTCCGCCATAATGGACCTACGGTTCTACAGTCAGATCATTTAACAGTGATTAATTTTACGCCATTTTTTCCCACCAAAATATACCTACGGTTCTACAGTCAGATCATCCAATAATGATTAATTTTGCGCCATTTTATTCTACCAAAATGGACTTTCGGTTCTACAGTTAGATCATCTAATAATCATTAATTTTACGTCATTTTATTCTACCAAAATGGACTTTCGGTTCTACAGTCAGATCATCCAATAATGATTAATTTTGCGCCATTTTATTCTACCAAAATGGACTTTCGGTTCTACAGTTAGATCATCTAATAATCATTAATTTTACGTCATTTTATTCTACCAAAATGGATCTACGGTTCTACAGTCAGATCGTCTAAGTAATAAAGATTAACCCATTTCCGGCCATTGATGCATTTTTGCATCGTAATAATAATGATTTTGTTTAATATTGAAATAATGGAAAATCTTTGTAGAAGAATTTTTTCTCGTTCATGCTGTTCCTAAACTTTTCAAAGAAAAATGCCTTCGACATTCGGGAGCTCAATGCGATTTGGGATTTTTTTTTTGAAAAGGAGGTCTTTTGACCGAAAGCATGATTATGGTTGCTCAAATTTGGTCCTGGGAGAGTGTGCGTTCTGGGCCATGAGTCAAAACAGATTCCGGTCCGAAAAAATAAATTTTTAGATTTTATATAGATTTTTTAAAATATTAAATATAAAATAAATATGATAAATCATATTGATTTGAAAAACGGAGACCTCTGAAATCCTATTAAAATGTAAAATTCATAAAATTTTGAGCATTTTTGCTTTCGATTCGGGAGCAAATGATGCCTTATGGTGCCTATGGCTGCATTCTGTAAAATAGTTCATCCTTTTCCCCCCATTACACTGTTATTTCTACACTCGGCTTGAAATGGGTTAATTTTGCGCCATGTTATTCTACCTAAATGGACCTTCGGTTCTACAGTCAGATCATCCAATAATCATTAATTTTACGCCATTTTATTCTAACAAAATGGACTTTCGGTTCCACAGTCAGATCATCCAATAATCATTAATTTTACGCCATCTTATTCTACCAAAATGGATCTACGGTTCTACAGTCAGATCGTCTAATAATGATTAAGTTTGCGCCATTTTATTCCGCTAAAATGGACCTACGGTTCTACAGTCAGATTTTCCAATAATGATTTGTTTTACACCAATTTATTCTACCAAAATGGACTTTCGGTTTTACTGTCAGATCATTCAATAATGATTAATTTTACGCCATTTTTCCACCACAAATTTTTCAAATGTTTTATTTTGCGACAAATGTTCACGTGACATTATTTGTTAAAATGAGCATGGTAACGCTTTATTGAGTGACGTGACGATCAGTCGTGAAGGTGCGATATTTTCGCTATGACGGTCGGGAAAATAATGAAAACCTCCTGCTAACCCTTTATTATTAGGGTGATTCTCACAGAAAGCTCAAGCCTAGTGTATCTCGAGGTTTTCTCCATACAAACTAGTCCTGTGGTTGCTTTTTTCTTTCCCCTTGTGTTCATCTCACCACTCCCTGCTATTCTCGCTGAAAAAACTATTTATTTTTGCGGTATGGATGCATTTTTTTGCGTCTTGAAAGACTCAATTCTCATTACCACCGCCTGTAACTATTTTGTTTTACTGATGAAAGTTCTCTCCCAAGCCTTGGGAAATGTCCTTATGTTGAAAAGATTCAGTGAAATTGGAAGCCTACCAACAAATCTCCACAGAAACAGCTTTTTTCTATTTTTAAGTTTACTTGGGGGTTCAACAAGTGATAATGAACTGTGTATCTGAAAAAAGTATCATTACCGCGCCGATATCAAAATTACCCCTCTCTGATCTCAAAAGAGGGAATTTCGCTCAACTGTTGCCATGGACAGTGGTGGCAGCACTTCACGAACCCGGGAAACCATACCCCCCCCCCCCGCGCGCCCACGCAGTTACTCGGAGGACGGTGAAAAAGAAGGCCACGCGGCAGGTACGTATTTTTATTCCTGTCATTACCACCCTTTTATGGATCTGCTGATATGTTTCCAATTAATTTTTTTGAATCACATGTGCTTCTTCAATCGTTCTTGCCTACGAAAAATGGCGTTGAGTGAAAACTGTAATTATTAAGGATAAGCAATGACAAGCTCTCTAACCTCAAATTCTCATTACCGCACATCCATACCTTTCATTACCACCATTCTATGTTTGTTCGGTGGTAATGATGATATGACCGCGGTAATGAGATAATCACCTTATGCAAGCCTAGTTCTATTGGTTTAATAATTCTTAAAATAATAAACGATTTCGCTCGAACTTTGTATTCACACGTTTCATGATGAGTAAATTTCAAAAATACAAAGTTGAAAAAATGTCCGTTCGCCGTACCCCGTCCTCGCCACTTTGGGGTCTAGATTTGCTCGAAAAAATCAGAAATTTCGTACAGATGCTCCATTTGAAGTCTAGTTGTGCATATTACCTGGGCATTCCGATAGGTTAACATCCTGGGAAGTTATAGACGAAAATGAGGGTAAAAATTAGCGTTATTCGAGGTTTTTGAGTTCACTGGTCAATGGATAGTCTTCCCCACGCAATTTTTGACGTATAATCGTCGATGGGACGCGGTCCCCGACCCGTAAAATCACGTTTTAGAGGAGAAATATTGGAAAAATTAGTGTGAAGTGCGGTATTTTTCGATTTTTAGGGAGATTTTTGTTGCTCTGAATTTAGTAGCGTACAATATAGAAGTACCTAGTTAGTTAGTTAGATCTTTGATACCTTCTCAATTTAGGAAGGTAATTACACAATGTTTAAAAATGATTTTAGGTATTTTAATTCTGATATTGTTATCTTCATATTGCCCTAAGCCCTTAGAATAAAAAAAATTATTATCGTTCCCTTAGGTAACCCTCAGAGATGACTCACCCTACACTTTACACAGCGGAACAATAATTTTCATACAATTTTTGTATGAAAAAAAAAGGGAGGCTGGTCGAAGGCGCAGAGAAGAGAGTATGGTCAAGAGTTTCTTAAAAAATATTTGCCTACTTACTATATTAATGAAACAAATCTGTGATGTAATTAAGTTAGTTATGTGACGAATATTAACAAAATTGTCAAGTTAATTAATATAAAGAGTTGAAGATTGATATACATTATGTTGTAGACTGATAAGAGTTTTTTGAATATCATTTGACTGAGTGTTTCAGTTTTTTTACAGTTCTTTACTTACTTGGAATACATTAATACTATTCTGATTTTCATTGATTTTAGTTTATTTATTCCCTCCCTATCAATCTATAGAAAAGAGAAATAGAGATTTTTCAATATAATCATCTTATCCAACCAACTGGACAAGCTCATTGCTTGAAAGGTAGAAACAGAATTGTGAAACTAATACCATATTCTCAATACCAACTGCGCTTCTCATTACCATCACTTAAAAAAAATTAGTTCTCATTACCGCCGCACTAAAAATTTTCAAAATTGAAATTTAATACTAAAAACTGTGAATTCAGCTCTATCTTGCGTTACAAATTCTTCTTTAAGTTCCCAGGAAACTTAATGAATTTTTTTAAACAGAATTGTGAAACTAATACGATATTCTCAATACCAACGACTTAAAAAAAATCAAGTTCTCATTACCGCCACACTATAAATTTTCAAAATTTAAATTTGAGACTAAAAACTGTGAATTGAGCTCTGTCTTGCATTACAAATTCTTCTTAACGTTCCCAGGAAACTTCATGAATTTTTTTGAATTTTTTGGAGACGGTTCACTTACTCAAAGTTTGAGCCTGGAAGATTGAGCTTTTTCTGAGAATCACCCATTAACCTTAATTGGACCATGTCATCACTAGTGTCATCAAAAACATCTCAGGAACTCCAAAGCTGTCCCAAAATGTTACCGGAGTAAACAAAATTAAATTGAAATTGTAAAATTATTGGACATCAGAATTTTTGTGGGTCATTGGAAGTCTCAAAATGATGTTACGACACAAATTTCCGAAGAAATCGATAAAAAAAATTTACAAACTTTTTGTCATACTAACATAATTTTTTGACTTTCAATAGCTTACCAAAAATGGTTTACAAATTCTTATCTGTCCATCAAATTTTAAATTACTCTTTAAATCTAGTTATTTGGTGACACCTTAGGATAGCTGTGGAATTCCTATGATGCTTTCGGTGACACTAGTGACACCATGCTCCAATTAGGGTTAAATGATGAAATCGAAAGAAAGAAAATTGAAAGATTAAATGGTGAAATCTACAACTTTTCAAATTTTGGATAAATATTCACTGAGCTATTGATTTCAGAATTTATAACGCCGAGCCCTATTCGCGTAGTGGCCAGTGTCAGAGGGTGACGTTTATTTCTGCCGCCAACGACGTTACATCAGGATGGTTTACAGTACAGGAGGAGATGGAGGGTTTGGGACTAATATTTATCGTTTCGACTGACAACCTCTTGGCGGCAGCATGTGTTTTCTGGCGATGGGGGGATGACAAGATCCTGTAAACAGAGGAGACAAGGAGCAAATTACTCGTATGATGCTTTTTCGGGTCGAGTTATGGAAAGGGGTAACTGACGGGAGCTATTTCTCCATAAGGTGGACCGAAGTAAGTGGAAAAAATCCCTTCCTACGGTTATTTCACCAGGAATGGACGCTGGGATGTTTGAAGGCGAAATTCGCCAGAAGAGAACCTGCAGCTACAGAAGAATCTTTAGGTGGCCTAAAATCGAGGATTGAAGCATAATTCGTAGAAATAATATCGTAATTTTTTACCACCCTCTGCTTTTCAAAAATCCAGAAAATTCAAAATTGATTTTTCATTTGAATATTCCTACACTGAATAGGCAAGTTTCAACCTAACCTAATTTCGATTTACTTTACGAATAATGGAGGAGTTTGATTCCAAAAGGTACCTACTATATCCATTTTGGTCAAACTTGAGAAAAACGCGAAAAACCACAGCGACCTGAAAAACGTGCTATAAACCAATGATGCTATTTATTATATATGTCTAAATAAAAATGAATGTTTTTGGAAAAAAGCTGCAAATTATTACACAATGGTTTATTATTTTTCTATAGATCACTCGTCAACAAAGCCACCAACCATCCAACTTGAAGAAAAACATTGATCGTATTTCGGTTTTTCATAGAGGATTAGGCCTCTTTTGCGATTCACACTCGTGTTTCTGATTTATCGTACGTAAAACCCTTAAATTCTCGTAGTGAGCGAACGGTTTGTCCTACAAAGCTCCGCGTGGTCTCAAAAAATTCTAAAAATTCTATAGAATCTTGAATTGAAGGAAAAACAATACCTTTATATCAAAATTTTTTGAGTTAGGGTGTTTTCAAAATTCATTTTGGAACCCTTAGAAGTGACCTACGTCAACCAAAATCTTCGGGGCACAACTAGACCCCAAATGGAGCCTACATACCAAATTTCATCAAAATCGGTCAATGCTAAGTGGCAAAAGTGCCGCGTACGGCGGACGGACGGCCAAATTTTTATTCAATTTTGGATTCTACGTACCTTGAAACGTAAACCATCAAATTTTGAGGGGGTGTAAAAAAAAAAAATTTCTTGGTCGATTCCAAAGGTTCTTTATTGAAAACATAAACCAAAAAGGTGAATTAATTCAAAGTTTAAAATAATTTTGAACGAGATTTGAAATATCAGATTTATGGATATAGTTCTTTTTGAAACAAAACGTGGCGTTTAGTACTTTTTGGAATCAAACGAACTGGATGCAGTACTTTTTTTAAACAAAACTGATACGAGACCGCCAGTGTGTTATATATATAGTAGGTACCTTTTGAAATCAAACGGAATATTCACCCTCGTTTTTCAAGGGAATAGAATATCTTTTGCTCCAAAACAATCGCATTTTTGTGAAGAACTTGGTACCACCCTAAACCCCTGGGCAAGTGTTAACTCAATTTCGATAAAAATGGTCTTTTGTACCTTTTGGAATCAAACTCCTCAATTCGGCTGATCTAAGTAATACTCACATTAACCTGTTCTTATACTTATTATTATTTATATTACCAAAGTAATTTTTGACTAATATTACGTGTCACGCGCGTTTCAAACACTCCGATCATACGCCATTTTCAACATCAACACTCCGAGATAATCTATAATCTATTCCCTTGAAAAACGAGGGTGAATATTTCGAGTCGCGAAGCGCAAGTTTCGAACCACCGCGGTCCTCATTGACGGTGGAAATCGGCCTACTACAGAGCCTGATACCTTCCTGTTGCTTGGTCCACAATCCTTCTCGTTGCATGATTTAGCATTCCTCCTCTGTGTTGTTGTAAACATATACCTTTTCTGTTGCCAAGTTCATTTTGGTTTATTATTTTCAATAATGTACCTTTGGAATCAACCAAGAAATTTTTTTTAACACCCCCTCAAAATTTGTTGGTTTACGTTTCAAGGTAGGTACCTACGTAGAATCCAAAAATCGAATAAAAATTTGGACGTCCGTCCGCCGTACGCCGCACTTTTGCCACTTAGCATTGACCGATTTTGATGAAATTTGGTATGTAGGCTCCATTTGGGGTCTAGTTGTGCCCCGAAGCCTTTGGTTGATGTAGGTCACTTCTAAGGGTTGAAAAATGAATTTTGAAATTTTGAAAACGCGGAGCTCTGTAGGACAAACCGTTCGCTCACTACGAGAATTTAAGGTTTGGACGTACGATAAATCAGAAACACGAGTGTGAATCGCAAAAGAGCCCTAATCTCCGTTCAAATTATAGCTGACCGAAATACGATCGATGTTTTTCTTCATGTTGGATGGTTGGTGGCTTTGCAGACGAGTGATCAAAATAGAAAAATAATGAACTATTGTGTAATAATTTGCAGCGTTTTCTGTCGAAGTTATGTCACCTACACGTTTATACATGGTAAGAACCAACTTCGATTTAGAGGATTTTTATTTATGTAGTTGCCTAGCATCGTTTTTACCAAAAGGTAATCAAAGGATCGTGTAAACTAGGCTTTTAGTTGGGATGTGTTCTTCGATGTTTTAGATGTTTTCGATTTCTTAATAATAACAATACCTTTGGGACATCAAGAGGTGAATGAAATGACGAGCAATTTGAAAAGCAGCATAAAGAGCTAAATTAAAACAACATAGGTACAGCAAATTCCTAATAAAAGGAAACAAACAAACAAAACCTATTCCATGTTTCTTGAATTCCCGCTGAAGGCTCTGAGCAGTAACCATCCAGGGGTCCTAATGCAAATGAAATGATCTTTAACCCTTAATTTCCCGCTTGTTCAAAAATGTGTTTTTTCTCAAATTTTTGAAAATACATTTAGATGTATTTTGACAAATCTGTAGAATATCCGAGTTGAAAGTACCTCAGAGGCGCTATTACATTCTGTCAGCTCATGACTGATCTTTCCAAGGACCATACTAGCGCTATCTAGGTCAGCAGGATCTGTCTATAAACCCAATTTTGTTGGAGTAGAAGAAGGAAACTTGGAAAAATCCTCGGTGGGATGTTGGGGTGTGTTAGTTCTCATAAAGTAAAGAACCAATGAATAAGGTAGAGAAGGTTCGCTTCATAGAGGGACCTAATTAATAGCCTACACGGTGAGAAATAAGGATAGAAGGTACATCAATAGTCTGCCAACTCGAGAATTATTTTGTTTCTTCTTCGACTTATTATGTTTTTATTGTTACGTTTTCTTACCCAATCGATAATTGGAGTACCAAGGTAGCCAACGGTTATCAGTTTTGGTTTATAAGTGGATAAACTGTTGTACGTAAAAATCGGACTTCCATAAAGATACTTCAGGATATTAAGCGTTAATCAATTTCTTTAACGGGAAATTTATTTTTCAAAAAAGCTACGCTTTCCCATCAAAATAACAAACAAACAAAAGAATTGAACCACAGCGACAATGCTTCGTGATCTTCAAGGGGTGGGACTCATTTGAGCGTGTGAGCAGACCACCTATTGAGGAAAATTTTAAAATTGAGTCCAGCAACAAACAGACAGCACAACAAGTTGTACAGGAATTGTTTAAAACAAAAGATATATAAATCAAATTATCCTAAATCAAATTTATTGTCATAGAGTAAGTGACAAACAGGAATGATTGTTTCTCTACTCAATATTGTACATCAGAGCAACTCTCCACAAACAAATGTTTTTTTGAAAGTCGTGATTTGAATATAGCATTTCCAAGTCCAATGAAACCTTTTCCAAGTCAAATGAATTTTTTTCCAAATCAAATGAAACTTTTTCCAAACATAGTGTATTTCTGCAAATTAAACAATCGTAGATGAGTAATATATTTAAAAATTTCAGAAATTCAGTCTTAGAGGTTCAATCAGTCAATGTAAGTATTGGTGACCCTTAATTGTTGGTTTCTCCGTGTGGGCGTGGCGAGTAGACAGGTACCCACTCACATTCAACAGTCAGAAATTTCTCAAACTTGATTGTTTCCTATTCTACTAAGGTGAGATCTACTTCGATAATCCTATGTCTAAAATTCATTGAATTTTCATTTTGGCAACTTCTTTGTACGATAGGTACAATTGCATCGATCTGAAATTTGCAGAGTATCTACCTATCTAGGTACCTCATTTCAGTCATTTTCTCACTAGGTGTCATTTGACTTGGAAAAGGTTTCATTTGGTTTGGAAAAGGTTTCATTCGACTTGGAAAAGTTTTCATATGGTTTGGAAAAGGTTTCATTTGGCTTGGAAACGCTATATAAATGGCAATATATGGCACTTACTTGGTGCATGGAGGTTTTAACGTCCATGCATTGATATATTTCGCTCAATTTGATTTCCAGCTCCAGTACGGGATGAGATGATGATGACAGAAATCGTTCGTCGACAGGTGTTTCAAAATTTCAAATTTTCCACAGATAGAACCACCGAAGAAAAGATACAGGGCCCCTGTATTAATGGTTGGGCTCTGTATGGTTGGCCCAACCATGTGCCACCACTCTTAATTTCGTTAATTATTGCTTCCGAGTCTACCAAGGTAGCGGAAGCTTTGTTTTCACTTTTCAAGGACGAAAAAAAAAAGTTCTCCAAAATAAAAATTTCCACTCGCGTTTTGCGTTTCAGACCTTTCTGAACAATTTTGGTTCCGTGTCTGTGTGTCTGTCTGTCTGTCTGTGTGTCTGTCATGAATTCCTTGTAACGCGCATAACTATACGAAGTTATTGTCCGATTTCGATGAAATTTTCAGGGATTGTGCGGGTTAGTGTGTAGACGGTCCCCTATGAAAATCATCATCCTCGGACTGATAGAAGCGACTGCGCATGCGCAAACGTGAATTCCTTCCAACTATGCATCTGATCATCTATATGTATAATCGGGTTATGGATACGAGGAAGCTATGTGCCACACCCACTTGGCAGACGTTTTTTCCTAAGTGATTCCCCGATTGCTGGAGAAAAAGTCCCCGAATTTCTGGTCAGTTTTTTGTCTGATTAGTTTAAGGATTTTTTTTCTCCAGTTTTGTGAATACTTATTGCTAAAGTTTCATACAAGTCAAGTTTTCTTTCATTCTAATTCAAAGTGATATTAATAACTTGCTGCTGTGGTATGAGGAGACTCAAGTTAAATTACGAGTAATATTTTTTCTGTTTTCCATGATCAAAGAGCGATTAAAATATAGGAAAATTTTCCCCAGATAATTTGAATTCGCTCTTTCTTTTTCTTCTTCCACATTATTATTATTATTCCTAATAATTTGATTTGGATTTTATTTCATATAGATCTAAACTCTCTAATTTTCCCCCCCTAATCGAGTTATTTCTCCATTTTCTGCTTGTTTTCGTCGTTGTTGATTCCAACGTTGCCTTCCAATAAAGATAGATGGCAAACGAATTATCAGACTTTCCTTCGTCGAATGGGACAAGCAAGAACTCTCAAAACGGAAGACTATGAAAGGAACATTGCCCGCAGAGTGACAAGCTGAAGATACCTAAAGAAAACGCGGTTCATCCCAAGTTCCATCATCAAAACTGTGAAATTTTTACGGAGTCCTTCCAATTGTAACAGATCTCAGTGTAAGCCTTTGGTCGGGGTATCGATCCGATCGGGAATAAAAGATTCTAAATTTTGAGGTTACTGTTAGAAAAAGGGAAGTGTAACGGTTCCAGGAACAACTGAAAGACAAAAAAAAACTTAAACTAGAAAATAGAAAATACTTAGCTTGTAACGTGTCGTTGGTAGCTTGACTCGATACGGCTTGGGAGATGAGGCTGCGTTCTACTTTGAAGTTACTCTTGATGTTTATGTAAATGTTACCTGTTGTTATACCAATTGCGGTGTATCGGTTGTTGAAATAAAGAATGATGTTACGTTACTCGTTTCTGTGCAAGTGAATTTAACTACCTAGTCACCGATACCCGATACTCATGAACCAGAATCAGAACCAGGGCAAGATTGTAAGAAAATGTAGAGTAATGCAAGGTTTTTATTAGGAACAAAATGAGACTAGGGGGTCCACGACCCAGTTCTGCCTGAAGGGCGTTCTACGAGAGGCAAATGTGATTGATTAGCTTGACTAGGCGTTACAGCTTTCTTAAGAATAGATACAAATACGTTTTTGGTTTTAAACTTCAATGTTCCAGTTCAGGATACGGTTCTCTTATAGTTACTGAGTTACTCTTCACTAACTACCTACTATTGGCCAATAAGATAGGTGTTACACTGTATACACTCACGTGACGGAGTACCGGAGCGAGTCCGCACACGATGAGAGGCGAGATGAAGATGTTGAGGGGGGTAGCCGGGATCGGACTGGATCGCGTCGCGGTTCCTTCGGACAGTTCCAGGGGAGGCAGGACGGAAGCCGATTTCACTGAGGGGGCACCACTCACAGGATCTATCCTTCAATGTTCGACTGGGAGGCAGGAGGACAACTTTTGCACGAGCGCGATACTGGGTCGACACTGGTACGGGGGAGAGCGCTTCACGGACAGGGGGGTTAGCTTCGAGACAATGCTGGCTAGGCGGGCTTCAAAGGACTGAGGTGTT
This sequence comes from Apolygus lucorum, assembly GCA_009739505.2. Taxonomy (NCBI): domain Eukaryota; kingdom Metazoa; phylum Arthropoda; class Insecta; order Hemiptera; family Miridae; genus Apolygus; species Apolygus lucorum. The sequence goes on from CM019171.2 coordinate 9,138,883, forward strand.
CAGGTCTCTACTTCTTCATTTGACTGCTCCCCTCTCCAGTCTGGCCAACCTAACCACGCCAAAAACCCCAGTTTGATGGGCTTTGGGTGATCAGGGCTTCACTTTCTGGCTTGACAGTTGTTGTTGGTGGTTGTGTGCCCAAGGTGGTGGGAGGGCACGATGAATGGCCACGCCCATTTGTGTGTGTGGCTGTGGGCTCCTTCTCCTGCTGCTGTTCAGGGCTTACTGGCCTCTACGGCCTGGTCTTCCTGTGTTGAGGGTTGGTTCAGGGCTTACTGGCCTCTACGGCCTGGGGTCTCTCTCCCGGGGGTTATCAGGGCTTACTGGCCTCCATGGCCTGATAGGGGGAACAGTGAGCTGCTGAGCGGCAGCTCACATCCCCCACCTCTCCGGGAGCCAGCGTCGTCCTCAATGACGCTGGGTATGGGCAGGGGTTGCGATGGGTGAGCTCGTCGCAGCCCTGCCTCATACTTGTAGCGACGGCATCCTGGGCAGGTCGACGGGGTGCGGGACTTCTGGTGGTCTTCTGGGCATGTGGGCAGCTCCCTCTGGGCGTCGTACGATTTCTTGAGGCGCTGCCAGAACGTCTTACACGCCGTGCAGCGGAAGTTGACGATTTGCTGGCACGGACGTGTACAGACGGGGCACGTCCTTGGTCCTTTTGGGGCCGACGACCTTTTCAGTCGGAGGACCAAGGGCGAGACGGTACGGGGTTCCTCACACCGCTCGAGCTGGATTCGCGGGGTTCGGAGTGGTGTGGACATCCAGGTCGCAAATTCCTGGTGGAGGGTTGGCGTTGTTGGTTCGGTTGCCTCTTTGTTGTGAGTGGGCTCCACGGCGTCGGCTGATGATGGATGGGCGGTCTCATCGTCTGGTGCCTCAGGATCGGTGACCGGTGAAGGTAGGGTCACGGACACCGTAATTTCCTCGGGTACGGGTTCTGCTGCCGGGGAGGTTGATGGACTGGGCTCGACAGGTGTGGGCGTCTTCTTCTCCCTTCTTGTCTTCTTTTTCTTCTGGGTGGTGACTCGGTCGGCTGTGGATTCGGAGGAGGAATCCGACGACGATGAGGACCCCGAGGAGGACGAAGACGAAGAAGACGACGAGGATGATGACGACGCGGATTTGCCTTCCTTCTTTTTGCGGCTCCTCATTTTGCTGGCGGACGTTGTTGCTGCTTGGGGTGCAACCTCCTGGGATGATGAAGGCAAAGCGGTGGAGGTGCTTGCCGTCTCTGCTGGCTTGGTCTCAGTTGACTCGGTCCTCGCCGCGGGTGGCTCCGCAGCTGACTGTACCGGCACTGTGTCGAGGTGCTCGTGTTCGCACAGTGCCCGCAGCAGAGTTTGCTTCTCCAACAACCACTCGTTCTGCTTCTCGAGTAGAATGTCGCGCTCCTGGGCAATTCGATGGTAAATCGGGAGCAGCTCGGTAATTTCGGTGACCGAGACAATGGCCGCATCCGCCAATATGGCCTTGGCATTGTACTCTTCTGTTCGTAACATGAACTTTATCAAGGTGGCTAGGGTGGGCATGGTGAACCTTGGATTGAACACGGGTTCCGCGGTATTCAGGACGGTGGGGGCCAACGCGTTAAGACGAGCGGTCGCGCGATCAAGATACCGGTGTATCGTAGCTATATCTTCGTCTGGCGGTGGGGCTCCTTTTTGTGCTCGCGGATCCCGGAGATGTTGGTGCGTCATCCTAGAAACCACAAATTGCCCCTAATAGCATTTGACCCTTGAAATTGTACGGCATTTACTTGAGTGCGAACCAGCGCATCTTTGGCTCAATTGAGGATCGAAAGTACGGTGAGTACCTCAGTCTTTGATACGTGGTTATTCGAGCTTGTTAGACCTGAAGGGTCTAGTATTGGGTTTTCTGGGTTCGTGGCATTGGGAGTTTGACCTGAAGGGTCCTGATTTAAATGGTTTGACCTGAAGGGTCCTATTTAATTGGTTGACCTGAAGGGTCCAGTTCGGTTTTCATTCCTAACTTCGGCTTGCATCACTCTATTTATATGCATTACTCCATTTGGTGTTCTTATTTCAGGTGTGTGTGTTCGTGTGTTTCTGTCAGGTAAGTCTTAGTTTTAGTCCTAGTTTTAGTTAGTCAGTAAGTCATCGCCTTCCCGCATGGGTCTGGCTGTAGTTTACCGGCACTCTAGGTCGTAGTGAGTACCTTGGCGCAGGACGACTCCCAGTATCTTCATCGTTTTGGCGGCTGGTTGTGGCTAGCTGCTGCGATGTTGAGGCGACGGGTTGTTCGTTCCTTACGCTCGGTGGGGTGTCAGGGGACTCGGTGGTCTGGTCCCATATTTCGTTCTGACGAGGTGTCGTGACAGTGAGCGCAGATGTCGCTGGGTTTCCCAGGGTTCCTCTTGTAGTGGAACCTGAGGGTCCCGCTGAACTCGGGACATACTCGGGGGCGCTCTGGCTTGACGTTGGGGACAGTAGTGCGGTTTGCAGGGTTGCCACTCGTGCTTTGGTTCCGACTAGGTCCTCATCATTATCTGTTTCATCTTCGGGAATGATTTCTGCCTTCAACTTGTGGTTGCCATCAAATTTGTAGTGGGGTTCCCATGGATCGGGCCAATCTTGCGGGCCGCCTTCAAGTCTTTCCAATGTTCCATCCGAGGTTACACCCAGCGATACTTCCGGCGTTACACCCGGCGTTCCACCTTGCGTTCCTGTCAGCTCCTGGGTGTTTATTGGGGGCGATACACCCTGCGTTCCACCCGGCGTTCCACCCGGCGTTACACCCTGCGATCCTGTGCCTTCCGGTGTGTATATCAGGGGCGATACACCTTGCGTTACACCCGACGTTACACCCTGCGATCCTATGCCTTCCTGTGTGTATATCAGGGGCGATACACCTTGCGTTACACCCGGCGATACACCCGGCGTTACACCTTGCGTTCCGGTTGGTTCCTGTGTGTATATCAGGGGCAATACACCTTGCGTTACACCCGGCGATACACCCGGCGTTACACCTTGCGTTCCGGTTGCTTCCTGTGTGTATATCAGGGGCGATACACCTTGCATTACACCCAGCGATACACCCGGCGTTACACCTTGCGTTCCGGTTGGTTCCTGTGTGTATATCAGGGGCGATACACCTTGCGTTACACCCGGCGATACACCCGGCGTTACACCTTGCGTTCTGGTTGGTTCCTGTGTGTATATCAGGGGCGACACACCTTCGGTTTCAGGGGGCGATACGGTTGGGAGTTCCTGACCCGCGCACAAGGCAGCGGTTACCTCCGCCGACACACCCCGGTTCCATTTTTCGGGGGAGGTCAAGGCCCCGTCGTTCAAGGTTTCAAGGTCAGTTTCCGGTGTGAAGCGTTCCTCGAAGGTCACGATGGGAAGTTCCTCAGAGCCGCCGTGGTGCGGGGGTGAAGGGGGGGCCATCACAACCCGAAAGGTGCTGGGGAGGACTGTGTCGGCGCCTTCACGAAGGCTCAGGCGCAGTGACCCAGTTTCCTCCCTCCTCCCGAGCTGCGACACCATCCCGATACTTCCCAACTCGCAATAAAGGGGGTCCATGTTCCTCCATTCCTCTTCACTTTCCGTTTTCATTCCCATCGTTGGTCCAGTTGTGAAAGTCATCGGAACCCGTCTAAGTACATCTAGACCCAGTAAGTTGAGGGTCGCGCCCTTCCGGGCGAATACGAGAAAGTTATGTTTGAAGCGGTATTTGCCAATACGGGTGTCAATACACTGTTCCCCGGCGAAAGGTAATAGGGCCCCGTCCGCTCCCCATGCCATGATTTTTGTTGGCAAGAGCGGGACTCCCGATACAGGACGAGCCAACACCGACAAGGCGGATCCGGTATCGATGATCATGTTCCTGGTTTCAGGTCCAAGACCCACTTCTACCTTGAGGGTCCGTACCATAGGGCGTTCCACGGCCGTTACATGGAGCTTGGTTGGTTCCTGTGACTTGTACCGGTTGAACTCATTCCAGTGTTTTGGGTCGGCGATTGGTTGCGATACGGGTAGTAATTTCCGTTTCTGGGGACAGTTCTCTTCTAGGTGTTCCCGAAACCCACAAAAGTTACAGAATATGGCTTGTTGCGGACTCCTAGGGCAGTCAACGGGGAAGTGGTCCATTGCAGCGCAGAAGATACAGGGGTATCGCGGTGCGGGTCGTTCGTTTGTTCTTAGGCGTGGTTCATCACTGTTCCACCTGTTACGGCGGTCGTCACCGGCTCGCTGTTCCCGTCGGGGCACCGGTTGATCCTTTCGGGGGCATCGGGCGGCGAAGTGGTTGGTTCCACCACAATTGTAGCACCGTAATTCACCCGATACAGCTGCTAGGTCCCATCGTTCCTCTGTTTCTTCAGTCTCTATTAGTGTGTTCTCGAGTTCTTCCGCTCGTTCCAGGGCAATACGGAGTGATGTAGGTCGGTTGGTTACGAGGAATGCGCTCATCTTCCTTCCGACACCCCTCACGAAGGCGCTCAGAGTTTTCCGCTCGACCCATTCCCGTTTCTCATGACGGTCGAGATGCGTTCCTTCTTCAAGTACGGCGCATCGAGCCAGTCCTCTAATGCGATCGGCGAACTGCCGAAGCGTTTCGGAGGTGTTCCTCTTGATGGTCCAGAGTAGGGCTGCGGCGTGTTGCGGGTTCTCGCGCATGAACCAGTTCATCATCTCGTCCCGTATCACTTCGTATGCGTTGTCATACTCGAGGGTATCGTCTCTGTCTATTAGGAATTGTTTCGCAGTTCCCCTGGTTTTAGTTCTCAGGAGTCTCATTTTTTGTTTCTGGGTCAATCCGGTAGTTACGGTATCGAAATTTGCGAAAAATGACCCGACACTCAGCGAACCCGGTGTATCTGGGTCCCATGGTTCCAGTTCTAACAGTAGTGAACGTGGAATACCATCCTTGTCACCGTCTTGGGTCGTCTCGTGATACTTTTTGAGTAACACGTTCATCTGTCTCATGGTTTCGGTCAGCGTATCGACCGCTTCCTTGTTGTTGAAGGGTTGTTGTTCCTCCTCATCCTCGACGTCCGAAAGTACCATGTTTCACTTTTTAAGACGCGGCAAAATAGGTAAACACAGCACAGTCAATACGGTCGGTTCCGACTCGGTAGCGGTTACTGTCTCGTAGTTCGGTCTGGGGTTGGTAGTTGTATGTTCCCGTATGACGATACGGTTTGTCTTAGTGTTCCTGTGTGACGACACAGTTCGTTGGAATGTGAGTGTAGTGGTGAGGTGTGACCTACTTTCGGAGTTACCATTACGAGGTGTCCTACCTACCTACTACCCTTGGTTCTGACCTGTTCCGACACTTTTGAAATAGGATCGGCCGATACCTTAGGCACAAATATTTTATTTTGTGGGTTCGTGCAGGGCGCCACCACACGCGATCCGTCAATACACCGGATCCGAAATGAAAGTTTCGGGTCCGATACAGTCCCGGGTTCGCGCTTTGCAGGAATCCCACCCGCTGCCACCAAATTTGTAAGCCTTTGGTCGGGGTATCGATCCGATCGGGAATAAAAGATTCTAAATTTTGAGGTTACTGTTAGAAAAAGGGAAGTGTAACGGTTCCAGGAACAACTGAAAGACAAAAAAAAACTTAAACTAGAAAATAGAAAATACTTAGCTTGTAACGTGTCGTTGGTAGCTTGACTCGATACGGCTTGGGAGATGAGGCTGCGTTCTACTTTGAAGTTACTCTTGATGTTTATGTAAATGTTACCTGTTGTTATACCAATTGCGGTGTATCGGTTGTTGAAATAAAGAATGATGTTACGTTACTCGTTTCTGTGCAAGTGAATTTAACTACCTAGTCACCGATACCCGATACTCATGAACCAGAATCAGAACCAGGGCAAGATTGTAAGAAAATGTAGAGTAATGCAAGGTTTTTATTAGGAACAAAATGAGACTAGGGGGTCCACGACCCAGTTCTGCCTGAAGGGCGTTCTACGAGAGGCAAATGTGATTGATTAGCTTGACTAGGCGTTACAGCTTTCTTAAGAATAGATACAAATACGTTTTTGGTTTTAAACTTCAATGTTCCAGTTCAGGATACGGTTCTCTTATAGTTACTGAGTTACTCTTCACTAACTACCTACTATTGGCCAATAAGATAGGTGTTACACTGTATACACTCACGTGACGGAGTACCGGAGCGAGTCCGCACACGATGAGAGGCGAGATGAAGATGTTGAGGGGGGTAGCCGGGATCGGACTGGATCGCGTCGCGGTTCCTTCGGACGGTTCCAGGGGAGGCAGGACGGAAGCCGATTTCACTGAGGGGGCACCACTCACAGGATCTATCCTTCAATGTTCGACTGGGAGGCAGGAGGACAACTTTTGCACGAGCGCGATACTGGGTCGACACTGGTACGGGGGAGAGCGCTTCACGGACAGGGGGGTTAGCTTCGAGACAATGCTGGCTAGGCGGGCTTCAAAGGACTGAGGTGTTCAGGTCTCTACTTCTTCATTTGACTGCTCCCCTCTCCAGTCTGGCCAACCTAACCACGCCAAAAACCCCAGTTTGATGGGCTTTGGGTGATCAGGGCTTCACTTTCTGGCTTGACAGTTGTTGTTGGTGGTTGTGTGCCCAAGGTGGTGGGAGGGCACGATGAATGGCCACGCCCATTTGTGTGTGTGGCTGTGGGCTCCTTCTCCTGCTGCTGTTCAGGGCTTACTGGCCTCTACGGCCTGGTCTTCCTGTGTTGAGGGTTGGTTCAGGGCTTACTGGCCTCTACGGCCTGGGGTCTCTCTCCCGGGGGTTGTCAGGGCTTACTGGCCTCCATGGCCTGATAGGGGGAACAGTGAGCTGCTGAGCGGCAGCTCACATCAGTGTTGCCCAAGGTACGAAACTTCACCCTTCGTTCGTTGTTTTAAGCAAAATTCGACCTGAAAATTTAAGAAAATCTAAAAAATAAAATAATAATATCAAAGGAGAATATATTCAGGGTATTGAAACACGATCGGTAGTTTTAAAAATTAAGTTATAATTATTTTGTTTATAATTTATGCCAATACGTTTTTAACAAGATCAATAATTGTTTAACAGTAATTTGTACAAAATCAAGCTGTTATTTTAATTGTTCGAAACTCGATGGGTACCTAAAACGAGAGATAGACGAACAAGTGCTCGAATGTATGTAGGTAGGTGTGACGTATCTGACCGATTCGGAACCACAATGACTTCGATTAATAACAACAAAAATAACTGACGTTCACGTTAAACTACCAACCAGGAGTACAAGGCCAAAGTCATAAAAATGGCTAGTGGTGGCAGGCCAGTCATATTAGACAGAAACTGTCAAAGCAGTAATTAGGGAAACCGATAAATTTATCTAAATTAATTCTTTTCCGTTGTTTCAATTTTTTAATTAGGTACACTTTTCAAAAATCCAAACCCGAAATTGTTACAGCGCATATTTCTGACAGAATCAGGTAGATGCAAATCTTTTTTGATGTGTGTCCTTCTACTTGTACGTGCTACACAAAGTTGGACTTTTACTTTCAACTCCTCTTTAGTTCGTTTGTTTCCGATTTTGATTCGACAGGGTAGACTGATTGGTGGGGGAATTTCCGCTGTAAATTCTATCCTACCCGAATTTCTCGTAGAAGGGCAGAGCGGGGGAGGAGGGCTGCGAGTGGTGGTGGGGGTGGTGTTGAGGGAGCATCGGGGGAGGGGGGGAGCCGATGAAGGGCTTCCTTTCCACGGGGCTGCTCTGCAACATTCCTCTCAGACCTGCAACAAAGTCCGATCAAATTCATTAGGGACGTCCTGATACTCGAGGGACTTCGATGATAGACACTAGAAGAAGAAAAATGTATATTATAACAACAAAAAAACTAGTTTTCTCTTATCCTTGAGGTAAGATAGGATTATTATGTTCAATTACTTATACTTGAGTAATTGTTGTGGATTTCTGAGTCGTGGATGAACGTAGCTACGTTAGGGTCGATACGACTCGGGTTGGGTCCTCTTAAAGTAAAAGGCTCTTGGATTTTTCCGTTTTTAATTAGCAACAGTTTCACAGAACAGCTTGTCTGCATCTTCAGGCTAAAAACATTTATAAAACAAAACAACGAACTTAATTAACTATAAAATGGAACAGACTTTAACAGTGTAATATAAAATAAAATTTCAGACAGTTCAACAATCTTATGTAGGTACTATACTAATACTTCATATAAAAATTTTTAGAAATTCTATAAATTATTTTTAAATTTTATTAAATTAAATAAAAAGAAAAGAAGAAATTTTATTAAATATTTTAGAAATTTTATTTTATATTACACTGTTAAAGTTTGTTCCATTTTATAGTTAATTAAGTTCGTTGTTTTGTTTTATAAATATTTTTAGCCTGAAGATGCAGACAAGCTGTTCTGTGAAACTGTTGCTAATTAAAAACGGAAAAATCCAAGAGCCTTTTACTTTAAGAGGACCCAACCCGAGTCGTATCGACCCTAACGTAGCTATACAGGGTGTCCCCGAAAACGTTCCCCCCCTGCTAAAATCGTCCAGGTAGTGGTAAAAGAAAAAATTTTTTTTTGAATCTTCATGATTTTTCCCAAGGATCTCAAAAATGACCACGGTGCGCATTGCGCACGTGCGCAATCGTGCGCAACGCACACCAACTTCGTTTTTTCAAATGAGACCCCCATTTTTTATTGCAGATTCGGATTCTACGTGAAATTTCATGAACATTTCACCCCTCAACCGATTTTTTTCGTTGCGCGCAACCCGCTCAGTGCGCGCTCAAAGATGCGCAACCGCAAGGTTGTGTCCAAATGTACATGTACGAAGTACCTAAGTATGACACATGATATTTTAGTATTTTTTTACGCTGAATCACGTGGTGATGTTAGTTTCTTGATTTTACTGCATTTTTATCAAATTATCGACGAAAAATGAACTTTTAAAAAGGAAAATTGCATTTTTTAAGGGCAAAACCACCCTGTCTACTTAAAAACTTTTTTCCAAGATAATCGAAAAAAGATTTTAGACTTTAAATTTTAGATTTTAAAATAGAGTAGACAAGACGGGGTTTTCACGAGAAATTACAAGTAGAGAGTCCTTGTGAAATTACTAGTGTGATAAACAATCGTTTCGACATGGTTATGTCTTTTGGCTGGGGGTCAAGGAATTTTCGCGGCACTTTTTTTTATCACAAAAAATGCAACGCTGCAACCAGTAAACAACATCATAGCTGCATATCGGTAGCTATGAAGCAAGGTTCTCTAGAATACTGCAATAAATTACGTGCGATCGGAGATTTTTTTTATTTATCTTTAATGTCAAAACATAAATTTCAATTTATTAACAAGGATGAAGTTAACGGATGGGCAAAGAAGATGCGTAATGAGTGAAAATGCAATTTTCCTTTTTTTAAAGTTCATTTTTCGTCGATAATTTGATAAAAATGCAGTAAAATCTAGAAACTAACATCACCACGTGATTCAGCGTAAAAAAATACTAAAATATCATGTGTCACATTTAGGTACTTCGTACATGCACATTTTGACACAACCTTGCAGTTGCGCATCTTTGAGCGCGCACTGAGCGGGTTGCGCGCAACGAAAAAAATCAGTTGAGGGGTGAAATGTTCATGAAATTTCACGTAGAATCCGAATCTGCAATAAAAAATGGGAGGTCTCATTTGAAAAAACGAAGTTGGTGTGCGTTGCGCACGATTGCGCACGTGCGCAATGCGCACCGTGGTCATATTTGAGATCCTTGGGAAAAATCATGAAGATTCAAAAAAAAAATTTTTTCTTTTACCACTACCTGGACGATTTTAGCATGGGGGGGAACGTTTTCGGGGACACCCTGTATACTTGAGTAGGTACTTTTATTTCCTAAACTATCATGAATGAATTTTAAACTAGCCTGTACGATACTAGCTTCACATTGATCAATTACTAATCATCATAATAAATAATAATTGATTTACCTATTATAATCATGGACAATTCCATTTATTACTTCATTTAATACTTCAACCCTTCTTTTCCATTTGGTTGGCGGTTGGGGTTGAAATTTTCAAAAGTGCCCCAGTGGGTAGTAGGTACCTACGGTTGGTAGGGAGGGATCTACACAGAAAGGTGATCTATACAGAAAATAATAAACCATAGGGCAATGATTTGCAGCTTTTTTTTCCCTTCCAACCATTGGTAGGTACTACCTACCACACCACACTGCCTTCACACCTTCACAATGAAGTTTATTAGAAAGAACTAAACGCTTCACACTCGTTTCGAAAAATAGAGAGCTTCATAATATGAAATATTTTCATATTATGAAAATTTGATTACTGGTTGCTCAGAAAGCAAAACTGAATACAAATCGAAGAAACATTTTAGTCATATAAAATTTGAACGGAGATTAGACATCTTTTGCGATTCACACTCATGATTCTGTTTTATTGAAGGAAAGTACTCGTAGGGAGCGAAAGCTTTGTCCTACAAAGCTCTGGGTGGTCTCAAAAATTTCTAAAAGTTCAATACTATTTATAATTGGTTAAACAACGATAGCTTTATTTCGAGAGTTTTCGAGCTAGGGCACTCTTGAAAATTTCAACCCTCAATTTTCACCCGTTAGAAGTGACCTACATCAACCAAAAGCTTCGCGGCACAACTAGACCCCAAATGGAGCCCATATACCAAATTTGAACCAAATCGGTCCAGGGTTGTTATTGCTCGATTCCAAAGGCTTATTATTGAAAATAATAAACCAAAATAAGTCAAAATAGCAGTTTAAAATTTTTTGAAAATCTGACTTTCTTAATCAAAATTTCAATTATGATTTCAATTTTCAGTCAACAATTTCCTTAGTCAAAACAGCAAAGTTTAAAATTTTTGGGAAATCTGACTTTTCCTTAATCGAAGTTTTCACTCTAAATCTCTGGCCATTTTGATGGTGTTTGATTGAAAAAATTGAAGTTTTTTTTCACAAATTGAACATCAATCCAAATAAATTTACTTTCATAAAATTTAATAATTATAAAATTAGTTTCTTCAATATAGCCCAATTGAGCTTTATGCTTCGAATCTACACTCGTTGTTTGAAAATTATTCGAAGGTGTGAGAACTTTTTCTACGCGTCATGAAGTTGTAGGGAATAGGAAGACATCTAAATCCAGAGCATGCGTGCTCTTCGACTATTGGGATCTAAAAATTACCGGACTGAATCAGCCGAATGATTTGCGTTCTAATTTCAGTTCTAATTCCTTCTAAGTTCACCGCCCGAGCTTAATTAAGTCCAGCGGTGAAGTACTGCGCGGGCGAAGGCGCGTGTTTCTATTTCCAACCAAATAACTCGTACAGAAGCTTCGGCTCCAAAAGAACCCGCAATTAGCCACGTTCCGCGTAAAAAGTTGTAGAAAATAGATGCGGCCTATTCAAGGAGCCTAAAGAGGTCAGAAAATGTACCTTCTGTACCAGTCTAGGATTTTCTATTCGAGGAAGCTGTGCTGCCCACCCAACTTGTGATGTTCTACTACTGCCGAATGAATATTCTCACGAAATACCGATATTAACGACTCGAAATGAGGAATTCGGCTCAAATATCGGCCTACCAGCTCAAATATCCGAGCGGCCTCACCACTTCATCGGTGATAATATCAGCGAAGAATGAGTAATTCTTGAAAAGGATTCTGGTCAGAAAATACTAGATTCAGGATTACCATAGAATGACGAAATCTGAACTTTTCTTCTCCATCGGTAGTCACCCGCTCGTCGCTTGTTCATATATTATATGAACAAGTCACATCACCAGAACAGACAACGCCAGAACAGACAACACCAGAACAAGACTGAAGCTGGGTATTCAAAAACCTACTGCATTCATATATACCTAGCATTTTCCAGTTGAGTTAAACCTTTTTCCAAAAGAATTAAACCTTTTTCCAAATGAATTAAACCTTTTTCCAAATGGATTAAACCTTTTTCCAAAAGAATTAAACCTTTTCCCAAATGAATTAAACCTTTCCCCAATACAATTAAACTTTTTTCCAAAATAATTAAACCTTTTTCCAAAACAATTAAACCTCTCAAAAGAAGGGAATGTAATAGAAAATAAACAAACGACGTAGCGACCAGTGAAATGTCAGTGAGCATGAAGATGACACCACTGTTGAATCCCTTCCGAGTGATATCACTTGGAAGGGATTCCTTCGTAGGTATGTGTCGTCTATTCCTCCTTAATGACCCAACGTCGTTTGACCACAGTTTCTCCTAGCCGCATACCACTTTCTGCTGTACCTACGGTTCTGTTCGAACGAATGATCATGAGTGCTAGCGATTCTAGCTCAAGTTCAATTATTGTTGTTGAGAGAAGGCGCGGAGCTGTAATCGAAAGTGAATCAAGTTCATCAGAATCTACTATCGCTAGTCAGAATGTCAGACGGAGACGTGGGAAATACCAGAGTGTTTCTATTGAAAAAAAGAAGTTGTTTGTGAATTTATACGAAGAAGGTTATTCAGTTAAGGAAGCAGCCTCAAAGTCAGGTATTAATTTGAATACTGGAAAAACCATAGTGTGTAAATATAAGAGAGATAATGAAGTTGTTAACAACAGACCACGAGGACACAGACCGAGGAAAGTCAGCTCCGACATGCTTGAAATGATCGAAAGAACGATTGAAAATGAGCCTGGTATAACTATCAAGCGAATTAGGCAGAATCTACTTGAGCGAAATATAGATTTGAGTGTTTCCTCCATACACAGGGCCTTGCATGAAGTAAAAATTACTCTTAAAAAAGCCTCACTGGAAGTAGATAGAATGAATAGTGAGGCGACTATTGAGGCCAGAAGACGATATGCACTGGGCTTCAATCAGTCAGTTCCAGCAAGCAGGGAGAAACTCATTTTCATTGACGAGAGTGGCTTCAATCTTCATCTCAGGCGATCTCAAGCTCGCTCAAGAGTAGGAACAAGAGCCGTTGTCACTGTTCCCACCGTACGAGGGCGAAACACATCGCTTATCGTAGCGTTGAACAATCAAGGCATCGTTCACTCAAAAATTGTGACTTCTGGGACAACGACTGCCCAAATTTTCGTTAACTTTCTACGGGAACTCGAAACGGAACTACCTGATGCAGAGGATGTAACACTTATAATGGACAATGCTCGGATTCATCGAGCAAATGAAGTGCAAAACTTCATGGCTTCCACACAAATGGCCATAAAGTTTTTACCACCATACTCGCCGATGCTAAATCCGGTTGAAAAAGCTTTTGCAAAAGTCAAGTTAGCAGCAAGAGGAATATTAGGCCGCCGAGAAGAGCACATTCTTACTCAAGTAATTGCAACAAGTACAGCTACAGTAACCCCCCAAGACTGCGCGAACTACATATCGTCGTCAATACTGCAACATCGCATATCTCAATTTTTTTTGTTTTTGAGATTTTTATATCGTTGAATTTCAAATTTCCCGCTCTATCGACCTGTTCAGCGCTACTTCTCGTGTTGGTCACTAGAAGCGCGCAAAACGTATTAATGATAACACTGCACATCTCAAATCGCCCTGGAACACTGCACATCTCAGTCATTACAATGGAGTTTTCAAGGTTCTCGGATCAAGAGGTCAGTTTTCCATTACAGCAGTATCTACAGTGAATATTAAGCTATTTTATTTAGTCTAGGTCAAGCTTAAGGTTTCATAGAAATATAATATCTATGGTTTGATCGTATTTTTGCATGAGTAATGATAATATTCTGGGATACAAAATGTTGTATGAGTTGTGCTATGTTCACCAAATTGAAGTGTTGAGATGTGCTATGTTGCTCCCAGTCCAGTGGAGCTTTTACATTACTTACTCTACGACGAAAATTATTGAAACTAAACTAGAATAATGAGATAATGAAAATAATTAAAACTAAACTAGAATAATGAGATAATGAAAATAATTAAGTACCTCAATTTTAAAATGAGTGACTGGTAAGACTTTGGGGATAAAACTGAAAGTACAGTCAGTTTATTCTTTTCATAATTTTTTTGACCTGAGAAAATTGTAAAAATGAACGAACCTTATGACCCAACCTGTTGAGATTTCAGATAGATACAGTACGATCCCAATGGAATTATTCGATATAAACTTAATTTTAAAGATGATCTCACTCCTCTTCCTTGGAGGCCTAACAAAAGAATTAAACCAGCTTCAAACTTTCCTGCACTTCATAAGGGTGGTCTAGCAATTCCACTAGATAAATTTAATGACCTGCAATATCTTAAAGAAAAATTTATCGCGAAAGATAGCCAAGCATATTACAATTTAATAGGTACCTCACGATACAAACAGCAGGAGAAAAGAAAAGTCTAAAACTGAAAAAATCGAAAGACTGAACTTGTCGTAGGTATTGTATCTTCGATCTCTTGCAAATTGTGTACCTATTTGAAATTCTTGTGTTCGAAACATTTGCCTGCCTATAATTTTACCTAGGTATGTAGTAGATCCTAGACCATTTTGGTTTGTTATTTTCAATAATAAACCATTGGAATCGAGCAAGAAACAAAAATTTACCCCCCCCCCCCTCAAAATTTGATGTTTTACGTTTCAAGGTACGTAGAATCCGAATATCGAATAAAAAAAATTTCCGTCCGTCCGCCGTACGCGGCACTTTTCTTAGCAACACTGGACCGATTTGGTTCAAATTTGGTATATGGGCTCCATTTGAGGTCTAGTTGTACCGCGAAGCTTTTGGTTGATGTCAGTCACTTCTAAGGGGTGAAAATTGAGGGTTGAAATTTTCAAGAGTGCCCTAGCTCAAAAACTCTCGAAATAAAGGTATCGTTTTTTCACCAATTTTAAATAGTATTGTATTTTTAAATTTTTTTGAGACCACCCGGAGCTCTGTAGGAAAAACCGTTCGGTCCCTACAAGTACTTAAGGGTTTTCCTTCGATAAAACAGAAACACGAGTGTGAATAACAAAAGAGGACTAATCGCCGTTCAAATTTCATCTGACTAAAATGCGATCGCTGTTCATTTCTTCGATTTGTATTCAGTTTTGCTTTCTGAGCAACCAGTAATCAAATTTCCATATGAAGCTTTCTATTTTTCGAATCGAGTGTGGAGCGTTTAGTTCTTTCTAATAAACTTGATTGTGAAGGTGTGAATGCAGTATGGTGTGGTAGGTAGTACCTACCAATGGTTGGTAGGTAAAAAAGTTGATTGTTGAAAGAAAAAAAAAACGCTGCAAATCATTGCCCAAAGATTTATTATTTTCTGTATAGTTCACCCTTCTGTATAGATCACTGGTTCTCCATCATTAGCACCTACCAGCATCTGTATTCTCCCTTGACCTTCCACCTCAAATTTCAGCTTCCTGCGTTCAGTAGGATTGAAAATGGCTGCGGAGCTCACTCAGATGATCAGTGCTCTTCCAGGCGTCTCCAGCATTCGAGGAGATCTTCTTCACTCTTCAGAGCACTGATCAGCTGAGTGAGCTCCGAAACCATTTTCAATCCTATTGAACGCAGGAAGCTGAAATTTGAGAGGGAAGGTCAAGGGAGAATACAGATGGTGGTAGGTGCTATTGATGGAGAACCGGTGATCTATACAGAAGGGTGATCTATATAGAAAATAATAAACCTTTGGGCAATGATTTGCATAGTTTTTTATGTGTATTATTTTAGCATCGATGATCTGCCTCAAGAACATTGTGATTTATGAAACGAGTTCCTCGTAAAATTTAATAGTGTGTACATTTTTTTATTTGAAATTCTTGTGTTCAAAACATTTACCTACCTACCTGTAATTTTACCTAGGTAGGTATGTAGCATTTTACCATTAAATGGTAAATTTATATTTATATTTATTTATATTTATATTTGTTTATATTTATATTTATATAGATTTTTTTTGTATAATATAATTTTAACATCGATGATGTGCCATTTTAGTGCCTTAAGTGGAAAGAGTAAGGAAAAGAGTGATCTGTAGCATAAAAAGTAATAAAAACATTAACTATTAGAGCAAAAAAGAAACTTTGTAATAATGGTAACACCACATATCTCATAAGTTAAAATCGGTAATTTTGCATATCTCAGCTAAAATTTGAAAAAAATTCAAATTTATAATTCTAGCAAGAATAGTTCATCAATGAGACAATTAAAAGAAACTTGAATCCCTATTAGAACCATTTCCTATCAAATAAGCCCAGAAAATCATTGAAATCCAGTTTTTTGGCTCTCCTGAAAAGTTGACAAAAATGAGATGTGCGTTGTTGTAGTATTGGCAACGATATGTCACAGACATGTTCCTACTGTTGCCTGCAGCGGCGAATGGAGACCCGCTGCATTAACAACTGTTAATTTCTGTTTGTTCTCATTATTCATTGACCCTTCGTTATTTGTTCACGCCTTTGTTGTTCACTTTTCTGCAATTCATTCAACCTAATTCATGATTAAACTGTTTCGCGATTTATATACTTGCATTCCTTATTTTCCCGCTAAAGGTTTAATTGTTTTGGAAAAAGGTTTAATTATTTTGGAAAAAAGTTTAATTGCATTGGAAAAAGGTTTAATTCATTTGGGAAAAGGTTTAATTCTTTTGGAAAAAGGTTTAATTCATTTGGAAAAAGGTTTAATTCATTTGGGAAAAGGTTTAATTCTTTTGGAAAAAGGTTTAATTCATTTGGAAAAAGGTTTAATTCATTTGGGAAAAGGTTTAATTCTTTTGGAAAAAGGTTTAATTCATTTGGAAAAAGGTTTAATTCATTTGGAAAAAGGTTTAATTCTTTTGGAAAAAGGTTTAATTCTTTTGGAAAAAGGTTTAATTCAACTGGAAAATGCTATATATATGAACAAGCGACGAGCGGGTGACTACCGATGGAGAAGAAAAGTTCAGATTTCGTCATTCTATGCTAATCCTGAATCTAGTATTTTCTGACCAGAATCCTTTTCAAGAATTACTCATTCTTCGCTGCTCGCTGTGTCTCCAGTGCAGAGAACATCATAAAGACGAGAAGTCGAGGATCTCTCCGCTATCACCAGAACAGACAACACCAGAACAGACAACACCAGAACAGACAACACCAGAACAGACATCACCAGAACAAGACTGAAGCTGAGTATTCAAAAACCTACTGCATTCTCAAAGACATTTATACTTCCTGATAATTTACTAGAATACAATTTATCATCGTTCAGTATTTTCTCATTTCTATCGTAATATTTGTATGGAGCGGGAATCTCATTCGTAGTTAGACGTATCAAGTCTCAGATCGTCTCAAACTTCAGGTTAAATCTCATTTGAAGAAACCATTATTACAGGGAAGATACCATTAATCATTTTTTCACCTAAATTGAGTGAAAACAAGCGGGTGTGGCACATAGCCTCCTCGTATCCATAACCCGATTGTATAGATGATCCGTTGTATAGTAGTTGATCTCAAACCATCAATCTCTAAGTACCTTGCACAACACTCATAGGGGACCATCTTCACGTCAACCCGCACAATCTCTGAATATTGCTGGAAAATGTAGACGTTAAGGCTGTTACGAGGATTTTGCGCATGCGCACAAAATACTTTGAATTTGGGGGCCATGATGTTCATAGGGACTATCTTCTACCCAATTCTAATTATTGCAGAACCGTGCCTTAACCCTCCAATACGCGCGGTGTCAAATTGATACAAAATTTAGTTTTGAAAGGTTGCTTGTCAGAGGCACCTGTAGTGCCTGCAGATGATTTTGTTCGTGTGTAGGTTTTCCCACCTGAATCCGAAAATCCCGTTCTTTGAAAGACTCTCCAAATTTTTGGGAAGCATTTCTGGGAGTTTTATTTGCAAATACGTACTTCAACAGAGATTCATTACACAGAAAAAATACAAAAAAATATCATGCAACTACCCCATTTTCTCAGAAATCTTCAAAGCTGTGGATAAGAAAATCGAAATATTAACTATTTGAATGAGTAGTCAGCCTTGTGTGTGTGGCACATAGCATGACAATGGATAGCTGGGAAAACCTGCGAATCCATAAATCAGAGAAAAAAGGACGTTACCGCCAGAGAAATTTCCGGTTCAGCAGACAATAGGGAAAGATTTGGAAGTTTATGAAAATGGTCTCATTCGATCTTTAAAAGAAACGCCAAGTGAGAGTGGCACATAGCTTTCTCGTATCCATAACCCGATTGTGTAGATGATCCGATGCATAGTAGACCTTGCTCTACCCTCATAAGGGACCATCTACACGTCAACCCGCACAATCTCTGAATATTGCTGGAAAACGTAGACGTTATGGCTGTTACGAGGATTTCACGTTTACGCATGCGCACAAAATACTTTGAATTTGGGGGCCATGATGTTCATCTTCTACCCGATTCTTATTATTGCAGAACCGGGCCTTAACCCTCCGATACGCGCGGTGTCAAATTGATACAAAATTTAGTTTTGAAAGGTTGCTTGTCGGAGGCACCTGTAGTGCCTGCAGATGATTTTGATCAAATTAATACACCGCGCGCATACATTTAACTTCCGGAATTTTCTTCATAAAATTTCTCTAAAACGCTGCAAGTTATTACACTTAGTTTATTATTTTTCTATATAGATCACTCGTCTGCAAAGCCACCAACCATCCAACTTGAAGAAAAACATCGATCGCATTTCGGTCAGCTAAAATTTGAACGGGGATTAGGCCTCTTTTGCGATTCACACTCGTGTTTCTGATTTATAGTACGTAAAACCCTTAAATTCTCATAGCGAGCGAACGGTTTGTCCTACAGAGCTCCGCGTGGTCTCAAAAAATTTCAAAAATTCTATAGAATCTTAAATTGAAGAAAAAACAATACCTTTTTATCAAAATTTTTTTTAGTTAGGGCGTTTTCAAAATTTCAAAATTCATTTTTGAACCCTTAGAAGTGACGTACATCAACCAAAATCTTCGAGGCACAACTAGACCCCAAATGGAGCCCACATACCAAATTTCAACAAAATCGGTCAATGCTAAGTGGCAAAAGTGTATAAAAGTACGTAAAAGTACGGCGGACTGACGGCCAAATTTTTATTCGATTTTTGGATTCTACGTACCTTGAAACGTAAACCATCAAATTTTGGGGGGTGTTAAAAAAAAAAAAATTCTTGGTCGATTCCAAAGGTTCATTATTGAAAATAATAAACCAAAATCCAATACTATTTCAAATTGATGAAAAAACTGTACCTTTCTATCAAAATATTGTGAGCTAGGGCGTTTTCAACATTTTAACCCTTACTTTTCAACCCCCAAAAACACAAAATTCCAACCATTTTTGGAATGATACCTTTTTCTCTTTCCTCATCCACGTCACAACTTATATCATTTCTCATGAATTTCTAGAGTGTATTAGGTTATTCAGTAACGAATTTCGAAGATAAAAAATGAAAATTGTTCGAATCTTATACTCGCCTCATGGCAATGTGGCCATTCCAATTTAACTAAATTGGAAAAATCATAATTATCGTAGTGATCTTTGAAGAATAACCAGTACCTACATGTAAGTTCATTCGTGCTTTCACGACGTCTCCTACGTACTACGGTGCACCTTCTTGGAAAGTTCTGCGTTTGGACTTCAATTTTAATAAATGCAAAAGAGGTACGCAAATCCCTAGTTCCGAGATAAGTTAGGTCTCCTGCATGTTCCATCCATAAACCGGAGCAGAAAAGATTTCTGACTGGTGATTGAAAATAAGAGCTCTCAAGAAGAAAAAAACACTCGCTAATAAACGAGTCACGGAATGTCGGTTCGGAAAGGCTGCAGGTCGTTTGTCAAGTCCTCAAGTGGTCTGTGAGACCTCAAGAGGGCGTCTGGGACTTGGATGGGAATCAACGTCAAGAGGGTCGCGTGGTGATTGTGCAAGACGAAGGCGAATAGGAGGATTCCCATCATCACCGACTTGCGTCACCAGGATGGAGAGCCAGGGTACCAGACGTCGAGAATGGCCGTTTTGGTTAATTATTTTCCATAGTGAACCTTTTGGAATCTACCAAGAACAATTTTTCAAGGTACGTAGAATCCGAAAATTGTATGAAAATTATGCCGTTCGCGGCAGGTTCCATAGTTCGATTTTGATGAAATTTGGTATGTAGGCTTCATTTGGGGTCTAGTTGTGCCCCAAAGTTTTTCGTTGGTGTCAGATGCTTCTAAGGGTTGAAAAATAGAGGTTGAAATGTTGAAAACGCCTCAGATTTTGAAAAGTGCCCTAGTTCAAAAAAAATTAGATATAATAGTATTTTTCCATCAATTTGAAATAATATTGAATTTTTAGAATCGAATGAAACTATCCAGAGCTCTGTAGAACAAACCACACGCTCCCTATGAGAACTAAAGTGTCGGACTTACGATAAATTAGAAACACGAGTGTGAACTCGTGAAATCAATGAAAAAGATGTGACAGAAACCAGACATTATGATGGTACGAAATGTTTACCAGAAAGCACCTATTTTGGTTTATTATTTGCAATACTTAATGAAAAATCAAAATTTGATGTTTTACGTTTCAAGGTATGTATGAATTCAAAAACGCTGCAAATTATTACACAATGGTTTATTATTTTTTATTTTTCTATATAGATCACTCGTCTGCAAAGCCACCAACCATTCAACATGAAGAAAAACATCGATCGCATTTCGGTCAGCTATAATTTGAACAGAGATTAGGCCTCTTTTGCGATTCACACTCGTGTTTCTGATTTATCGTACATCCAAACTTTAAATTCTCATAGTGAGCGAACGGTTTGTCCTACACAGCTCCGGGTGGTCTCAAAAAATTCTAAAAATTCTATAGAATCTCAAATTGAAGGAAAAACAATACGTTTATATCAAAAATTTTTGGGTTAGGGCGTTTTCAAAATTTCAAAATTGATTTTGGAATCCTTAGAAGTGACCTACATCAACCAAAAGCTTCGCGGCACAACTAGACCCCAAATGGAGCCTACATACCAAATTTCATCAAAATCGGTCAATGCTAAGTGGCAAAAGTGCCGCGTACGGCGGACGGCGGACGGACGGCCAAATTTTTATTCGATTTTTGGATTCTACGTACCTTGAAACGTAAACCATCAAATTTTGAGGGGGTGTTAAATTTTTTTTTTCTTGGTCGATTCCAAAGGTTCATTATTGAAAATAATAAACCAAGATTCAAAATTAGGAAAAATCGAGTTCTTTGCGGACGAGTGATCTATACAAAAAAATAATACACCATTGTGTAAAAATTTGCAGCGTTTTTTTCTCGTTCCTTAACTCATCATTCAAGTGAATTATTAGCAGAGATTGTACAAACTGTACAAACGTGCGTTTGGGATGCTGACCTCTCAACCAATATTTTTGTGATATTTGTCAAGATTTATATTCAAATTAAATTATTCAATGTTATTTTCTCGAAATTTCGGTCGAACCCGAAATCAAACAAATTAAATGTAGTAGATTTTGTATAGAAGACGCTCTTGCACGATATCAATTTTCGGAAAAGCCAAAATATTCAGGACAAGACTGTCTCATCTACTAATTAACTCTTGAATTAATAGGCAGAAAAATCTGAAATTTGCAGGTAAGTATACCTTGGTACTGAGTTGGTGGTCCAAGTTTCAAATCGCTAGCTCCTATAGCTCCAAAGATATTCAACATTGAATTCTTAGTGAATTTTCAACGCCACGCCCCGAAAAATTTGGAAATTTGCAGTTAAGCCGGTCTTGAATTCGGCCAGCGATATTAAAACTATTTAAAAAGTGCTAACATTGGCATAGGTACATAAATTAAATAAATTTAAAATGAAATTGGGGGGTCTCAGTCGGTCGCCGTTCGTTCCTCGTTACGGGTTAGTATTTCTCTCAATTACCGGCGCTCAAACTTTAATAGTTGTACCTAAGTAGAAACTTTCAAGGATTTTCGAAATCCATTCGTGCATCTGCCTAGGGAATTTAAAACTAAAAGATTTAATAATTGCCGGACAAAAAGGGGAAAAATCGTTTATTCAGTTAGGTTTCCTATTTTTTGCCGGCAATCATTGTTTTGATGTTGATGATTCGAGCGGCAATTTGGAAGATAAAAACTTTAAAAATTTGATCATTTACAAAAAGGATTTTGCGCAAAGTTTTTCTGGAGGGCGCGTGTTTTTAAACTGCTGCGCGTTTGTATGTCTTATCTTCGATTGTCCAAGACAAAAACACCAACCTGAGTAGAAGACTAATACGGAATATTCGGGATTACAGTCGAATTTCCTACGAGGAAACCTAATCAAAAAATGTAGTCCGAGAATCGTACTTTGACCGACGCAGAGGCGACATCCGAATCCGGAATACGAGATGAGGAAGCCCCGGGGTGTCCTCCACATGTCTGTCTGACTGTCTGTTGTCTCAGGGCCCACTTGTTTGTTTGGATCTGTCCAAATGGGGGTCGGACCTGCGAGCTTCGAGAAACTCAATTTTTTTCCTACCTCCTCTCCCTATCGGGTCTAAAAGACACAACACGTGTGCTGAAGAAACAAGCGGCCTACTTTGTCTTGTGCCTATTGACTCCGGAGACCCCTTTTTTCCTGTTTTCGTCACCCAACACACACATGAACGCATCGACGGAGGCAACACATACACACACACATACACCTTCAGGAGCATCATGTGCACCATCCGAGTAATAGCTTTATTGCCCTATGATAACTTCCGACTATTCTAATTTTTTCGCCTCTAACCCAA
Organism: Apolygus lucorum; assembly: GCA_009739505.2. Taxonomy (NCBI): domain Eukaryota; kingdom Metazoa; phylum Arthropoda; class Insecta; order Hemiptera; family Miridae; genus Apolygus; species Apolygus lucorum. The sequence goes on from CM019171.2 coordinate 9,161,536, forward strand.
ACATAAGGCGTCCCTGCAGTCGGTAGCGAGGATCAAATGTTTGTTAAACCTCTGTATTTCGAGACAATTTCAACTTTTTGTGTGATTATTTCAATAATGAATTTTATCACATTTTCAACAATTATTTCAACATTTCATTATTTCAACATTTCAATTATTCAACAAAATTCAACATTTTATGAATTATTCCAACAATTTCAACTTTTTGTGTATTATTTCAACAATGATCCTAGTAGTAGGAGTACTTAGAGGAAGAAACAATTTTTTTACCGCCAATAAGGATTTGATGGTTGACGGTAAGAATCCAAAAATCGATGGTAACGTAGGAAGAATAATTCTTGATATTCAATCAATTATTGATGGTAAGGTAGGAAGAATCCAAAAATCGAATGAAAAGTTTATAATGACGGTAAGAATCCAAAAATCGATGGTAACGTAGGAAGAATTGATGGTAAGGTAGGAAGAATCCAAAAATCGAATGAAAAGTTTATAATGACGGTAAGAATCCAAAAATCGATGGTAACGTAGGAAGAATAATTCTTGATATTCTATCAATTATTGGTGGTAAGGTAGGAAGAATCCAAAAATCGAATGAAAAGTTTCCGTCCGTCCGCCATACGCGATTTCCTTAGCAATCATCGACCGATTTTGATGAAATTTGGTAATCGGCTCCATTTGGGGTCTAGTTGTGCGACGAAGTTCTTTATTTCCGAAAACAAAGAGAATGACATAAACCAATAGCTTCACAAGCAATCTTCAGAAGCTTGTTTTCACCTTGAATCGAGTAGAAGAGTCGAAGAAAAAGATCGAAATCGTCAAAACTAGTTGGTTTACACGAGAGGCAAGACATCTTCAGAAGCTTGTTTTCACCTTGAATCGACTGAAAGAGTCGAAGAAAAAGATTGAAACCGTCAAAACTAGTTGGTTTACTCGAAAGACAAGACATCTTCAGAAGCTTGTTTTCACCTTGAATCGACTGAAAGAGTCGAAGAAAAAGATTGAAACCGTCAAAACTAGTTGGTTTACTCGAAAGACAAGACATCTTCAGAACCTTGTTTTCACCTTGAATCGCGTGAAAAAGTCGAGAAAAAACACCGAAATCGTCAAAACTAGTTGGTTTACTCGAGAGACAAGACACCTTCAGAAGCTTGTTTTCACCTTGAATCGCGTGAAAAGTCGAGAATAAAGATCGATATCGTGAAAACTAGTTGGTTTACTCGAGAGACAAGACACCTTCAGAAGCTTGTTTTCACCTTGAATCGCGTGAAAAAGTCGAGAATAAAGATCGATATCGTGAAACTAGTTGGTTTACTCGAGAGACAAGACACCTTCAGAAGCTTGTTTTCACCTTGAATCGCGTGAAAAAGTCGAGAATAAAGATCGATATCGTGAAAACTAGTTGGTTTACTCGAGAGACAAGACACCTTCAGAAGCTTGTTTTCACCTTGAATCGCGTGAAAAAGTCGAGAATAAAGATCGATATCGTGAAACTAGTTGGTTTACTCGAGAGACAAGACACCTTCAGAAGCTTGTTTTCACCTTGAATCGCGTGAAAAAGTCGAGAATAAAGATCGATATCGTGAAAACTAGTTGGTTTACTCGAGAGACAATACATCTTCAGAAGCTTGTTTTCACCTTGAATCGCGTGAAAAAGTCGAGAAAAAAGATCAAAATCGTGAAACTAGTTGGTTTACTCGAGAGACAATACATCTTCAGAAGCTTGTTTTCACCTTGAATCGCGTGAAAAAGTCGAGAATAAAGATCGATATCGTGAAAACTAGTTGGTTTACTCGAGAGACAAGACATGTTCAGATGCTTGTTTTCACCTTGAATCGCGTGAAAAAGTCGAGAAAAAAGATCAAAATCGTGAAAACTAGTTGGTTTACTCGAGAGACAATACATCTTCAGAAGCTTGTTTTCACCTTGAATCGCGTGAAAAAGTCGAGAAAAAAGATCGAAATCGTGAAAACTAGTTGGTTTACTCGAGAGACAAGACACCTTCAGAAGCTTGTTTTCACCTTGAATCCCGTGAAAAAGTCGAGAATAAAGATCGATATCGTGAAACTAGTTGGTTTACTCGAGAGACAAGACACCTTCAGAAGCTTGTTTTCACCTTGAATCGCGTGAAAAAGTCGAGAATAAAGATCGATATCGTGAAAACTAGTTGGTTTACTCGAGAGACAATACATCTTCAGAAGCTTGTTTTCACCTTGAATCGCGTGAAAAAGTCGAGAAAAAAGATCAAAATCGTGAAACTAGTTGGTTTACTCGAGAGACAATACATCTTCAGAAGCTTGTTTTCACCTTGAATCGCGTGAAAAAGTCGAGAATAAAGATCGATATCGTGAAAACTAGTTGGTTTACTCGAGAGACAAGACATGTTCTGATGCTTGTTTTCACCTTGAATCGCGTGAAAAAGTCGAGAAAAAAGATCAAAATCGTGAAAACTAGTTGGTTTACTCGAGAGACAATACATCTTCAGAAGCTTGTTTTCACCTTGAATCGCGTGAAAAAGTCGAGAAAAAAGGTCGAAATCGTGAAAACTAGTTGGTTTACTCGAGAGACAAGACATGTTCAGATGCTTGTTTTCACCTTGAATCGCGTGAAAAAGTCGAGAAAAAAGATCGATATCGTGAAAACTAGTTGGTTTACTCGAGAGACAAGACATCTTCACAAGCTTGTTTTCACCTTGAATCGACTGAAAGAGTCGAAGAAACAGATCAAAAACGTCAAAACTAGTTAGTTTACTCGAGAGACAAAACACCTTCAGAAGTTTGTTTTCACCTTGAATCGACTGAAAGAGTCGAAGAAACAGATGGAAAACGTCAAAACTAGTTGGTTTACTCGAGAGACAAGACATCTTCACAAGCTTGTTTTCACCTTGAATCGACTGAAAGAGTCGAAGAAACAGATCGAAATTGTCAAAACTAGTTGGTTTACTCGAGAGACAAGACATCTTCAGAAGTTTGTTTTCACCTTGAATCGACTGAAAGAGTCGAAGAAACAGATGGAAAACGTCAAAACTAGTTGGTTTACTCGAGAGACAAAACACCTTCAGAAGTTTGTTTTCACCTTGAATCGACTGAAAGAGTCGAAGAAACAGATGGAAAACGTCAAAACTAGTTGGTTTACTCGAGAGACAAAACACCTTCAGAAGTTTGTTTTCACCTTGAATCGACTGAAAGAGTCGAAGAAACAGATGGAAAACGTCAAAACTAGTTGGTTTACTCGAGAGACAAGACATCTTCACAAGCTTGTTTTCACCTTGAATCGACTGAAAGAGTCGAAGAAACAGATCGAAATTGTCAAAACTAGTTGGTTTACTCGAGAGACAAGACATCTTCAGAAGTTTGTTTTCACCTTGAATCGACTGAAAGAGTCGAAGAAACAGATCGAAAACGTCAAAACTAGTTGGTTTACTCGAGAGACAAGACATCTTCACAAGCTTGTTTTCACCTTGAATCGACTGAAAGAGTCGAAGAAACAGATCGAAATCGTCAAAACTAGTTGGTTTACTCGAGAGACAAGACATCTTCAGAAGCTTGTTTTCACCTTGAATCGAGTGGAAAAGTCGAGAAAAAAGATCGAAACCGTCAAAACTAGTTGGTTTACTCGAGAGACAAGACATCTTCAGAAGTTTGTTTTCACCTTGAATCGACTGAAAGAGTCGAAGAAACAGATGGAAAACGTCAAAACTAGTTGGTTTACTCGAGAGACAAGACATCTTCACAAGCTTGTTTTCACCTTGAATCGACTGAAAGAGTCGAAGAAACAGATCGAAATTGTCAAAACTAGTTGGTTTACTCGAGAGACAAGACATCTTCAGAAGTTTGTTTTCACCTTGAATCGACTGAAAGAGTCGAAGAAACAGATGGAAAACGTCAAAACTAGTTGGTTTACTCGAGAGACAAGACATCTTCACAAGCTTGTTTTCACCTTGAATCGACTGAAAGAGTCGAAGAAACAGATCGAAATTGTCAAAACTAGTTGGTTTACTCGAGAGACAAGACATCTTCACAAGCTTGTTTTCATCTTGAATCGACTGAAAGAGTCGAAGAAACAGATCGAAAACGTCAAAACTAGTTGGTTTACTCGAGAGACAAGACATCTTCAGAAGCTTGTTTTCACCTTGAATCGAGTGGAAAAGTCGAAGAAACAGATCGAAATCGTCAAAACTAGTTGGTTTACTCGAGAGACAAGACATCTTCAGAAGCTTGTTTTCACCTTGAATCGAGTGGAAAAGTCGAGAAAAAAGATCGAAACCGTCAAAACTAGTTGGTTTACTCGAGAGACAAGACATCTTCAGAAGCTTGTTTTCACCTTCGATCGAGAGAAAAAGTCCAGGAAACAGATCGAAACCGTCGAAACTAGTTGGTTTACTCGATCGAAGGTGAAAACAAGCTTCTGAAGATGTCTTGTCTCTCGAGTAAACCAAGAAGTTCGAAGATTTCGATCTTTTTTCTCGATTTTTCCCCATAAGTCTTACTTTCGCTCAGACATATGGGCCCTAGAAATAGGTGGGTATTTGATCACAATCTCTGAAAATATTTATGAGCCATCACAAAATTAACATTAAACTCATAGGTACTCAGCGTGGGATGCAGTTTTCGTTCATGTATTTTCATAGATTTATTTTTTTCGGTAATGTATCTTCGTATTCGACCACGATTCAGTCAGGGACTCATCTGTGGATACATGAATTCAGGATGGAAACAAATCTCTACGTTACAATTTTGGTTTGTTATAAAATTCATAATAATATTTAATAATTAACATTTAAAAATATTTAATATTTTCCGCGAACCTTATTGGCAAGTCAAGAAGTTTGCTTCTGTTGTCGACTCACTCTCCAATACGGTTCGTAGACAATAATTGTACTCTTATTACTGACGGAACTAACCCCATACAAAAAAAGTCTTTCAAGTGGGTGTGGCACATAGCTTCCTCGTATCCATAACCCGACTGTATAGATGATCCGATGCATAGTAGTTAATCTCAAAACACCAATCTCTAAGTACCTTCCGCTACCCTCATAGGGGACCATCTACTCGCTAATCTGAACAATCTCTGAATATTGTTGGAAAATGTAGAAGTTATAAGGATTTTCATCTATACGTCAATTCGCAAAATCCCCGAAAATTTCATTGAAATCGGATGAGAATCATAGAAGTTATGGATGTGGCAAGGATTTCATGACTCACAGACAGACACGGAACCAAAATTGCTCAGGAAGGTCTAAAACGTTAAATGCTAGTGGAAATTTAGATTCTGGAGAACATTTTTTTTTTCAACCATGAAAAGTGAAAACAAAGCTTCCGCTACCTTGGTAGACTCGGATGCAGCCAGAATTCCCGAGTCTACCAAGGTAGCGGAAGCTTTGTTAACACCTTTCATGGCTGAAAAAAAATGTTCTCCAAAATCCTAATTCCCAGTCGCTTTTTACGTTTCAGACCTTCCTGAACAATTTTGGTTCAGTTGAAAGGTTGAATTTGACTTGGGGAAGGTTGAATTTGAATTGGAAAAGGTTTAATTTGACTTGAAAAAGGTTGAATTTGACTTAGAAATGCTATATACAATCGGGTTTTTCTTGGATTATTATGTTCAACATTGAACCTTTGAGATTGAACAACCTCTGGTCCGTCACTTTTAAGTGGTCATAATAGAGGGTGAAATTTATTAAATTTTTTACCAAAGGAACAGTTCAATTTAATTTAATTAATTCAACTCACCGTTGTCGGTCTGCGGGGGGATGTACTGGTTGTAGTAGTCGACGTGGTCGTGGATGACGGTCTCCGGTTGGGGGAGGTAGGACGACCACGACTGGTCGACGACGGCGGCCGTCGCGTAGCCGGCGTACTCCGACGTCGGGTAGCCGGCGCCGTAGTGGGCGAGCCCGGTGGAGGCGACGGGCGCGTACGTGAGGGTCTCCGGCGCCGCCCCCGGGTTCCCGCCGAGGTGGCCTCCGTGGTGAGGGTGCGCCGCCTGGTGGTGCGGCTGCTGCCCCATCGGGTCGAAGGCGGCGGGAGCGAAGCTGGGGCCCCTCATCGCCTGGCACTTCCTCCTGCAATCAAATCACACCATCGACTGCATTCCGACTGCACAATGGAGAGGTGCGTGTGTGCGACTGCACAATGGAGAGGTGCGTGTGTGCGACAGTCCGTGACAGTTTAAACGTCAGAGATGGGCGAATTCTTATTCATAAATACGATTATGAATACAAATCATATCTGCGATTTCATGATTATGAATACGAATTCAGGTATGAATATGAATATGAATACAAAATTTGTATTCATATTCATATTCATACCTGTATTCAAAGTCTTAATACCTGTATTCAAAGTCTTCATACCTGTATCATATTCAAAGTCTTAATACGATTGCATTTAATGCAATCGTATTCACACTTTGAATATGATTTTCCCCCGTGTCCGTATTATGAATACAATTTTATATTTTTTTTCTATAATTTCCCTAAAAAATCAAATTTTTTAACGATTTTCCCTGAAAATCATACGTTTTAAAATGATTTTCTCTCGAACAATGGACATATTTCTGCGACCCCGGTGAATAAGTGGTCAAGTCAAATTTGCCCATTTTACAGGGGAGCATTATTAAAATTTGAACCTTCACCTAAAACCCGAATTTTGTCGTAGAAGGTTGAAATTTGGGATGAACGACTACATCATTCATTCCAAATTTCAACCTTCTACGACAAAATCCGGGTTTTAGGTGAAGGTTCAAATTTTAATAATGCTCCCCTGTAAAATGGGCAAATTTGACTTGACCACTTATTCACCGGGGTCGCAGATTTATGACCTAACTTTGTCAAAATAATCTATCAAAATTTGAAACGCTCGCCAATTCCTATAGGATTTTTCATGCAGAATCGAATGAGACCAACACCAGGTCGCCTCGACCAACCGGATAGAAACTACGACGTAACTTCTACTGAATTTTTTGTAATCATGTTTTTAGCGTTAATAACGTTCGGTGAAAGCTGTATTAAAACAAGAACTTTCAGCGAAAATCATGATTACAAAAAATTCAGTAGAAATTACGTCGTAGTTTGTATACGGTTGGTCGTGGCGACCTGAGGTCGGTCTCATTCGATTCTGCGTGCAAAATCCTGTAAAAATTGGCGAGCGTTTCAAATTTTGATAGATTATTTTGACAATGTTAGGTCATAAATATGTTCATTGTTCGGGAGGAAAATCATAAAAAAGTATGATTTTCAGGGAAAATCGTAAAAAAAAATTCGATTTTTAGGGAAATCATAGAAACAAAATCATAAAATCGTATTCAAAATACGAATAAGGGGGAAAATCATATTCAAAGTGTGAATACGATTGTATTCGTATTCAAATTCAAATTCATACCTGTATTCGTATTCATAATCATGAAATCGCAGTTATGATTTGTATTCATAATCGTATTGTTAGGTTTTACATTCTAGGAACAAATGCACTAGTCGATATCAAAACCTAAACTGACTCTTTATTCATTGTTATCCAAATCATAACTAAGTAACCCAACACGTGTCTAAATCCCTAACATTACTCCCCCCCTTTCTTTTTCAAGTTTTTCCATTTTTCTTTTAACGTCCCATAGCAGCGGATATTCTCTCTTCGAAATTTAAGAATTTGATTCAACTATTACCGGTTTTTTCTTCCCTGCCCCTCTTGCCACCATCCGTCCTAGCTTCTTCAGCAACCGTGCAGCTGCTGAACCTTTCCTATGTGATGTCAAATGATGACACTCACCGCTTCCAAGTGTGCAACTCTTTTTCGTGTAACAAACGGTAGACGTTGCCCTGTTTTGAGCTGAAGTCACTTTTTGATTTTATTTCTGATCTCGGGTCACCACTTCTCTGGTACCAACTTCTCTTCCCTGCTCTCAGCAACTGGTCAGTCTCAAACCTCTCTAGGCGTGAATTCATTGTCTAGGCGTCTCTATATCGCTAGGCGTGAATTCATTGTCTGAACAAATGAGAAGATCACCTAGAGACGAAGTCTCTTCTTGTCCTTCTTCAGGGCTATGGGAGGTATACTCCCAGTGGTCTTCGAGGCAACCAGAGAACTGAGTCAAGGGAAAGACTTGAAGTGTTTGAGCCTTACAAAATGTTGCAACCTTTTCATGAACATAGGACTGTTGTAGAGGGCGAGAAACAGTAAGCTGCTGACCATTGAAATTCTTCTGCTTTTTAGATCTTTCAATTTGTTTACTTAGTACGAGCGCATAGTTCAGCCGTTGTATTTCGTTGTTGTAACCAACTATCTCTGCGAGCTTCAACTCCAGACTGCGGCGCAATGCATCGTTCTGATTTTGGAGGATGAGATTTTGGCCAACTTTTTCCTCCAATTTTAAGGCGTGTTCATTGTTCATAGACTCCAAATCATCAACTTGCTTTTGTGCCATCCTTAATTCGTTCTTTAATCTCATCGTTTCTTCTAAAATCTCTGCCTTTTCTTTATGCATGCCGTTGATTGTTGACACAGCCTCGTTGTGGTTCTTTTCAATTTCCGCCAAAGAAACTTCTAATAACTTCAATTTGGCTTCCATTGAAGTGTTTTCTTTGTTTTTCATATCTAGATCCACTTCTATTTTCGAGAACTTGTCGACATACATCTCAAGTTGGTCATTCTTGTCTTGAAGTTGTCGTCTTAGTTGTAGAACTGTTTTGCTATTGAGTTCATTGTTGATTCGCAATTCGCTCATTGAATTTCTCAAGGAGTCTATCTCCAACTTCATGGTTCTCCGATCTTCTTCAAAGCCAACCTCCATTGCCTCGCATGTCGTTTCAAAATCTCTTATAATACGATTCTTGTCGTCGATTGTTTTCATCAAGTTAGTTGCTTCACTTGAACTGTTGTCACTTGGGTACACATATTCACGTAACCATGATGATTCACAGTTTTCAGTTGTCGGGTAACAATCTTCTTTCCCCGAAAATAACAAATTTTCTTTGTATCCCATTTTATCACTCTCCCTTTCATACTGAGCCAATTCATGAATGGCTTCAACATTCCGTGAACAGAATATCGAATGGAAATACAGGACGCCACACTCAATGCAGGCACTGTTTTCCTCAACTTCACAATCTTGTGTCGCTTGTCTGCGTCCTTTGGGCCGCCTCTTTCGCCGTACCCGTTCACCACCTCCTCTTTGGAACTCAAGTGATCTCCATTCCATCATCTCCGTCTATAATGAATTCGTAGAGCACCGCTGCCACCACTGTTAGTCTTTACATTCTAGGAACAAATGCACTAGTCGATGTCAAAACCTAAACTGACTTTTTATTCATTGTTATCCAAATCATAACTAAGTAACCCAACACGTGTCTAAATCCCTAACAGTATTTATGAATAAGAATTCGCCCATCTCTGATAAACGTCATATTCAGAGTGACCGATGATGGGGTGCCCAAAAGATGATGACAAAAATCAGCCCAGAGACAAAAATTTGTAAAGTATTGAAAATTTTCAGTTTTGCTTCCGAGTCTACCAAGGTAGCGGAAGCTTTGTTTTCACTTTTCATGGTTGAAAAAAAAAGTTCTCCAAAATCAAAATTTCCCCACGCGTTTTACGTTTTAGACCTTCCTGAACAATTTTGGTTCCGTGTCTGTCTGTGTGTCTGTCATGAAATCCTTTTAACCGGCATAACTATACAAAGTTATTGTCCAATTTCAATGACATTTTCAGGGATTGTACAGATTGGCGTGTGACGTTATATAGATATATTATTATGTTTATGTAGTAATATAGTTTGTATTATAAACTCGATTGTGGAGCAAAAAACTTAGTTGGTAGGTAGTGGCAATCGCAAAGCCGTGTTCTTTGCTGGATAGTGATCTATACAGAAAGACGCTGCAAATTATTACACAATGGTTTATTATTTTTCTATATAGATCACTCGTCTGCAAAGCCACCAACCATCCAATATGAAGAAAAACATCGATCGCATTTCGGTCAGCTAACATTTGAACGGAGAATAGGCCTCTTTTGCGATTCACACTCGTGTTTCTGATTTATCGTACGTCCAACCCTTGAATTCTCGTAGGGAGCGAACGGTTTGTCCTACAGAGCTCCGCGTGGTCTCAAAAAATTCTAAAAATTCTATAGAATCTTCAAAATTTTATGGTTTACATTTCAAGGTAAGAAGAATCCGTTTATTAAATTTCCTAATGAAAGCACTCTTTATTATTTCGAATTGAGTGCGAATCGTTATTTCTTCTAAATAAACTCAATTACGAAGCGAAAATTAGGCGGGTAGGTAGATACTGACAATGGCAAACTTGTGTTCTTTGTGATCTGCACAGAAAAATAATAAACCTTTGTGTTAAAATTTGGAGCGTTTTTCATTACTGTTTATTACTCTGTGACTTGTCAAGCTTTGCCTGATTAATATTCTCACTTGACGCGCCTGTAAGCACAAGGACACTAACAGGACGACATCCAAAAGACGTTATTTCTCACCGAGATTAATTTTATTCAAATTCAGGAATATTTCTCTCACCTGAATCCTCGGGGTCGGCGTCTGAAGGAACCTTCCTCGAACATGAGTTCCGAGGCGGGGTCGATGGTCCAGTAGTGGCCCTTCCCAGGCCGACCGAGGCCTTTAGGCAGCTTGATGAAGCACTCGTTGAGCGAGAGGTTGTGCCGCACCGAGTTCTTCCATCCCTGGTAGGGACCCCTGAACAAGGGGTTGAGAAGATTATACTATCTATATAGTTCTAGTAACTCTGATCAAGATAACTATCTAGGTGTAGACCAAGGGGTAGAGCTATCTATCTAGGTCTGGGAGCCCCTGACCAAGGGGTCGAGCTATCAATCTAGTTATAGGAGCCCCTGACCAAGGAGTAGAGCTATCTATCTAGGTCTGGGAGCCCCTGACCAAGGGGTCGAGCTATCAATCTAGTTATAGAAGCCCCTGACCAAAGAGTAGAGCTATCTATCTAGGTCTGGGAGCCCCTGACCAAGGGGTCGAGCTATCAATCTAGTTATAGGAGCCCCTGACCAAGGAGTAGAGCTATCTATCTAGGTCTGGGAGCCCCTGACCAAGGGGTCGAGCTATCATTCTAGTTATAGGAGCCCCTGACCAAGGAGTAGAGCTATCTATCTAGGTCTGGGAGCCCCTGACCAAGGGGTCGAGCTATCAATCTAGTTATAGGAGCCCCTGACCAAAGAGTAGAGCTCTCTATCTAGGTCTGGGGGCCCCTGACCAAGGGGTCGAGCTATCAATCTAGTTATAGGAGCCCCTGACCAAGGAGTAGAGCTATCTATCTAGGTCTGGGAGCCCCTGACCAAGGGGTCGAGCTATCATTCTAGTTATAGGAGCCCCTGACCAAGGAGTAGAGCTATCTATCTAGGTCTGGGAGCCCCTGACCAAGGGGTCGAGCTATCAATCTAGTTATAGGAGCCCCTGACCAAGGAGTAGAGCTATCTATGTAGGTCTGGGAGCCCCTGACCAAGGGGTCGAGCTATCAATCTAGTTATAGGAGCCCCTGACCAAAGAGTAGAGCTATCTATCTAGGTCTGGGAGCCCCTGACCAAGGGGTCTAGCTATCTATAAGTTTCAAAAAAGCCCCTGACCAAGGGGTCAAGCTAACTATCTATAAAATCGAAAGAGACCCTGACCAAGTAGTCAAGGTAACTGTCTATCAAGACTTAAGTATCCCTTACCAAGGTCTCAAGATAACCTTCTACGTTGGTGTAGGAGTCCTGACGAAGGGGTCAAGGTAACTATCTATCTAGGTCTAGGAGCCCCTGACCAAGGAGTAGAGCTATCTATAAATCTCGAAAAAGCCCCTGAACACGTAGACAAGAACTTGTAGATTAAACTGAAGGTATGATTACAGTGAGGTGCCTACCTGAAGAAAGGGAACCGCTGCTGCAGGAATGTGTAGATTTCGCTTAGAGTCAAACGCTTTGCCGGAGAAGCCTGCGAACATTGAAATTTCGTCTCAATCAAATGAGATAGTGAAAGATATTGATTCATTTTATAGCATTTACAGATTTATTTAACTTTTTACAAATTCAATTCAACCTTTTAAAAATCCAAATCATCTTTTTACAAATTATATTCAACTCTCCACCAATTTAACTCATCCCTTCAACTGATCTCATGAGAAAAAAAAATCGTAAACAGCGATATAGAGCGACTAATGAGGGAGTTTTCTTATCGCTTTCAAGGGCATGCAACTATGAGCGATTGTCGCCATTACACACAGAAGCGATTCTTACCATACAGTAGACATTGAATCGGCAAGGCGCTGAGGTCACGTAGGTAGGTACTATGTAGGTACGTAATTTTTTTTTAACTCTCCTTAAAGACGCAGGGGGCACGCTATAAATAAAAGAAAATTTAAAAAACAAATTTTAAATGGGGAGGACGCCCAGGACTCACCCGTGGCCGGCCCTGAGGATGAGGAAGATGAGGAAGGTGGAGGTGGGAGAGAGGGATGAAGGGAAGTGCCTCTATAAATGACCAACGGTTCAAATTTGAGCCGAGCAGGACACGGGTGGTGATACCACCGAGTACACCTGCTGAGATGCCCAACTCACGCAACTCCGTGGCACTTTTCCCACACCACATCCCACGCCACGACAAGGTTGCAGCCGTGACCTACCTACCCGCCTACGTGCAGCCTACTACGAGTACTTATAATTCTAATCAATCAGCCTCTTTCCCCTCTGGTGGAGAGTTGAATATAATTTGTAAAAGGTTGCATTGCATTTGTAAAAGGTTTAATAGCATTTGTTAAAGGCTTAAATGAAGTTGTAAAAGGTTGAAATAAATCTAGAAAAAGTTGAAATAAATCTGGGAAAAGTTGAAATAAATCTTTAAATGCTATATTTAAACAATCAAGGTGAGAGAGAGAGAGAGAAAACATTAAACAAGGCATTTTTTATTAAAACTATTGTAACAACAAATAATATGACATATTATTAACAGATACATGGCCAGTCAATGGGAGTTCGTCAGTCTGATATGTATACCTATTGCTTCCGAGTTTACCAGCCTCCGTGGAATCATTTCCGAGTATCATCACCTTCACGAATTATTTTTCCTCTGACACAATTTTATTCACAGTTATTATTATGTTTATGTAGTAATATAGTTTGTATTATAAACTCGATTGTGGAGCAAAAACTTAGTTGGTAGGTAGTGGCAATCGCAAAGCCGTGTTCTTTGCTGGATAGTGATCTATACACAAAGACGCTGCAAATTATTACACAATGGTTTATTATTTTTCTATATAGATCACTCGTCTGCAAAGCCACCAACCATCCAACATGAAGAAAAACATCGATCGCATTTCGGTCAGCTAACATTTGAACGGAGAATAGGCCTCTTTTGCGATTCACACTCGTGTTTCTGATTTATGGTAGGTACGTCCATCCTTTAAGTTCTCGTAGGGAGCGAACGGTTTGTCCTACAGGGCTCCGTGTTGTCTCAAAAAATTCTAAAAATTCTATAGAATTTTAAATTGAAGGAAAAACAATACCTTTATATCGAAATTTTTTGAGTTAGGGCGTTTTCAGAATTTCAAAATTCATTTTTGAACCCTTAGAAGTGACTCACATCAACCAAAATCTTCGGGGCACAACTAGACCCCAAATGGAGTCTACATACCAAATTTCATCAAAATTGCCAATGCTAAGTGGGGAAAGTGCCAAGTGCGGCGGACGGACGGCCAAATTTTGGTTTATTATTTTCAATAATAAGCCTTTGGAATCGAGCAAGAAAAAAATTTTAACCCCCCCCCCCCCCCTCAAAATTTGATGTTTTACGTTTCGAGGTACGTCCGATTCGAATCCGAAAATCGAATAAAAAAAATTCCGTCCGTCCGCCGTACGCGGCACTTTTCTTAGCAACACTGGACCGATTTGGTTCAAATTTGGTATATGGGCTCCATTTGGGGTCTAGTTGTGCCGCGAAGCATTTGGTTGATGTAGGTCACTTCTAAGAGGTGAAAATTGAGGGTTGAAATTTTCAAGAGTGCACTAGCTCGAAAACGCTCGAAATAAAGGTATCGTTTTTTCACCAATTTTAAATAGCATTGAATTTTTTTAAATTTTATGACCACGCGGAACTCTGTAGGACAAATCGTTTGCTCCCTACGAGTACTTGAAGGTTTTCCTTCGATAAACAGAAACACGAGTGTGAATCGCAAAAGAGGTCTAATCTCCGTTCAAATTTCAGCTGACAAAATGCGATCGCTACTCGTTTCTTCGAGTTGTACTCAGTTTTGCGTCCTTGTGAACGTTTTTATTTCATCTAAATAAACTCGATTATGAAGCGAGAACTTAGTTGGTTGGTGGTGACAATAGCAAAGCCGTGTTCTTTGCTGGTGAATGATACAGAAAAATGAACCTTTGTGTAATAATTTGCAGCGTTTTTATTATACTGTTGGAAAGCTGCGATTTTGGTTTATTATTTTCAATAATGAACCTTTGGAATCGACCAAGACAAAAAAATTCAAAATCCCTCAAAATTTGATGGTTTACGTTTCAAGGTACGTGGAATCTAAAAATCGAATAAAAATTTGGCCGTCCGTCCACCGTACGCCGTACGCGGCACTTTTGCCACTTATCATTGACCGATTTTGATGAAATTCGGTATGTAGGCTCCTTCTGGGGGTCTAGTTGTGCCCCGAAGATTTTGGTTGAGGTAGGTCACTTCTAAGGGTTCCAAAATCAATTTTGAAATTTTGAAAACGCCCCTAACTCAAAAAATTTCGATTTAAAGGTATTGTTTTTCCTTCAATTTAAGATTCTATAGAATTTTTAGAATTTTTTGAGACCACCCGGAGCTCTGTAGGACAAACCATTCGCTCACTACGAGAATTTGAAGTTTGAACGTACGATAAATCAGAAACACGAGTGTGAATCGCAAAAGAGGCCTAATCTCCGTTCAAATTAAAGCTGACCGAAATCCGATCGATGTTTTTCTTCATGTTGGATGGTTGGTGGCTTTGCAGACGAGTGAACTATATAGAAAAATAAAAAATAATAAACCATTGTGTAATAATTTGCAGCGTTTTAGGATGTTTTTTGCTGAAACCCGCATCGAATTCCTTCACAGGAAATCGGTCAAAATCTTTTGTGAATTTCTTCAAAAAAATCTTTTTTGAAGCAGAAAAAAATCCAACTAGATCCGCGGTTAAAAATGTCTGTTGTAGCTCACCTGATGGTAAATTAAATGCTACTTTCAACGGTGTAATCAGATTTGAACTTTCATGAAAAATAAGGGAGCTATAGTCATTTTAATGAGACAAGGTTCAATTTACGAAAAAAAATCGCTAAAATTGAAATATCTCGATAAAAAATCATCAAGAAACGTCTGCCAAGTGGTGTGGCACATAGCTTCCTCGTATCCATAACCCGATTATACAGATGATACGATGCATAGTAGTTAATCTCAAAACATCAATCTCTGAGTACCTTCCGCTACCCTCATAGGGGACCATCTACACGCTAATCTGAACAATCCTGAGAAATTTTGTCGAAATGGGATGGAAAATCTAGAAGTTATGGCTGTGGCAAGGATTTCATGATAAACTGATAGGCACGGAACCAAAATTGTTCAGGAAGGTCTAAAACGTAAAACGTGAGTGGAAATTTTGATTTTCGAGAACTTTTTTTTAACCTTGAAAAGTGAAAACAAAGCTTCCGCTACCTTAGTAGACTCGGAAGCAAAAAGTTTCTACGAAGCACTTTTTGTTGAGAATTGAACCCGTGTTTTTTAAAGGGGTTATGTGTCATTCGTGAAACTTTCGGGAAAACCCAAAAAACTGTCCCAAGTCGTCAAAACGATCAAAACATCCAATTTTTTGAAATATTCCAATACAGTTAAATACTCTACAATCCTCCAGAATGTTTCAGATTTCTCCAGCAAGGGGAAGTGTATCAAATTGCAATTTGAAATGCTCTCACATACCCCCTTTAAAAAAATCTATTTTTCAGAATTGAAATTATTTAATTAAACAGCTTTGTTAGATAGATAGATAGATAAGTATGTTTATTTTCGCCATTTTGTACACTTTTACGATAATATAAATGCATGAAGGGATGCAAGTTGCTCAGATTTCCTACCCGACATTAGGCTTGGCCCGTGTTGTAGGGTAGGATCTTTGCAAAATCGCTCCATCTCGGTAAATAAATTGATGTCTACTATACAATTACAGTAGTAAGTAAATTAATAAACAATAGGTTGATTGGACAGAATTAAGGACGCATTTTGATTATCTCCAACATATACTAACTTACTTAATATTCTCTAACTTTAATAATCTCTAAACTTGAATAGTCTCCTATACATATATGCTGTTTAATAGCCTTTCGTATCTAAAGCCCCCTTCTGTAACTAGCCAACTTAACACTTGCTTTTTAGGACGTCCCACAGTAAGACTTGGGCGTCCTTATGCGATCGATCTGGGGTGAAGGAAGACAACACTCAACAGAAAAAAAAATAACCACACAGTAATCCGTTTTAGACCATTCTGAATCCAAATCCGCGAAAAAAACCATAGGTGTATGTCTGTGTGTGTGTGTGTGTATGTGTGTATGTGTGTGTGTAACAAAATCTTGTGTACTCTGCACAGGCCTTAGTTCTCAACCGATTTTCCTGGTTCTTTTTT